>SJOL01006199.1:106854-375229 GCA_004794785.1 Opisthorchis felineus
AAAAAAAACCTGTATCGCAAAACTCATCGTTTATTAGGTAATTCTTCTACCAGGCACGAGAAGTAGTCTGGATGTATCGCCGGTATAAAAGTCTACGAGTGTTGAACGTCATTCGCCTTTGGAGGTCACGTTTTGCTACCTGTAAAGAAATGAGCATACAGAGGCATTATGTATGCAGTCGGTGAGTTGGACGCTGATTTCACGACGGTTCCGAGGGTATTTCCGTATCGTAAATGCATAACAGGCCTTTGTTATTCTACTTGTTACCTATTCATCTAATCCGCCAATGGTTAAATCAAACAGGAACGACGGTGAGAGATAGCCATACTGCACACCGCTTGATATACCGAGATTACGAATGATCATAAATTGTGACAGCCTGAAAAGCGGGCGAATAATATAAGGTTATTGATAATATTGAGTTATTCAATTTCTCCTACCTAAACTTGGACGAACTGTTAGTAGCTCAGCCCTCATGCTTCCTTCGGGTGGCATGGTATCTAGAGACTGAAAGGTTGTCACATTTGAACGGTTGTTATCGTTATAGAACATGATTTAGCTTTGCAGACTTAACAGGTGTCCAGTCTGACTGATGTGATGGAAACTGATGCGCAGAAATCTGTCAGATGACCTGTCCATGTGAGTTTTGGAAATCATTTCTTCTGACCAGACAGAAAGTTTGGTCACTAGAAACTGCCGCGCTTTTTGGTGGTGACTGCAGTGTTCCAATCAAGCCGTCTGGTTTTTCATAGGGTTAGAAAGGCTCCTTATGGTTGTTGTACACGCTCTACAACTTGCAAGAGGGCGAGAAAGTGGTTTCAGAACATTGAGCTTCACGTATATCCTCTTGGAAATAAGCCGAAGGCAAGGGTGGGATGGGGACAGTATATGCTGAGGAATCACATCAAATTTTAACGGAGTTAATGTAGCATAATCAAACGCACGCTGCCCCGCTATTTTCCGAGGATATCAGTACCAGTTAGGGCGATTTATGCGGGTTAAAAGTCCCGCTGGAAGAAGGAAGTTGTCAACTTGAGTTGGATTCTGACTTTTTACTGGGGAACTAGAAGAGTTTAAACATAACTACTGCATCAGCTGGCGCCGTCTTTCTGCTGTTATTCAAAGGATAACTACTCTGACCTCACCACACCCAACTGATGGGACTTGATAGGATTTGAATCAGTCCTGTGGTTGATGTTTCTGGGTTCCAACCACACTTAATTTACTAATCCAATGTTGTTTCAAGGCCATATCATGGTAATGCACAAATCTTCCGCGATGGTCAATGAGTGAACAGACAAAACGCTCTGAATATTCAGCAGTAGTCAACAGGTTGCTTGAATAAGTCGACAGCTGGGTAGACAAGAAACCATACCTAAAGTAGGCTGATTTTTAGCGAAATGCACTCATTTGCAAACAAATTTGGTTTTGCGAGAGATTCACTTGAAACCCAGCTGCATCCCTCGATTGTGATATTTCCAGGCTGATTTTTCACAATCCACGTGACCAGTTCTACTGACACTAAGGAAATTTGAAAATCATGCGCGCGGGTAGGGTGAACTAGTCTCCTGCCACCTGCTGTTTTAGAATAATCCTAAAATACACTTTAATGATGCCATACTGTAGTGATGATGCGTAAAAAATCACGGAAGTATACTTGGTTTACTGGTTTGAAAAAATCGGTGAAAAATAACTCCGTATGAGTCATCGAAAAATGGTATATTAATAGAGTTGATGTATATAATACTAGGAAACCTTTAACTGTGTGGTGTTTGTCTGTGGAGACTGAAATAGCTCAGCTCTGCAGACCGAAAGTCCCGTGGTTCAAACCCAACCCCTGCATCTTGCCTGCCTCTGTTTAGGCTTGGGCAAGCTGGCATTATCTCATCCCTTATGCTTCCAGCTTGGAGCCGAAACGGTGTTATAGCTGAACGACTGGTACTTATTTACTTTTATGTTCGGTTGATCTCGAACGTCCAGAAATACGCGGTGAATTCACACGACGTGTTCAGTGCAGCCGAAAACATAGCAAGATAGCCTAACTATCTCCGTCACTTTCCAGCAGCCAACGAGTACAGTTTGTCTCATAAGAAGTATGACTGCAGGAAGATGAGAAAGCACCGGAGTTGCACTTCGCCAAATGACCCGGTCAACTGAAAGAACAGCGAAACCGCAGCCAAGTAGTCAGAGCTGGGGTACATTTCTAAACGTTGACAGACAAGAAAATTTGACGACACACTTCCGAGGACAATGCACAGGGAACAAATTTGAAATTGACAGTATGTCCCTTCTGGAAGGCCCTGCTCGTCCAACTCAAAAGTGGAACGCCATATGCCATGTCACCGACAGGACACCGAGGGTAATTTCTGACAACACACTGAAAGTCACGTCACAATAATGGGGAAATATCTTCAGTCGGAACGTTTTGTACGGAAAACCATACAGCCAGTAATACCCTGGGTGATAATAATCCCTGCTGAGAAGAAACCAGTTAATTTCTGCTTGGTTTTCAAAAATGGCCCTATAGACGAAAGCTGTGACTTATAGAGGAGCAGATTTATGGGTAATCTGCCAACCGAAGAGCAATCCAGAAATCGATCAAAGGAAAATCTGCAGCGGTCTACAACCAGCCTTTGTGCGTATTCACTCGAGTGCCCATGAAAGACATCATACAGTTATCAAACAAGAAGACGGTTTTCTAAGAAAAAGAACCTAAGAACCTTTCTCAGCATGGTTAAGCTGTCGATTATACAACCTCAGTTCTACTTTACCCCCCATGGGTTTGAGTGCTTCTTCTAATACGGCCGTTCCTACGGAAGCCTTTCAGGGGAGGCGGAGTCAGGACACATCAAGGGAATCCATACGAGCTGTATGGTTTGCTGTTGCCAAGACAAGATCCGTTCGGACGGAGCGCCAAAATAATGTCGATGGGTACTAGAGCTTAAACACTGACAGCAAATTCAAACCAAAACAGATGCTTGCTTATTCAGTGCTCGGCATTTATCTTCCGACATTTAACCACCAAGTAGCGGAGCTCACATAATTTGGCGGTCACAGGCTGCGCTTTCCTCCATTTTTAAAGGACCTGTCTTAGTTACTGCGTTCTGTTGTACCGCATGTGTGAAGCAGTGCCTAACTCATCTCTCGTCACCTTCAGACATACTCGGGAGAATAAAGTGAGCCAAGTTCGGCATTACCATGGGCTACAACGACGCAAACCACATGTTGGCGACATCTCATCGGAATATATTTCAAATAAATTACAAATCGGGACGCTTTTGGATCTTGAAATTCACACTTGACGAAACGCTTTTGACTTACAGTCCTTATTCGATCAAACTTCTCATGTAATGTATAAGCCAAGCTCAGTTGTACGGGTTCTCACTCACCAGAAAGTTTTCCATCTTCAACTTGCTTCCAGGACTCGATTAACTTGTACAATCGCGTTAAGCGCTACAAACGGATATTATCTGAGGAGACATCCCACATGTTGCGGGTTACTTATGAAATTGAAGCACCCAAACCTGTTGACACATTTGTCCTCAACATGGTAAGTCAGATAAATGTTTTTCCGGTTTCATACCGAGTGTTCGGCACATGAACGATGTAGTGTGGAGCATATCGAAACGAGGTTGTTACTTGGTCGCATGCTTTGGTGAACAACCCCCATGTACAGACTAAAAAATGGAACTTCAAGAAGAACCAAGGGGGGGGGGAACTGAATGCTTTGTCACGTTAAAATCTACAAATTACGGAGGCCTCTTGAGGATGATAGTCAAAGCACTTCGGGGCTTGGAGGTTGTGTGACCGGGGGGTTATAGGTAGGAGATCACATAATCAGCAGCAAATGGAGATGGTATCAACAGACGATATCTGAAAAAACAACCGGCAATGAATGGGGCCTAAGTTAAGGCGCAACATTATTTTATTCATCATTAGGTATTGATTACCTTCGATACGGTTACTTCGACACTCGTGGGACATAATATGCGAGGCACAAAACATCAGATAATCCGAAAGTATGCATTCCCGTATTTCTGTAAGCCTGTTAAGTACAAATTAAGGAAGACTTTCTAATAACACCCATGAGTCCAAACGACGGACGTTTTCGATGGTTTCTCCGAACGGACTGCGCTGAGATGTTGATTTTAGATTACTTTGGTGTTTCAAATGCGTACATACAATTGAAAGGTTGTTATCGAATTGGAATGTGTCGGTAGTTCGTGGAATGTTTTGTTTTGGTCTTTAGAGCATAGATTTGGTGGACTTTGAGAAACATCATGCTGTCATCTTCTTTCAATTGAAGTGCACCTAAGCCGTCCAAATTTGGATTAGAAGCCACTGTTTTTATATTGGTATTTGGGTACGACAACAATCCAACCCCTTCCTTCTTCACTCTGGTCATTACCATTTCAATGTACATCAGAAGAATTTTTATCCCCCAATTCTGATAATAATGCATTCTTCTCTATAGAAACTGTTGCAACTCCGGAAGGAAATAAGGAATTTTTTACGGGTCACGGAGCCCCTTTTTCAATTAGAAGAAACGTTGTTCGACACCATTTACGGCATGAACCGTCGTTCCAGATATGTGAGTGCCTTGATACACTAACTCTAAAAGTATTTTCTTCCACTTGCGTTTAGTCCAGCTTTGTGTTACCTGAATAGGGATCGTGTTTAGCTTTGTGATCGTCATGGCGACACCACGGAGTAATTCTTTGGGACTCGTGGCCACTTGCATATAATCAGCCTGTATGGGTAGAATAGTGATTGTTCAGATGACGAAGGGATTTACACAATGTGTTCGGCTCGGTTGGGGAAACCAAGCTATGAGTGACCATTCTCTTGGGCATGGAAGCTGACCTTGGTCAACAAGAGGTGGTACCGATGCAACTGCATTGCGTTGCCTCTATTAAATTATTTCGGCTTTTCACTGGAATGTTGACGATAGTGATGGCATGACTTATTCGTGGAAGCTTCTGGGGAAAAAACAAAGAAGAACCAGACGTTGCCTTGGAATGAGTCACCTAGCATTCACTCGTGAACATATATTGTCCGTAGGATTTGGATCACAGTTGGTTCGTTCTGTAGTACTCATTTGTGATCAGGGATAGTTAACCTCAATGATGTGTAAGAATTTGGAAAGCCAAGAAATCTTGTAAATGAATTACTGGAGCCTTGAAAGATGATGTGAACAGCACAGGGAGTTGAACTGACCGATTTGAGAACAGGTACCACAGAAAAAAAACGTCTAGAAATGCACGTAGGTTGAAATTTTTCTACTTTCAACAGCATGTATGCTGACCTCAGATCCAGCACTGATACTGGTGTACCTCCAACCAGCACCGTAGTTAATTCCACCGTTGCAATAGGTCTCCCAAAATCAGAGCTAATCCGCAAGGTCCCCAAAGTCCCCATCTTTACTTTTATCATTTTGAACTGCATTAAAGTGAGATATTTCTCCACATTTGGTCCGTCCGTGTACTATGCGACTAACATTAGCCACAAGATCGAGCATATGTTCACTAAATACTGTTATCTCAATAAAGGAGTTTCCTCTTAGCAATATGTCAACGTAGAAGTGTTGCATGCTTTTTGTATTCAAGTGATGAGAAGGGTCTCAAGTCACTAAAACCAGAATATAATACAAACTCAAATACACTACAAATACAAACCTTGTGAATCTATCACAACACTTGTAAGAGTGACTCCCAATGGACTCCGGTTTATTATGGTTCTTTAAGACAGGACGAGGTGTACCAAGTGAGTCAAAGTTCACTTGGACTTCGCCATCACTTACCCACATGCCAGGGCACTTACGTGGAGCAGAAAATTCTCCTTGTCCAACAGTTACGCCTTGATTCGCAAGTTCTTCAAAGCTGCTGTCAAAGCCTGCACTTCGAAATGTAAGGGACTTGGGTCCACCAAGGTGGGCCGGGCATTATATGAATGAAGAGTAACTAGAGAACTGCCATTCAGAACCGAAGTGACCTTGGTCGCCTTGTTCAAACAAACGAATGAGGAGACAAGTTTGGTGACGTTCTGCGAGCTGCCTCCACAAAAAGAAAGAATTATCGCCTAATATTCGAAAGAGAAGTTTAAGAAAAGTACAACACTTAAACACCAGGATCAGACGAAGCGTGAATTGTATGGACAGAGTCAACGGAAGGAGCGTTTCTTCAGACAGCCGCTTTTCCGAAGACTAATCTGATGGACAGTCTATTCTGTGATTCACAACAGATTTTGGTGAACTTAGTTCACAGAACTAGGGCATGTTTGAAGCTGCCGTCAACAATGCTGTAGGTTTGACATGGGAATCAATCCATACCATGTTTTGTTCACCACCACACAGGACACAGTAACTTCTCTACGAGAGAGCTTGAGATTTTGGGACTAACTTGACAATTTGATAAACCTGGGCCAAAGTTTAATGATCTGTCCATTCAGCACTGTATCATGAATCACGAATTTGCTCTAACCGGCTATTTGAACGGCTAAGTTCTTTTGCGTAGACAGCTTTGCTAATATGGAGATGATAAAGATAATTCACGGTACTTAGTCGGGATTTGTCTTGCAGAAAACTGGCACTGAGAACAAACAGAATCTGGAAAAATGGTTGGAGTAGCGATGAGAAGCCCGTTCGGACCAGTTTTAATTGTTATCTTTGCGGACCATCTGCAGAATACAAAACTACCTCGGTCCATATGGGAAGCGAATGTCTATGGTTGCTATGCTGATGATAAGTTCGATATATTGGACAACAATTTAAAAGAAGGTGGCTCACTTTCCAAATCGACATTGCATAAGACAACCTGAACAAGAAAATAACAAAAATTCAAATGACTTGGTCCAGAAAGGTGAATGTAAAGCTCAGTACAAGGTCATTATAACAGAGCCTGAAAAATTTTACATGATGAGTTACCAGCAACAAACATTCAGCTGATATCAGCCGTACTACTGAGTTAGGGCTAGTCCTGAAGGTTCATCAAGAAGTAGGGAATGACTGTTGAATAGGGACAGAAAAGATATTGTGATGCCCCTAAAATAGTTCCCATCACATTACGGCTCAAGGTGAACCAGAATGTTGGAGTATGTGGCGGTGATTGGGTCTAACTCTCACAAGAACGATTAAAGCAGTGAATTTAATAGTGCAAAGCACGACTGGTGCTAAAAAACCTACCCAGACAAACCAACCGTTTGATTACCTCTCCCTGTGTATACTTTTTTCAGTGCACTTGTATGTCGGACGGTGATCTTCAAGGATTTCTGGGCAAACCCCAAAGAATTTAGCAAATAATAGTATAAAACTCTTCCTGTACAGTCATCCACCACTGCTGGACTGCAGTGAATGCCAAGAATCGGGACAGTTATTCAGAGTCACAAACACTTCACTGAAGCAACGGCAATTCGACGCCACAAACCCAACTGAAATTTAAGGCTGGCGTTGCCTCGTCTTCACCAGATTGTCAGGGAACCATGTCTAAACTTTAGTATTTTTATCCAAAGTGATCCGGGGCCTGATGACATCGCTTCTTGTGATGCTTTCATTGGTCTCTGTCTGTCAAATCATCCATCCGTCATCCTACCTAACTTCGGATCTGAATGTATATAAACACCTGATAAGATACGCAAAAAAATGAATTCAGTCGAAGATTCTTTTTCCTGCTCTCCTGAAATTCATAGAGAAAACTGGATGCATGAAAATGAAAACCTAGTGCGAGAATCTCTCACTTTCACTCCGAAAGAGAATCACTGCGTTTGGGTGGATAAGAATGTTGGTTTTAATGCTTTTTCTGGTGACGCCGTTTTCCTTGTTCTCATGCGTTGCTCTGATGTGTGTATGTTCCACCACTTTTTCATCAGAGAACGAATGATATCGTTGCATCCATCAGCAATTTGACCCACATGATAAAGGGCGAAGTGGTCAGCTTAACCTGCCATATATCCGAATGCATACGATGGCTTCGACGTAAATCAGCGGGTAATGAGGATTTGTATTTCCAGGTAAGTCAGTTTTCTGTGTGTGTCGTTGGATATGTATAATTTCAGGGTTGTTAGTTGGATTCTGCCGATCTGGCAGCGCGAATAGTCCTGGTAATAAAAGTATCGGCGAGAGAAGAGCTATAAGCTCTTGGCCTGAAAATGACGAAAACTATCCATCCACTTCGCTTAGGCTCACGTAATCACTCTTCGCTTAGTTAGTGTTATGTACTGTGGTTTAAGTCTCGGATATCGTGTGTCTCGCAACCCCATCAGAGGAAACACATTCGAAGGCTACTAGAGTGTCTCTTCTGAAGAGATGTTTCATCTTTGGGTGGGTGACTGTCAATGGGCTGGCTTCCGCTTTCCGATACACCGGTCATACCCCGCACCAATGGGCCTCATTGTGGGCTATTTACTGTTACATGGACTTTAAGAATATGTGTTTGTGCAACCAGCTGAACGCACTTTATTCGATGTAAACCTGGAAGGATAAGACTGAGAAGTGAGCGGAGGGACAGTTCTTGTCAGGAACGTGGGATTCCTATAACCAAACACGGAAACCAAGAAAGTGAGGAGATGGGCGGAATTCTTCTGGAATGGCCTCCACTGAAGTTATATGTGCCGCCTCACCACAAGCGAAATCCCGATTACGTGACCCAGCAGCCAGTTGTAGACAGTCGGCGACGTTTTATTTTCCTATAATGTTCAAGGTGTTGATAAACAAAGAGTCAGCAATTTCGTCCCGGAAGGGTCCGGGTTAGCAGTCGGTCAGCTAGTTGCAGAGGCCAAGTAAAAACGTCCCTCATAAACACAAGATTTTATGCATCTTGGAATAATGCTAATGAAGGCTCATCTGGTCTGACAGCCTGATCGTGTTTGAAGGCAGAAAAGCATATTTACACTTCACAAAATGAAGGAGCTGAACTATTAGACCACGCCTCTGGATGAGCAGATCAAGTGAAAGGCGTGAGCCAACCAAACTTAGAAATAATCTGTCAAGTGATCCGAAGTCCGGTTTTCATGATATATTCGATTTTAGACATAGTCTCTGATTAGCTTTTTAACGGACAATCTCGTTGGCTCAGTTTCACGGCCCACCTGAAAGAGGTTGCAGCATCTTCTTCTGAGTCATGAACCCCCACTTCTACCCCGCCTCTGTGTTTTCGTTTCAACTGAATTCCTTTAGCCGAATTTTGTTCTGACCGTCGAAAAAGAGCGTCATTGACCGTTCTGAAAGCCATCGATTTTTTATGTGCGCTGGGAACCACCGCAAACGATTTTTTCGGCGTCTTGCATAGGTGTGCTTCTTAAGAGTGATCATTGGCCACTCGTAAAGCACTGCATAGTCAGCTTCGGTAAATTTCATCAACGTGTCCGTGAAAAGTTCCTGTCTACTGCCAAATGGTGGGCCGGTTCCTTATGTATACATGAGGCCTTTGATGAAAAGCTAGGCTGGACGACAGCGCGATTTGAATCAACGAGTGTCCTCCAGAACGATGGGCAGTCGGAGGAAGCCCAGTAGTTCAATGTCACTCATTGCGTCTAAGCCCAGTAAGATTGAGAAACATCTGTTGGTTGGTACAAAGTTTAGAAAGGTGCCCACCAGTATCAGTATGTTTTACTTCTGAACTAAATACACCATCAAGTGTGCCTCTGGTGATCTGAAGTGCTCGACCTGTGAACGGATATATCCAGCTATTTTGACATTATCTGGACATTTCATGGCTCATATGAGTGTGGTTAGACGTTGACGGAAAGTAGTATTCACTGGATCAGAATTACAGTTAGTTATTGCAAAAGTGGACGCTACAAATAATGAGTTGTGAGTATTTAGACCAGTGCGAGTTCTTAAGAAGTAACTGTTAGACCGTATAGTTTCGGCTGTCTACGGGTTTCCGGTTGAGTACGAAGGCTTCCCCTATGAATAAAGCCAACTCAAACCGCTTTGGCGGCTACAAAAATATCATTCGTGATCGGTTGCATCGAAACAGTAAATCTACCGAAATCTCAATTACTGGACTTGGAATTCCAAAAATGTGGTAAGCGCCTACCGGTAGTGTCTAAAGTGTACTTAAGAGCAACATTCTGTCGAATTTACTTAAGCCGTTAAGTACGGGAGAACGAACTCTGAATGGCGGACGCGAAGTGGCGCATACTTGATGACATGCGGTCGATCAAATCTAAGTGATTCCAAGTGATTGGGGAGACCGAGGTAGAATTTTAGTTCACCGAAGAAAGCAGCCGAGTTACTGATTGCATTCTACGAAATTCGAGTTGTTGACCTGTATGGTAGTTTCCACAAAGTCAGGAAACGACTGTAATTTCTGCTGCCGTACCCAGCTGTAGTTCAGCACGAATGCTTTTGATTGCTACTGTGGCTCGCGGAATGCCCACCAATTTTTACCAAAGAAGAGATTGAACTGAAAACTCAAGCACTGATTTGACACTTAACGTCTATACTGCAATTCCTCGTCGTGTATTTAATGGCGTTTCTGACAAACACGGTCACGGAAAGGGTAAAATGGAAGAGAGTACCGTTGTTCGCACTATCAAACCGTAGTAGGTGGGAGTTTTGAGCGTGTGAAATAACCACGTTTAAGGTAAGATTAGTAAAGTGAGAAAGTAAAGTAAAGTCGGCTCCTATTAAAGTGGAAGTAACTTTGCAGCATCTGTGAGTCATGTTTCTGCCTGGCAGTTCAGAGGTATTTTGTGATCTGAGCACTAAGGGTTTTGTGGCAGCTGTTGGCTGGTGCCTTAAACGAGTTCTGTTGTCTGCTTCGTCTGGGAATGTCAATTCATCAATGTTGACGACTTAAACCGTGTGCCTTTTAGCTACTTAAGTTAGAAACGTTTGCACCACCGATTAGCTCTTTCGGCATATGTTACGACATTGTTTATCGGTCTCCCTAGCGGGTTCAAACTGTTGTACCAAAAGTTGAACACAGATGGTCTTTCACCAGAAATGGATCCCCACATTTTGCAATGATTCTCAGGTTGAAGTCACGCCAACTTTATTGTGGGAAGTGACTGCAGTACCGAGCACGTTTTATTGTGCCCAGTCTCTGTATCTCTACTCACCCTATGACTGACTAGTCGTCGACTAGGAAAGCACTCAGGCACCCAAACATTACCCGAATCATGATGAGACTCGTGAATTCCGTGAGCTGAATGTTCTTCCACTCTAGGCTCAGAATCATTTAGCTCGACTGATACCCAGACGGCTTTCAACTGGTCTGAGTGCTATGAAGTGCTTTGCGTTGGCCCGCTAAATTTTTTGCTGGATTGCTATTGTTGGTTCACCAATGTATTGGCGATCGCTATTGCGACTATTTTCGTTCGTCACCAATTTAACTTCTCATGTGTTGCTCAACTTTCTTACTGTTCTGAAAGGAGAACAACATGACCGGCTTGGCATGCATGATTCACGGGAACGACACAATGACAAATCAGTGGAAAATGATGGACACCCACCGCTGACATGGTGGGTATGGGCGTGACGCTAGATGTCACACCGAATGGACAGAAGATATATCCACTTACAAACGAAGATGGGCACCTGTGAGAATGAATGCTACAATGATTTGACTTCATAATCAACAAAACAAACGCTACGGTTATGGCACACTGAAGCGCACTGATCCACATAGCTAACGTGAGAAAATAGACCTGGTTTGGGCGACGGATGATGGGTGCGGAAGCGGTGACTGAATAACGAGGATACGAACCGCTTTATGAGTCCACAGAAGACAGGAGGTGAAAATGATGAATAACGATAGCTCATACCGTGAATACTTAACAGTTTCGTACCTTCTCGAAGGTAGATAGTGATTATCAAGCTGGGATTCAGATGGGTCACTGATTTACACTAAGTTACTTTCCATGCAAGTGTATTTCCGGAATTGTACAAATTTTGGTGTTCAAGTAGAACAAATAGTTGAGGGAAACTCGAGGAATGCGCATACTTGATGAGCCCAAAGAAGGACGAAACCGGCCAAGGGCTCCAGAAAAGTAATCAGAAGAAGCCTGTTCCGTCAGATGTTATTACCATTTCAGGCATGTCTAATTGGTCTTACAAGGTGTCAGTTCAAAAGTCTCCCTCTTAGAGTTGGGATTTTTAAAACATAAATGCAATAAAATACAGCAATTTGACCTCTGGATTGAGGCAGAAGATTTCAGCTTATGGATCTTGTCCAGTCTCAGTGGAACACTGCTTTTAAATTACAGTAATCGCCTCACCATGTCTTCTCACGTTTTGCTTATTCATTCTAGGTCTATAGAGCAGTAGAAGCTGATCTGGCTCAATACGAAAAAGCTATGAACGAAGAATTTGAGGCTTTGGAGTTTTTTCTAAATGAATACATATCCTGTTTGAAGGCGTCAGACCCGATGCACGTAAGTTGCATTCGCTGTCAACCTGCTTCACATAAACAAGTCCTTTGTTGTCTTCCAGTATTCCATTTTATCCTCCGGTCTCCTTTTAGTCGAACGAGGTTAGTTGTTTCTGGGACCTGTGGACCCGGTAGCTCGGTAAAAAAATCTCACGTTGCGTTTTTGTTTCACTGCAGCCAAAGAAAATGGGAATGAGAGGTAATGTAGTTTAACAGGCGTCTGCAAGTTAAGTAAATATCAATAGGCGGCACCCCCCTAGAGAAGAATAAGTGTTTAACTCCACATGCGCCAAATAATAAGAGCGATAGAATTTTGAAGACTCAAATTATCTGATTGGCCTCAAAAGGGCAACCGGTAGTTGGGTGTCGAAATGTTCACAGCCCTACAAATAACGCTGGATCAATGACGAAATGTAAAATTCCTTCAGGGTTTGCTGCTCAATCAGGAGTAAACAAATTCCGTAAAAATCGCAGTGATCGTTACGATCGTTACGTCAGTGGAATAATAGCTGTGATGGAAAAGCCCACTGCAGAATGATTTGACTTTATGGGAAGTCAACCTGATCTAAAAATTACATCACCGTTTGAATGTCCCCCTATCGGTAAGATGTATTGTACAGATGCATTGTACTCTGATGTGTAGCAATGGAAGCAGTAACAAACGGATTGTTTGCGTCGGTCATGTGATCATGTGCTGGAAAACTGGAGTCCTTGGGGGGGGGGGTTCGTATGAAGTTGTGAGCTGAAATTTATGACTGTTGGCCTGGTGGAAAATTCATGCGGAGACAATGTAATTTTGCTTGTTTCCAAAGCGGGTTGCATCGAAAGACAGTGTCTTTCCCGAAACAGTATAGTACGTGAATGCGGAAGTGCTGCATTACCATTGCGAGTGATACAGAGCGCTCAGGCTTCGGGATCATTGTGACTCTGAGAGGAACACAAAACGGTTGGCAAAGAATACAATTTCAATTGAACCCCGTTATTCTAATTAGCTTACTTTAGGCACCGCTTTGATTAACGCTTCTAGTCAAGCGATTCGGGCGAGTACGGTATTCGAAACCTCTTTAACAAAAGGGAACACTGGTGCAACAAAGCCTTGAACCGTCATCTAAAGAGAACACCTTTTTCACCGAGGAAATGCACGCCAAAGAAACGCCAATTACAAAACTTTTCGTTTTTTCATCTGAAAAAAAGCATTTGAAAAGAATACAGAAGAGTTTGATCATACTTTATAACGAACTGGATCAACTCACCTCGGGGACGACTAGCTACCCAACTACCTTTTTCGGCTGTGACAGTTCCCTCCATAGCAGGAGACCACGGTGTGTGAATTTCGCGTTGGTGAATATTTACACACCAAGAAAATTTATTCATTGTTTCTTCTTGTGTCAGATGAGGCAGCCCAAAATCTTAACTTACTGAGTCTTGCAATTTAGGCACGAATTTTCCTTTTTAGTATCAAAATGGAGAAGAGCCGGTTTTGCGCCGTGTAGTCAAGAAGCTACCCCGAGTTCGACTAGATAATCAGAGTAAGTTTTTCTAGCCTTATCCTCCACCGTCAGTTAGTATACATGAGATGTGAGGTCACGATGATTATCCCGTTTACATGAATGTAATCTAAAAGCCATATTTTCTAAGCTTGGGTCACGATGACGCAGAATCTCTGGTACAAGCTCCCTCCTGGATGACTTGAATCCTCCATCATATCGACTGTCTCAGTGTGGGCTTTGGAAGTCCAACAGCTTCCAGGTTTCTCATGAGGTGCACAGCAACTGTGCTCCAGAGGAGACTAAACACCGAATGGCACAACTAGATTTTACGAGCTTACTGCAAAGGACTACTCAGGTAGGAGATGAGTTGAGATGGAAGAACAGGGAGTCCGTTTAATACCGTCTGTTTTAACCAGCACTGAACGCCTGGAAATTTGCTGTTGTCCCCCGGCTTAGTAGCTGATACCTTGTTTTTTCCTCGGTTCTTGTATCTTTCAAAGCTAAGATTTTAGAGCGATGTAATACACTCAAATCTTACAAAACAACCAAGGAATCTGGAATCTGGCCGTCACTTCCTCTCAAATAGGGAACTCGTAAGTTGAAGTGGCGATGGTGAGATCAAACTAATTATGTCGACTATTTGATCTATGCGTTGCAGATGGCTGAGATGTGGGAGGATGTGTTAGGATGGTCGAACACCATTTGGAGATGAAACAAATAATTTTAACAGAATAGATTCTGGTATCCTCACGCTCCCCACATGTAGGGTAGTGCATGTGTGACCCATACCGCATCAGTAACGACTGACTTAGGTCTGCGATGGAGCTTCATTGTGTAAGTATAACCGATAGTATGAAACAGCTTTGTCATGGTTTACTCACGTGTGGGTGTGAATTCCTGTTCACTTACTTGGACTGTTCTTTAGGATACTCAAGTGCCATCAATTCCGAGATATATGAGAGGAAAAAGGCTACCACGCTTATTGTTGATATAAGTCACTCTTGTCTGCAACGTGCGGGAGCTGGTGAACCCGAATGCTTCCATCTAGGGAGAAAACCAAGAAATACCTATGTCTGTTATAATATCAAGAATATATAGGACACTTATCCGCATCTGCAACGCATTCTGCTCCGTTCAAGCCCGAAAGATTTGAATTTGGGAAGCACCATATTGCCTGGACGAGCAATTGGGAGAACACACTTTCTGACTGATTTCGGTTGGTGCATTTTGTGGGCCTCGGTAATACACAGATCATCAATGCTTGTGGCTGGATACGGCGGAGCAAATGATGCAGGACTCACTGGCGCTTCTGTAGTTCCTTTTCACAGTCTCGAACATTTTTCAGTTACACTTGATGTTCCCACAAGTGGGGCCGAGCGTGATTATATATATATATATATATATATATGGTGGGCTGGCCTCCTTTTCCGAAATGATCTGTCATACCAAACAAATCCAATGTTAACCTACACTGAGCAGCATGCGCACCCACCTGAACCCAGGAGTAAAACCGAGGTTATAAGGCTGGAAGGTGAACAGGATATAACGCTTTAAACCCATTTCTATTCTCAACTTGTTGTCCATAATCGCCAGTTCAGGCAGGCACACCTGAGCAGTTGAGCACCACAGTGAATTCAAAGAGCGATCTGCTGGCCCACACCGCTCGGGGGATGAATACTACTCACACATTCGGCTAGATGGTGCTAGCTATTATTCAGCTAGGTCTACATAAAATGGTCACACAGAGTTACCTCAAATAAAGTTGTGGGTTTCACATTCTGGAATAGTGTGTTAGCTTCAGATGGATGCACACAACCTGACAATAAACCTAGTGCCTCTCAGTCGGGAATCACTCACTGCGACTTTTCTTTGATAGACCAGTATTTGTCTACTGGTGGCCGACAATCCAGCACGATTAGCACAAACACAATCGCAGTCGCTTCAAATCCAGTTTATTTCGTCTCAAGGTTCAGTAGGTCTGATGGTAACTTCGTTCTACTCGCTCTTCAACTCTCTGGCTCAAACTTGGCGAACGTGGAAGTGACGAACTTTAATTCCTACCTTCTCTCGTCATGTGCCCCGTTTTGTGCTTACGCTTCCTACTAGACGATCTCCACGCCGACAGCTTTTAAGCCTTCAAGCAAACTATTCAGACATTGGGAAGGTTATTCGCCAGGATTCCATTTCTTTGTGCTTAGCTGACCATACAGAACTTGCCTCAAAATCCTGCTTCCGTCCATTCGGCGAACATGTCTTAGTGACTGTAGACAGGCGAATGTGATCACGGCCTCCATTCTCTCGCAAAACGCCTGTCGTTTCCGTCACTGGTTCAATCCAATAAACATCATATATCTGCCTCAGGAAGTAAATGTGCAGGCTCTGCTTCAGTGCTGTATAAGAGGGTGAATGGAATCACCAGCCTGTAGACGTACAGCTTGCTCACCATTCGCAGAACCCGGCTCCTCCACTCTAGTTTCCTGAGCATATCGAAAGCCATGCTAAATTGGCAACATGGGGTCTCAGGTCATCTGACAGCCAATTTAGCAGACACTGTGCTGCCGAGGTAGGGTGGCGGAAGTCCTAACAGCAGTCCACACACTTCATCCCAATTTTGATGCGCGCAAAATGTTGGAACCTCCACTAGGCGCAGGTCGGGGCAGAACGAAAGTCTTCTTCGTGTTGTTGTACGGGGCCAAACTACATTACAGCGGTCACACACTTCTCAGTTAGGTGTTGCACTTCATCACATGTATGTGCGAACAATAAGCAGACTTACGAAAACATTGGAATGAAGATCTTTATCTTGGGGATCAGATGTCTCACACACAAACATGTAATGTTGAGTAGACGTTCATGAATCCTATACTCGAACTGTACGCCAGCGTCAACATCCATGAAGGCCCGAATTACGATGGCTCTAGGATAGACTTTCAATAGAGTGGGAACAGGAATGCGCCCCAGTTTTACGCCAGCCGGGATTCTGGAATCACTTGAAGTTGATCCATTAATTTGTGCCTTTGCTTCCACTTCGTCATGTAGGCTTCTGATGAGGATGATGAATTTTGGTGGGCAACAGTATTTAGAAAGAATTTTCTACGGCGGTTCCCGGTTGGCGGGGTCTAAGGCCTTCATGAGGTCCAGGAAGAGGGCACGGGGCGCCTGACAATGTTCGGAGAATTTTCCTTAGGTGTGTCTTGCAGCCAATATCAGGTCCATCGTGCTGCGACCTGCACGGAATCCACAGTGTCGTCCGTGGATGTATGCTTCGACCACTTCAGCTGTCTGGCTTCTGAGTAGAATTCGTGGTAGAAGTTGCTTACGTAGCTCAGCAGACAGGCGTTGCTGTAGTTGTTAAGCATAGTCTTGCTGTTTTTTGTAGAGTTGCACTTCCAGGGCATCCTTGAATTCTGATCAGATGAAGAAGAGCATCTCTCATGGTAGGACCACCACGTTTGAAAAGTGCTGCTGCAGGATTGTCATATCAAGCCGCCTCACGCCTCCAGAATTGCCATTTAGCCTGCGTTCCCCTCGATGGTCGTAAGAAAGTTCCGCCTGTCGTTAATACAGTTTATCCACTGCGGTCCAGCACACGCCCGTCGGTTCATTAAGCAGTGTTTTGATGTAATTCCGTCATACATCCAAGATTCCCTCTGGTGCGGTCTGTATCTTCTTGTTGTTAACGTTTTGGAAAGATTTGTCTGATGCTGGGACCATAGATGGCTTTCAAATATTCGTAGAATTTATTGTGCTTCGAGTGGGCACGCTGGGGCAACCTATGTGCAGATGTCCGGTTTTTTGACAACTGTTAACCGGGAAATAAATTCGGATTCTACATCCATTTTACATTATATATATATATATTATACATAAAGTTGGCCTCCCACAAAATTGTAACACAGCGGTTTAAGCTTACTAAGTTACCCAGAAAAGTATGGCGAATAAAAACCTGCTTAGCTAAGCATTGATACTTTAACTTAGCGTGGAGAGAGAACAGCCTGAAGGGTTTTGGTTTCTGGTACCAGTACTGAATGGCAGTTTGAACAATGGCATAAGGGGCTTAAAATAAAATGAACGAATGGCTCCTTGGTGTGTTTTGCTAATGGTAAAAAACTGTGACTTCTCAGACACTCAGATTTCTTTTGTTTAGCAACAGGCTACTCTTAATGTTTCTGAAAACTCTCCACAACACACAATGGGTTTTGCAGTTCTTGGAGCTCATCAGGCAGACACAATCCCCGAGATCCGACTATGCTTATGTTCCATCCATTTGGACAGATGCTGGAAACTGATGACGGAGAACTCTCCCATGTTCGCTGAGAATATCCGCATACAAAGCACGCGACATAAATAGCACACGGCAGAAACACAAGCAGTGTACCTCAATCTCTACACGCAAAGCAAGTGAAATAAACACGCATCATCCCATCTGAACGGGCCAACACGCTTGAGCTTTCCGGGCATGGGCGTCAAAAAGTGTCCGGCCAGATGATCACATTTGGGAAGCCCAATAGAGTGCTATGAATGACGGACAACAATAAGAGAAAGGAAATTTTGAAATGGAGAAGAGGGAACATTTCATTGCCGCCCGTCGAAATACTCTCCACACCTAATTGTATTTATGCGCTTTTACGCAGTTGCGGTAAGGTTATACAGAGAGAAATTAGTGGAGGTCGCAAGCACTTTCAAACTAACATGTGCCGAAACTGTTAAGATGTACGTTGAATCGGGCGGATAGAACCTCGTTGGTTACAAAGCACTTTCTTCGTGCTGGCAATGTGACTGCCCAGCTGCTGCTTTGACCTTGGGTATCAAGCAGACAACTATGTTCGCTGCTGTACTTTGAAGCCATGTTTCTCAGTCACAATATGTCGAGTCTATGCGCTAAGAGGACCTGAGTGCAAAGTCGGTCGTTGTGATCAGTGTTGCGAACTACGAATCCCCGGTTCATAGTTGAAGTCGGAAATGCCAGTTATCATATTCCTATTCTTTCTCACAGCGTCAGCCCGTAAAACTCGTACACCATCGCTCACGTTCGCAAGAGTTTGGAGCGTTTTACACTTATGGAATGAAATACGCTGTGAACAATCTTGGCGATATTTTCCGACATTCATTTCCGAGCAAGATCAGAGAGGTTGGACTAACTGGCCAAGGCAAGCCAGATGTTCATTAAATAGCCGATTAAACAAGTCTACACAACAAAATCGATGAAGCAACACGGAACTTAACTTGCCGGAAACTCTGTACTCAATTGGCCGTTGGGGTTTCATTCCGCTTTATTTTTTTAAATGCTGTGCAAAATACACCTTGCAGTTAAGTGTCTTGGGAATAAATGTCCTGCTGTTCTGATAACTGTTCTTATAATTATTACTATACTAGTGTTAATTCACTTATTTTCCATTACTGCTTTCATTAAGGGCTTTCGAAAACAAACTAAAAAATGCAATATTTCCCTTAAACAGATGGGCAACAAGAAGACTAATTTTGATGCACCCTTTGACTAGATGACGGTCCTGGACACTTGAGCAGCCCAAACAATTGGGATTTGTAATTTGACTTGATTTGTAATTTTCTCTGTTATCTTGTAACTGGAGAAAAATACCTTCGTGCCCCTTGCAAACAATGCACTTTTTTGTCATTCGATTCATCTTTCGGGCTTGTTTGCACATGTGTACATTTTCCTCAATTTTATTCATGAGTGCGTTCTTTATTTTGAGTGATACTAAGCGTAGAGTTGTTTTCGCATATATGGTTTTGAGGTGGCCGGTCATTGAATGTTCAATCAAGGCCCGCAGCTTTCAATACTGTTCAATAAATCAGACGTACTGAGAAAAGCTTGTTGTAGCTTGCAGTGACCATGCCCTTCTGATGTTTAAAAAAGTTCAGGATGACGTTGTATGGTGAGACGGTTCATCAAAACGATATGGTGTGTACACAGTAGTAATCAGCCTTTATTCTAGAGCATAACGGTAGGCCTTATCAACCATTTGCGTAAAACGCTATGGAAAGAGATAACGGTTAAGCATGCGAACTTTACCACTACCGTTGGGCATAACTTGGTCTCATCTGCCAGAGCTGCATTCTAACCGGTGATGTCCGAGTCTCTGGTCACCTCCAACCAGGACAATCCGCCTGAAAATCAGTTTGTTGTGATATTGTGATAGTTTTCTTTTTTCTCATGCGCTGATGACTTGTTCATCTTATGAACCACCGCATTGTTGACGATTGCCTCTCAGACTTATTTTAATATTCACATAGATTCAAAGGTGGACTGATGCCACACCACAGCTCAAATCTATTCAGACACGGGTGCATCCTTGATCTGCCTTGAACCAGTACTTGAACAGGATAGCCCTGCGGCCATAAGCATGGCGCTACTCTCCAGTTCAGCAAAACGCGGGCATTCACAAACTCAGAAAGGAGCGTTCGCAGTGTGTTAGACTGTCCAAAGATTACACAAATAAATCTACGGCAGTAACTTCAAACTTATTGCAATACCCATAAAACCCCAAAACAATGACCGTGCCGACTGGTTAAAGGGCGTTAGCGTTTGTGGCGTACGACGCAGAAATAGTACATCGGTCTGGAAAACAAATTCATTGAGCAGATTTCTTGTCACGCTACTACGCACTCATTCGGCCAGGTCAAGCTATATTATCTGCATAACCACTTCTATCCGCGCGTACACTGCATGTGAGACTCGTACATACTATCAAACTGTGTTCACATCGTTGAGGCCATCCTATAACTCCGTAAGGGACGAACGGATATCAGTTCATCCTGATGGGACGTTACTTGTCAATGGTAACATGGCAATCTCCCCAATTCTACGACGTTCCTTGCTGACTGAGGAAGAACAGGGTCATTTGCTTATCGATAAGTTGAAATAATTGGCACTTCAAATGTGTTGGTGGCCTGAAATGAGCGCTAATGTTGGGAGATTTGCTAATGAATGCTCTGAATTCGTCTACAAAAACGAATCGGGACGTTGGATCCCATGGCCGAAATTTGTTCAGTCGGGACAGTGTACAAATGTGACTATCGACGACGTTTGATAAAAGACTTTTGTGCTGATTGTAAGTGATTCATATTCCAAATGACCTGAGGTTTTCCTGAACAAACAATGAACGCTGTTTTAGCAGGGTTTTATTGAATGGGTGAACTGGTACGTCAATAATGGGCAATGCCTAAACAAGCGTTCATATGGCTAACGTCAGCCGTCTTCTGATCGTTTTCGCCGTATTCTCTCTAATAAAAGTTGTTTTCAGAAGCTGCAGTTTCGTCACTACATTTCAGAGGACGCACGGATTCCAACTACTAAGTTTGAAACGCGAATAAAGAAAAAATCACATTGGTCGAATTCAAGTAATTTCGCCTCGCTCACATAACCACTATTATGACGTTCAATATAAAAAATAGCAAGATTGCCTTGAGGTCAGCCGAGTAGCCTGAAACCACGTGGAAGAAAGGCGTAGAATATCAAATTAGCTGTTCTGGGTGAAAAAGTGGGAGACCTGGGAACAAACAGAATTGCGTCTACGGTGAGAACGGGTGGAATGACTTGGGAGGTTGGAACAAGGATAGTGTATCTATTCCAACCAGACCTACAATAGTAGGGTAAAGGTTTATATCATTTTCTCCTATACGCAACTTAGATTATACTACAACCTGGTCTGTCCAGCCTGGGTATCAGACGATGCTCTAACCATTGTCTGTTTTTTTGCACAGTGTTTTTCCATACTCTGCTCAGAGACCCAGAGGCCCAATAGCACTTTGCCATGTGTGCGAAAAGCAAACTCTGTTTACTGTTGTCACTTGCCTCCGTAAGTAAACCGGAGTTTGCACACAGGGTAAAATCGATCCATTTGGGTTGCTAGGATAAACAGACAACATTGTTCGTCTATTCGTTTTCTGAGAAATACACCAAAACATTCCGGAGAAATTCACGTCTAGTCTCATTTTGTGGATAAAGGCACAAAACCATTTCTGAATACAAATTAAATACGCACAGTGTTTCGAAACCGATATGACGGGTGCTGTACCCCCGTCATGTGCTAAGGAAGTGCTAACAAAACCATACTTTCTTATCCCGAATAATTCAGCCGTCTATCGACATAATGTCACAGAATATGGGAAACCCTAACTAGTTACTTAGTTACTTAGTCTCAAGTTTACTTTTGCGGCAACTATTAGTAAACAAGGTTTATAATAGAGAACGTTCTCCGAAAGTGCAAGATGTTGACAAGACGACCCCGGTCAATCTTCAAAAGAAGCTGCTGCTTGAAGAATGCAGTGAGTTTTGTTTTTTTGAAGCTCGTCTACTTTTTATCAAGTTTTTATCAATATGGGCCTCATTTTTTTTCCAGTCCTTTGCTATGGTCAACAGAAGGATATCAACAGTATGAAATGCAAGGTGATAAGAAGAATTGTCCACCAAAAGTTCTTCTGGCTTTTCGAGTCTGGTCAAGAGGGACTAGTGGCTTATTGAAAACGCGCAGATTTGGGAGTCAGCCACACATTTGCCTTGGATTTGGCCGAACGAATTAAAGCTTTATCACACTGAAGTAGGAAGCATTCATTTCAGATATTGAGTATGCATGACAGCCAGGTAGTTAACATTTTCTGTCGTCGCTGTGCTAATTTCAAGACTGTCACAGTTTTCGTACTTCACATCAGTCTGACGCGACATTTCCGAGTGAACCACGTCTTAACTACCACTCCTGTCATTCGTCAAACCAAGTGCTGTGTTGTTCTGTAGCGGCCGTTACTTGCTTCATGCCGGTGAACTTTGTTTGTCCTCATAAATTTCACTTGTGGAGACGAGTACAGCAACTTTTCCCACATTCCTTGCACAAACTCCTACACTCAAAGTGTGCATCAAACTGGTTGTGCTTACTATTCGGATGAATGCCACAGATTGTCTCATTTTGTTTTTTTCGACACGGATAAACCGCTATACAGCTTGCTCCATGAAGCTCACGCCATAAAATTGGACCTAACCACCGTGACCTTGCAACTCCCCGTTCATTCACTTCCACTTCTGTTTGAGAACATAGTTCTTTTTTTTCAAATCCGGATAATAGTCAGTCTTTTACGACTCCCGAAACCGACTAGACGATCCTCCCATCTGGCAAACATCTCTCATATGCCATTCATCAGACATTTTCCATCGCCTAAGCGAACATCAGTTAGTACATAGTTCCGTGCCCTCAAAGGGCTGGAATCTCTAGCAAGATATGTCCAGATTTGTGGTGTCTATCATCGTGCTTCACAAACTGATTGCGTGCTTTGTTATAGTTTAATTTTATTGGCATCATTTGGAAAACTGAGAATGAAAACAGTTAAGTATACCATAGATAGATGGTATGTATTCTAACTTTTGGCAACGAGGTGTTCACAATACTTGCGACGGCTTTAACTGCGCTCCGTACAATTTATACATTGTCGCGAAACTTGGCGGTAGAACGGAATTGGAGGAGCTTAAAAGTACTCCCGTCAGAACCCTTTTTATTCAGCATGCTTGTTCCAAACGTTATTAACACTAGATAGGTAGTCACTAACTGGAGAGTCGAATTTTGCTGGGGTGGAGGAAGGCAGCACTAAGCTTCATTACAACGCGAAAATATTCTATGAACTTTTCTTTTCCGGTTCGCTCCAGCTAAAGAACGTCATCTGCGTAAGCAGATGAAATCACTGAATAAATTTCCCTATGTGGGATTCCAACGACCCTATCGTTATATTATTGACTGTCTTAAGTGCCTGAATGAGTTCACCCAGAGTGAGTGGTTGCCATTTTAAAGAAATCAGACAGTTCCACGTGCACGGATCTCCGAGCTCATGTGATTACAGCAGAGGTGATCACATGTCAGTTGATTGACCGCTTCCTGTTGGCTCCTTAATGTATCCGATACGTGCATGATTGTACACGCATCGATCGTAGTCACTGGTGAAGAATGTGGTGACACCAGAACCAATAAACCGGAGAAAACATGAGATTGCAGCTCAGCCTGCACAAAGAGTGAGGCATTTTGTCACAGTCGTTTCTGTTAGCATTAAGCCAGAGGGGTTTTGGGGGTTGGTCTGTGACAAATTTCAAATAAATAAATACAGGATGCGGGCAGTCATGAAAAGGCGATCCTCCAGACGTTTCGTCCTGATTGGAACTCGTCAGATGAATTTAGCAGAACAGGTCACATATCTTTTTTGTTCACAGATTTTGCTGTTTACCACTTTGAAAGGGGAAAGAGGAGGACCAGAGTAACCTTCCTAATAAAGCTCACAAGTGGTAGCTGGGTCGTCGATCGAGTTATTGGGCGAAAAAATGACGTCACCCAAGTGAGAACACGTTTTCCTGTTCAGACAGGTATCTCTAGCTTACCCCGGTGGACGGGTGGTACCACGCAAGCCTGACATGTCAGATGTCCAGGGTTTGAAACCTGGTATGACCAAAGGTAAGTCATCATCATCATCATCATCATCATCATCATCATCATTGGCTATAAAAAGCGCGTATTGTTGCACGGTAGTTACAGCTGCCACCGTTTAGTTTACCGAGGTAGGGAGAGATATCTATGGATTGAAGGCAGCACTTCTGATAAGTTCCAAGTAGGACAACAGCATGTGGAGACAAGTATGTGGTACAGTACATGCAGCCTGCAGGTCTGCTTTGTTGAAGTGTGTGTGAAAGTCGAGACTAAAAGGACAGCAGGATAATTCGTCTTGACCAGCGTTAAATCAGGATTAATTCCGGTTCAAAACCGTATTTCCGCAGAAGTAACTTTCACATTGCACAGTCACGCTCAACTGTGGCTTATCACGAAAACTCAATGTGTTTGATAACTCTTTCTCGTTTAACACGATTGAGCTGATGTTCTACTTTTGGTCTCATTAGGGATTTTGAGGCGAAAGCCTTCACGAAACGCGTTTGTGTGTCGTCAGGACTGAAGATACTCACCCTTCCCCCCAAGGAAAACTCTTCCACTTCCTGGAGTTTCCAAAACTTTCTTGTATCTTTTTATGGTTCCTTCGACTCTGGGGAGAAGCTATTTAGTCAGAAATGAGAATAGATGAATTTCTCCTCCAGTTAAGTCCCAGGGTGTTTGTTTCTCCGCCTTGCACCATTTCACTTTCAGCGCCATACAGGCAAATGGTTCCACTTCCTCTCCTGTGTACAGCCCGACGTGGTAGACACGACATAATGGGTTCCGGTTATTGGTCAAGGACTCTTCACTTCGTAGCAACAATGCGCTTCCTATGTCCATCTCAATTTCTGCTGGCGTACGATTTATCTGCAGCTAAGTTCTAGGTGGAGGTAGTGCATCCGTTGAAGCAGGTTTTCCTGTGTCGCCATTTTACTGAACTTATTGCTGACACTCGCATTACGTGCATTCTTGGTTGCTAACCTGCACGCATTTAGCGGATGATAACAGCATGCCAAAATTTACTAGGATGATTGTGTCGCAACCCACAGAGGACGCTTGGAGGTGTGCACCAGGGGGAATTAGTATGATTTTTCATCAAACGGACATCAGCAGACGTCCCTACATCTCGGGATTGGAATTCGGCTGAAAACTCAGTGGCAGAAAAGAATTATTTTTGTCAGCTACCACGGTTATCAGAGTGTGGCCGGCAGTTTTGAAGGGGGACGAAATGTTGGCCAGTAAAAAATGATCTATTCAAGTATTTATCAATAAAAAAACCCAAACGATCCGTAATCTTTTCACCTTGGTAATTTGCGAAATCATGGTTTGTGGTTAGTTTTCGCAGTTTGAGAATGAAGGAGACCACGAGCCCACCCTCATTTTGAATACAAATATTGAGCTGTGCCGAATAATGTCTGGGCACGAGTGACAGAAACTGGTCAATGTTTTTCACGTCCAATAGCTCTGGCGTAGATAAGCCCGTAAATTGTAGAACCTTAGATGCTTCAACCCAAGCTCACCTCGCACGAGTGACTATCAACCCCATATGTCACAAGAACGCACCGGGGACTTTCAATGTAAGGACTTCAGGAGCCAACTCTTGTAACTTTTACTTCGTGTTTTCCGGTGCACATGTTGGATAGGTGGGATAGATCAAACCTGTGCCACTTTCAAAAGTAGAACATGCTTGTGTGAAAAGATGTATGTAGTAGGGCACAGGGGGCTTCTAGCAGGCTCACCAGGTGCATGAAACTCCAAACAGAAAAGGAACCCGGGGGGTTCTAGTCCAAGTGTTTGTTCGACAAACAGATGCCAGCCCGCTTTGTTATATTCAAGTGGTGGGTCTCATTCACCACGAAACACCTAGTTGATGGTTCTTCATGATTGACCACATCCATAATTGTCATCTTCGAGCGGACTTGAGACTAATACTAGTGATAATACTACCAAACTAAAAAACCACTTAGAACGTTCACATTTGAATAATATATTGTAACACCTTTTACCATACACATTTCATGCCGGTATATTCAATGGATTAGGAACTTTCCCTTAACGAGATATTGCCGTTAGTATCGTGTACCTCATTCAACTTGCCTCTAGGATCTCAGTCCTTAGTAATTTATGTCTTAGAAGAGATTTGCCAGCTGAAAGGATGCATGGAAGCAACGTGTCCAGATGTCCTCGCCTTATATTACAGAAGAGGTAAAACCGCAACAAAGCGGGCACTCATGCCAAAGTATTTCCATGTAATTGCGTCGATTTACTGTGCCTTTCGGGCGCACAATACCCCTGAGTCAGTGTTTGGTAAGATTTTAACCACCGAACAACGGCGGAGTCATCGGATATATAGGTTTGCTCTTCAGAATAGTCTTACATTTTTGTACTCTCGGGGGAACGACACGGTCTTAGAGAGAGGACTAACGACAAAAAGATATACACGGCGCGTTTGAGGTGTCTCCTGGACTATGTGGAAGCAGAAAGACAAGTTTGCGGCTGTAGGAAAGAGTCTTACAAATTTTATCACACTGTAAGAGGACAGAATCCCTTAGGTTTCTGCTGGGAATTCATGAAATGTGAAGCACGGCTTCGTAGTCTGATTGGAGAGATAAAACTTTGAAGGCACTAAGTGGTTGGAAAATTAATTGGTTTTCTAATAGAAAAGTTTATTGTGTTTGAGTAAATGTTTTGTTGTTAAAAATCTTGCCTCTACGGTCAATGTAACGAACTTGGCTCTAAACAGTTGCGTACATCAAAATGGTGTCAGAAGAATCTCGAAGGAAGATAGTTTTTTTTACCCTTTTACATAACGGGGATTTCATACGACAAAGCAAGTATCAAATGAGTGCAAAGAAATCACCTGTTATCATTTGGCCAGTATGTTTCAAGGTATTGGAGACTTGGGTTGAGCATGTCGCATGAAGACGAGTCAACTTGATCAGAGCCTACGAAAGTAGAAAAAGTATGAAGCGGTCAATTTTGAGGAAGAATGACCCGATATAAGCAAACCCTTAAACGAACAGCTGGTTTGCAAGGCAGACATGGCAAGGCAGACGTGGGGATGGCTGCAGCAAAGACTGGTGAACGTTAACAGTAGTTTATAAAAAAGTCTGTGAAATGCCAAATTTTGCAGGGCGTTTACGCTTATGTTTATCAGAGTTTTGCGGCTGTCGTGCTTGAGAAAACGGCTACAATCTGTTTTTTCCTCACTTTTATCTGTCCCTATGAATGCTCATTTGTTGTAGGTAGGTAATTGCTCCATACTCTGCACTTATGAAGTCAACACACTATCATTTGTGTCAGGAATATGCATCAGGTAAAAATGGACCTCTCATCCATGGCACCATTCTTGTTTATGGCTGAGACGTATTACGAAGAAAGACAATGTCCTATGTGTTGTCACTTTGTAAAATCGAGCAGACAAACTCTGGGATCTGAACAACGGACTTCGCTGACAATAAATCGCGCGTTAACTACCGGGACTCCTTAGGATACTTTAGGAGTTACCCGCCCTTTGGGTAAGCACCCAATTGCCTTTCCAGTCGACAAATTTCCCGGATCGTTCGGTTGCAATGAAACAGTTTGTGCCTGAAGGCATCCATATTTGTGGCTTATTGAAATCGGTGAGTGAACCTATGAACGAAGGAATCTGTCAGGCCAAATCTCTGAAGGAGAGCGGGAATCTACTTTCTTTGCGTCCCCAAATACTGCAGAGGGCCCTGTAAATGATACTGACGAATTAGTGTGAGTGATGTCGGTTGATATTTACTATGAAAGATGTCCAACGTCTGCTTCGTCGGTGTAAGATATATGAACACCAAACGGGGGCCTTGGGAAAATTAGGTTAAATCTGTGAAAAGTGGCCTGAAAAACGTTTGGTTCATCTACGCTCGATGTGACGTACAGGATTTTCCGGGGGCTTGCAGCACTTTGACAGCGAAGAACACAAAAGACAGCTTTTCTGCAGTTCCCACAAGCTCCGTTATGTTCTTACCATCTAAAATTTACTGGGTTATTGTAGTTAGTTGGCGCGTGCGTAACTGGAGGCTGGAAGAAGGAAATCACTTAATTAAGTAGTATTCTTCAACAAAAAAGAGTGAGAACTGGTTTTATCTGGAAGATTTTGGTAGTAGAACATACCTGATAGCTCTGAAGCAAAATAAAAGGTGAGATGAAATGCAAGCGATAAGTAAAAGTCTTCAAAATTACATGGCTGTAAGTGGTGCATGTTGAGGATAAGGCTCGGTATTTCTTGTTTTTATGGGAAAATAATCTTGGTGATAATTAGCAGGAGAAAAAATGGGAAGCACACTGGTTCAGAAAAACGACGAAGTTACTACCTTAGAAGAGATCCCACAATGGACGTGCTGCATTATTTTCGTCCGGATACACTAACAGAAGGTTTTTTGAGGCGGTCGAAGTCAAGAGCAGTGCCGGTACACTATACTGCAATAAAGAGGTATCTCTGATTGTTCAAAATCCGGCTTGGTGGATAGCTTAGACTAGGATATGGCGTGGCATCTTTCTTTCGGTAAACGTCCTGTATACAGTTTAGATTGAGGTCAACAAAGCTGGAGCGTGAGATAAAGTTGCACAGGACGACTCAATATTTAACTAATTCCAAAAGTTGAACAGTACTTTGACTATCATATCAGGAAACAACCATCTTCCTAAAAGAGTACACCACGCTGAAGTGAACGCTTCAGTTTGCCTCCAGGTAGGACTTTACACTAAGGCATAGTTGTAGAAGGACACCATTGTCGATTCCCCACTGGAGTGAGCTCTGTTCTCTGTGACTTCTCCTGCAGGAAACTGCTTTGTATTCCTGTGATGAATGATCTTATTCAGTGGTTCTAATACGCATTTAGTTGGGTGGTACGGAGACAGCCCATTCGTGATAACGTTTTTTTGGAAAATAAATTGGTCTACTAAACCGAGTCTGCACGTGGTGAAACTGCAAAGTGGTGGACACAGTACGTTCTCACTCAGTCGTATTGATTCACTTTAGAACAAGGCAGCTAAACTCGAGTGAATTAAGAGTCATTGTGACCCTTGACGAGACCGGTGAGGAGTAACGTAAAGAATTCAGAGTTCATGGTGTCCATCGTTAGGCGTGAGACAGCCATGCAACGCAGGTCATGTGAGACGGTTGAGGATACGAAAGCATACGCCGTTAGTTCGAACTAATCACACCGGCATGTTTAATCTTTCTAATTTAGCGTTTAGTGGTGCGTTGTTCAAAGTCTTATCGTTTGATCGTTGCGAATCGGACCAATTCAAGCTTGAAACAAAGTTGTAATATTTATTCAACCAGAGCAGCCAGTTGGCACTCTCACCGAAAGACAGACTAGATCACTTCAAGACTGGACTGTTCAAAGGTTACTATCAATAGTGTCGAAGCCACGGCTCTCACAAAGGCACCACTACACCAAAGCAAATATTACGAGACCTACAAGGCACATCTGATGCAAGTTCACCCCCAGCACTTAAAGGATTTGTCACAGTACTTCGTTAGAGGACAGCTTATTCTGACAGGGTGTCTCTGATAATAGCCGAGGAACACGCACTTAGCAGAACGGAAGAGAACGATATGACGAGGAAGCTAGACACACAGTTAACCGATTCTCTCAACCACCTCAGTGAAAAATGGAAGTCGCTGACCGGCGAATATGTCTATCTGTTAGTTGCACATACGTTCATGCACAGGGTCCTCCGTTTGACATGAGTGGCACGCCGTATCACATGACTCCACACTGGATGAAGGAGCTATCAGGAGACAACTTTGCCCGTGTACTTCGTGACATGTTTGGGTTCACTGACTCTGTCTAAGTTGTCCAAGTTCGAAAACCGTGACTACGTTTGTGGTTTTCATTGTTCAGCGGAACATTAGTTTACCCATTCCAGTACTCCATTCAAAAGGGTTACCTCTGCTAAGTACATAGTCAACGAAGAGAGATGGATAACCATAGGCTCTCCCCACGACTCACTTTGAGCCGGAATTTCGCTAATGACTTTAATCGGAACAAAATTAAATGCCACTCAGTTAAGGATCCAGTTCAACAGGGATCGGCTGGTCAACACAAACAACAATGGTAGTGTGCCAGTCCACAACACAAGAACAGATTACAAGAAAGGACTATACATTCACCCGTACATGGATATTCCGCAAATTACGTTGGTCAGACGACCTGACGTCTATATCGAAAACCTGCGTAGTACATACCGTCACGCAGTGGAAACGGAAAAGCAGAACACATGATTAGCGCGACTGCTGCTCCCACGATTGATAAAAATAGATAGTTAACCCAACTGGGTCGTTCAATCGTGATAGATAGAGTGCCACCAAATTATTACAAGTTTGTATGAATTCGCAGCAGTCAATCACTATTAAACCACGTCAAACAACCCAGTGCAATAAAAAAAGTAAAACGAAATTGTTGACCTTATTCTGACTGACCAACCACTGTTCTTCACTAACCCTACAGGTGCGACTTAAATAGCGCTTTTTTGCCGTAACCGAAAACAGCTATTCTGTTTTATGCAAATATTTGTGTATTCCAACCACAACTTTAGTTGTCTGTCGAAGCTTTGTCGAAAACGACCGTTCCTAACACCGATTGTTGTCATTTAGTTATGTATAAAAGGCTCGTTAGTTTTAGAAGAATTTCGTGTGCAACCGTAGACGTCCTCCAATCCAGCTTTCACTCTCGCTTGATTGCAATGAAATGAACTCTGGTACACCCATCATGCAATTCACCTTGAACTAGTTAACTAACCCTTGCAATAGGGCCTTCAAATCAGAACCCAAGCTTTGCGGAATGGGCGAATTCCGCGAGGAAAAGTAAAACGACATAACACATACTAGCTGCTGAATGCGGTCACAGAAAACGGGGCTCAGCTGGTTAGCTACCATTGGCTGCGACATGTTGTCATATCGGGAACTGTCTGTATCATTAATAAGCTTGCCAACGGGTCTCTAGTTTAGCCACGTTGTACTTCCAGGACTTTCGCATTCAGTGACCATTTCATCGGTCGACCGCCGGTCCTTCGTTTGCGGCTTATTTGGCTCTTCACAAACTACAGTTGTTTTGGTGGTCCGCCTCTTGATCTTCGAACCGATTCCGGTTTTTCACTTAAAAATCCCTGCCATAACTAAAAAAGACTGAAATCCAACGTTCCGACAGTAACATCTGGAGCAAATTTATCGGTCTCACAGTCCACATTCTTCGCCTGAACTTTGACTTTTAGGCAAGTTTTATTGGGAAGGGGTTTTATTTTACGGATAAGCGGCTTGCTGGAACGCCTGCAGTGAACGGTAAAGTATTCGAATTCGGAGATTCATTTCAGCCAGTCATGCATTACTAGGAGCTACGAGAAAACTTAAGTCACCCATAAGCGACATCTTGAAGCAAAATCCACAAAGCATATACGTGTTTCGAAGATGAATGAGCTCATTTTGTGCTGAAAATTAGAGATACTGCTTCTCTTCGACTGTCGGTATTATCGCGAAATAGGAGGTGCAGCAGGGAGACACCTTCGAGAACAATCTTAACTGTCATTTTTGCTGAACCTGTTAAACATGAAGTTTTGTGTTGCTCGATTCCTCCTTTGCTTTGTAAGGTGATACGCGGATGACACCTTTTTAGTTTGCAATGTGCTCGCCTACCACCTTGACTTTTTGAATTAATTTGATCGTATAAATTCGTCGCTATGCTCTGCGATCGACGTTAAAGTAATAAGCACTTGCCATTCTTACAATGAGTGCTGAGAAGAAGTGTATGCGGGAAGGCTGTTTGGGCCAGCAGGTACACACACTTCCGGAGCAAAAGGAATGTAGTTGGCTGTTTGATCGATCAACCACCATCAATACACAAGCTTCCTTAGAAAGCGAGAGAAATCTGATTTGGGCATCAAAAAATCGTTACTAGGAGTAATTAAACCGCAAGGAATGTTCGAGAAGCTGCATTATATGAGAGAAAGACCCATCTTTTTCGCTGCTTTCCTAGACGACACAGGTTTCGATTCAGTAACTGAAAGACTTCATTTACTCTAAATAAGAATTAGTCGAAACCCGTCTTTTGAAAACCGATCAGTTCAGTAAAAACTCTCCTATTCTAAGTGACCTGGAAGGTTTCTCAAAACTAGCTCGAAGAATGTTTGTGAAATGTCGTATAAACATGGCTGCTAGAATGTATAAACTAGTGAGCACCACGGATATGCTTGAACCTGGAAGATGTTGAGACGAACGACTTGTGCTTCTCGTTTGTTGTGAGCCCTTGGCATTTTATAATGAATATCTGATAACCGTCTAAAGTTTCTTTGGCGCTTTAGATAATTACTTCAAATTTTTTATCATCCGGTTATTGTAACAGAGCACTTGGTAGTGGTTTTTGGTAACAAACTGCATTAACCGAATCAGTCCGTTTTCGATTGGTTGGAGGCGCCTCAAATGAGAATTTAAAAATAATTTTCAAATGAAGGATCTGTAACAGATAACTCACCAGCCGGTTCGCCTGCAGAAAATGAAAGATAAATTTAATGATCGTGGTCAGTGTGCTGAATCCACAAGCAGAGAGACAGCAACTGGAATTAGAATAGACTTTTGGAGTCGGTTTCAGGCACTTTTTGTGTGGCGGTCACTGCGACTGGTAAGTACAACATCTACAGGTCTCTCATCAACCCTAACTTACCCTTGCCCAGCTGTATCTTTTTTCAGCTTTCTCTAGAAAAGCGGTCCCTTACCTGCTGCGTTGCTTACGTCCCCTACGAAACTTTCATCAACCCTCGCACCTCACCCACCGTAATGAAATAATTAGCATTTCCTGTCAACTGTTTTTAACACAGTTGTAATTCTGCTTCAGTATAGCGTCTGTTTGTAGCGTGTATCTGAGCGCACGAACCACGAGTATTCTAAAGCGTGTGTTGAACGAATTATTTGTAGTCACTTATAACCCTGTGTGTCATCAGTATGCTGAGGGAAGTCACCATTGATTTTTGTGCTAGACGACTGGATAACACGTGATGCTTGTTCAGCCATGATTCCGGCGTTAAATTCTGCTTCGCACAGTACACGAGGTTGAGGATATTCAGTGCGGTACGACTCTTTCACTCACACTGCCCCCCCCAGAAGAAACAATTTCAATAACCCAGGATGGAACGTGCCTTTTTTGCACGTAAAACCCTTTGTACCTGGTCAACAGGGTGACGAAAACGAATGTTCATTCGGAACCCGTTGACCGCTTTGACACTGGCAAAGAACACACATCAACATCAACACCGTTGTTCATTGTGAAATACCGCTGACCACGAAAAACGATGTTGGCATGGCAAATATATTTTCCAAATATATCAACTTCTTACCAGTGTAGGACAGATGAATGACGTCTCAGGCAGTTAGAGTCTACTCTTTGTTTGGCTAGAATTATTATCTGAGAGTTTGATGCAGAAAATTTAAGTCACAGATAAAAAACACTGTAGGTTGCGCTTCTGGATTCGTTCTTATGTAAGAAGCATATTTACGTTCAAATCTGAGGGACATTTTCGTTACTGAAGGTAACTGACTGGTACCCCAGGGGCACTGTAGCTTTGAAGGGTATTTTGACGTCGGTTTTATCGACTGTGTCACTTCAACCATTTGAGATTATAAAGTTAAATCTTTTGTTTTATCCTCTGTAAACACGTGCAGATTCGATGACGAAATGATTTTTGAACAATATTTCTAATAAGAAAGTTTTCGCTCGTCCTCCACTGGGAACTTGACATTGTAACTGCACAGACTGTATTCAGCATGTAACCTTGAATTTTTCGTCTGTCCAACCAACCTAATGCTTTGTTTTGAAACATCTCAGCAGTTTTATGAGCTTTTTTGGAGCCACGGATCTAGAGTTTTGAGTTGTTAGAAACAAACAAATTATAACTGGTAGACCAAAGGTATCAAAATCGACACTCCAACTTATGTTTACAGTTGGCGTTCAAAGTCTTTGAATTTGAGTCGCGGAACTCTGAGTTACCGTTTTATGTACTAAATAGTGTCATTTTATTATACTAGACTGTGATGTCTTTCAGTGCAAATTAATTTGAACGGCTTCTCTACAAATCTTGAACCAAGAAAGACAAAGCATCTTTGTCTAGGTTTTTTCCCCACTAGTTTCAAGCTTTAATTATATATTTTTAACCTAATTCCAGCTAACCACTTCCTGCTTTTGAATAACGCATCCAATCTAAGATGTTGTCGTGACTTACTTGGGATGTCGGAATCTGAGGGAAGATGGGTGAAGGAAGGAATTTTATATAGGTAGCATCAACATCTGCAAAACATGTTACTTTTTTGCTGGCAAGAGCAAATAAAAAATAAGACGAGTTTGTGTGTAGAATGTGTGCGACAAGTGTAAGACATCCTCGGCTTTGTCCTGGAATATAGACTTGGAAGCACACAAGATCCAGTTCAAGCTCCTGATTAGAGCTTCCTAGTTGTTTCCTTGTTTATTTATGGCCACAGCTTTCCATTATTTTCGAATTATTATACTACACCTTATTAGAATGTATAAAGTACTAATCGATTGCCTTTTCCTTCACTGACTTTTATATGTATTTGGTGTGTGTTTCTGCAAATATCCCACATTAGTACTGTGAACCTCCTGAAGTGTAAGGCCTAAAACTGTGCTAAGAGCTACTCTGAGTGACTACCAATTGTGCGGACCACACTAATTTGTGTCTAGCGGAAGCCTGCCATTCTCATGTGCCTTAAATATGTCTAGTGAGTAGTGTGGGCCACCAGCCAAGTTTCTCATACACTGTGTCTAAGCTATCCATTTGTCTCCACATGATTTGACGACTATGGGCTATCAGTAAGGTTACTGAGTGCTTTAGTACTATCCTCAAATGTTCATCCAACGGTCTTGTTCCCTCAGGTTACGCCGGGTACAGTAAATTCAAACCTGCGGTTCGGACCAGGTTTTCTGCGGCATAGTCACTTAGTGCGCGGGTTTTCCTCGGTGCCTTTCGATATGAAAAGCTAAACGGCTAACAGCCCACCAAAGCGCAGTTATCAGTAAATATTTTTAGCCGTAAAGTCATAAGATATTTGGAAGTTAGGTTTGCTTAATAAATAATGCACATGTGTAGTCATTCGGAGGAATTTAGATAAATTGAAGAATAACATATTGCTTCCAAAAATACTAATAGTAATAAATGATTGAGCTGTAGCTGCCGTGCCACTCGAAGGAAGCACGACGGCCAAGATACCGCCATGCTCCCCAACCCACACGGGAGCAGTCGAGATGCCGAGGTCGAGTTCTAAACACGGACTTTCCGGCCAGTAAATTCGCGCCTTAAACACTAAGCCACCTCGAGGTTAATCGTTTCCAATGGTTTCTGAGTATCACTACAACAGTTGGTAGCAAAAAAGCGGTGCCTTTTTCAAGCCGTTTAAAACAATGTGCTGCTGATTCTTATGGAGTCTCTTTAAATGGAAAGAGTCTGCAGCGGTAAATGTTCCACTACCAACAAGGGCATGAACATAATTTAAACGGGGGTACGTCTATGGTAGTAAGATTCACGGTATTACTGAAACCTTACTTATAGTAGTGTTTTGTAATGTAGGACATACGGTGAAATGGTTGGAGTTTTAATTGTTCTCAGTATACTACCGAACACTGTGTTGGCCCAAATCCATGGAACGCACCCACTGAGATTATCGACTTATAAGAATACACAAGTCATTTCCTAGTGGAATCAGTCTTCAACAAGAACCTTCGTGACTTACCTTCTTCTGTATCTTCTAAATGGTTGGGCAAGATAAAGAAATATCAGTTCATTGAGACACAAATCATTAGCAGTCTGGTGGACGTATGAATTTTCGTAAACAGCCTACTAAAATGTAGCGGTAGTGTAGAAATTAATTAACTCGTTAAGCAGATACGAGTTGATCAAATTTTAGTCAGATTCTCAAAAATGGATAAACCCTCTACAGCAACAAAAAAACACCTAAATTTTCCTTGATGTTTCCTTTCAGATTGAAAACTAAACACAGCTTCTCATCATATGGATGGTGTAGTCTTCACATTTTAATCAAGGTTGTTTTGAGAAGACCTGAATTTGGGTTTTGGAGGTCACTTAAAGTAAACTATGAAAAGTCTATTATGCCTAGAGTTGATGGGTCACATGTCCGATAAATTTGCCACACAAGCTTCACTGAGAAATTCAACTCATACTGAGAAGTTCTGCCAGCTTACAAACAGTTGGTAGCATGGCATCCAATAATCACTCATTCAAAAACTGATATATCTATGTTCCTCCTGGAAGATTATTTTATTGTGGGAATCAGCGTTTGTATTTTCGTGCTATGCAAATATCATTATAAACAATAAACTCCGGGAAATGACTTGGTTCACTTATATTTTTCTTCACGGTTGATGCCCAGTGAAGGTTCTGTAGTTCAAACAAATAGGTGAAAATTTCCGCTACTTATTTTATGTTGCACCTTCTCGAGAACAATGTCTGAAAAATGATTTGAATGTCACAGTGAGTCGTTGATCCACTGTGTGCAAACGAGCTTTTAAGGTGGACTCAAATCTTATACACTGGATGCTTTTATAGTTTGTAAGCTGACATGAAGATTTCCGATGTCCATCAGATCATACTTTCTGACAATTGACATGCGATGAGGAAACATCTGATAGCAATTATTATGTGTTTGACTTGGTAAACGACATGGGAGAAAAATGCGTGACTTTAAAGGCCAGAATGAGTGGATGCGGTGCCAGACATAAACAGTCTTGTTTTATCCTATTGGACATTGAAGCGACCACCGAGCAATGGAACACGTAACCAGAAACATATTCACCACTGAAAAAATCACTCACCATCAGATGAATCCACTGAATGATAAAGGCAAAATATGTATCGTTAGAAGAGAAAATACAGGTGGCATCCCGACAGAGAATTCATATGAGTTCATCCCAGCGACGTACTTGTCAAAGAGGAATATTTTGTCCAGCATGTCTAGAACATCTCATGAAAACTCACAGGAGAAGACTCTCTAAGGAACCACAATCCAGGTTTTGTTGTCAGATAATGTCATATAGGTTCGTCGCTAATTTCACTTGGCCAGTGGGAGCCGAAGGTGTGGGTTATAGATTGATACGGACACTATGATTAGCCATAGTGTACACTACCATTAAAGCGATCAGTTATCTTCAGATATTCCCGACCCTTCTCAAGTCAGAACTTTCAAACCAGTGACAAATATACTCAGGCCCGGTCGGCTGCAAATCTACAAATCCACAGGAGCAGCATCCAACATAGCAGGGGCTTACGAAATGTCGTGTCATCCATGATCAAGTGCGGAGTTGAGCGTTTCATGAGAAAGTCAAACAGCCTCTAATTTAAGTAGCGCATTGCAGTCACCCCCACAAAAATGCTAGCCTTTCATAGGTGGGATTTCACAACCCCCCAAAATATTAATTTTGAAATAGAGTGGAACCGCTTCTAAAGGGCACCTTCAGACAAGAACTGCGCAAATTTGCAGTGAGCGCCCTTCACCAGTGATACAAAAACCAACAATCCTGACTCTCTGTTTTATTCACACTTGCTATTTTTGTCATGTTTCTTCAGTTCCATGGTACTGCTTAGGTTTATGTTATACAGTACTGTTGAACTGTCTGAATATATATGTATATATCTGGTAAATGGCCAAAGGTCAATAAAATAGTACGTATCATAGGATGAACCAGAAACTTACGTCATCCATTGTGGTCGACAATAGAATAGTTACATACCTTTCGCCCACATGGTCGTATTCCTCCAGCAACCTTTTAAAACCAAAAGAAATATCTGGTTTACAAATTACGTTGGTGGGTTTTCCATATCTTATGTTGACCAAGCTAATCGGTTACATTACGAAAACCTTGATCTGGTAACTTCTCACAAGCGGGTAATTCTAACAGGAGTCACACCACAGGGAGAGTAGCAAGCGTTTTCACCCCCTGTCATTGTCCCATAAATACTACTGTTTCACACACTTCGTCTTCCGTTTGCTTCTAGCATTCTATGGATAGAAGCCAATTGCATAAGGGTTGACTAGAACATTTTTGGCTACATTAGAAACGTACACGTACAACAAAATTGACATTTCCGGGGAGCCAGCCTTTCTTAAGAAAACGTTTTGGTATCCATCGTTGTGTGTTCTGTTCTTCCGTACTCAGAAATCCTCTTGGTAAATACCGAGGCTATTAGTAGTAATTTTACGAGACAGCTAGAGATAGCTCAGTGGTTAAGGCACGAACTCACTGATTGGAATGTCTGTGGTTCGAACCCAACCCCAGCATCTCTAATGCTCCTGTCTGGGTTTGGACAGCCTGGCGGTATCTAAGCCACTGTGCTTCCTTCGTCTGGAATGGCAGCTGTGTACTGAAAAGGTGTTACAGCTGAGCGAGTATCATTATCATTATCATTTCGTCTCCGTGATAAAGTCGAAAGGTGGAAGAGAGAACTAGCGGACCGACATCCTGGTTCTTTAAGAGTAGACGCACCGGATTATCGTACATAAGACATCCGCACTGACATGAAATCCAACGTGACTCTCTGGGAATATTAAGATTAATCTATGTAAAGTTGCGCAATCTGTGCAGGGCTGTGCAATCCTTAAGGTTATGTAACTCATAGATTGAGTAACCTGTTGAATAACTTAAATTTACACCTACACACCCGTAGGTTTCCACTCAAGCGTGAAACTTCCTCACTGACTGAGAGTAGTTTCCTGGGCTATTGACCTTGCAATAAGCTGTACGTAAAATAAGGTCGGCAACTGACCCAAAATAACTCAGCTAACCTCTGCTACTTCACTGTCTAGTGCAGCTGACCTTAGTCGGTCGAAAAAGTTCTCCATCTATCTTCCTTGTAGGTTTGGGTTAGGGCAAAGAGTAAGCGAGCTGTATCGTAGACAATTCAATCCTTGAAGTTTACTCCTGATGCATCCTGATTTTGTGAGTGGTGGCCGCATTGAAAGGCACATTGTCCGCTACTAATCTAGATTCCTGACGCCAGTCAGTGTTCATTTATATCGCCTGAGTACAAAAGAAAAACATTCTTACCAGACTCACTTTCATGCGGTCACCAGTGACCCTGAAAATTTTTACAAAGACCCCTTTTTATTCCCGCTGTCAAACAAAAACAGGTCCAGATGGGATTTGCTCATTCAGCTTTCCAGGCACGTCGATAAAACTATGAGAAACAAACATTATTTTTTACGTCTTTTATTTGTGGTTGGAGGAATTGCAGAGTTCAACTTCACATTATTCATGTTGGAATACTTCTCCTGTCCTGGTGCAATTATTTTGGTGAGTCCACACCAAAGGAGGGATGTACTAAATTGGAGTTTCGCTCTTAGTAGAGCTCATCAGCAGTGCAAATCAATGAGGTTTGCATTCCAGACATCCGACATGTGAGGCGAGCAAGCTGCCACTACCCCACAAACGCAGGCTGAAAATACCTGATTTACTGCATCTGAAAAAGGCGCATGTGTTCACACTTGAGCTGTGTGCTCGGTTTTCTCAGTGCCTCGAGCCACGAACATGTTGCTGTCCTAGTTGTGTCGCTCGACTGACTCGTCTGTCAGCACTTCCCAGTCTGGTAGCGCCACGGACGCTTGAAATCTACTGGACGGTGATTTTCCTAATACTACCGGACTACCTTAAAATATTGCTTCTTTGAAATACGGAGAATATCCGCCTCGAATTCTAATGGGAGAAACATGGGCAGATTAAGTGTATGGCATCCGTTTTATCAGGTGTTTTTCTAGGCGTAACTGAAAGTCAACCACCTGACGAGATCTCTTATACAGAACTTTGCTAACGTTATGTAGATGACATTTTAATCATAACAGATTCAACCTATTTGGATTATTTCGGCCGGTGTATGAAATGCTTGCAACCTATTTCATCCATATTTTTTGAGACTGAGGATAACACCAATCTGGCAGTTCAGATATTTTTACAAGGAACCGTTAACTGTACCGGAATCCAAACTAGACTTGCACAGCATCTCCTGTTTCCAGGTTTACCCCCAAAAAAGGCTATAAACGGGGTTTAATACGCACTTTGTTGATGCGTGCTAGACGCATTTCTACTTTCCATTCTATTCAGAAGGAAAATTTTAACAAGATATTGTCCACCAGTAACTCGGAGGCATTCATGGGCTTTTGCAGCAGAATAAGATAATCGAATAACAAAATGTACACCAGACTGCACTTTAGGAATGACCACTTAGCTACAGCTGTAAAACAAATGGGGGCTGCCATTGTTCGTATTATATAACCGCTGCAGTGAGTCTCCTACCAGCAACGAGGGGCTATCAGCAACCTAATCCACCCGATGCCTCTGCTTCACATCAGTGCGTCTGCATCAGCGGACCCGACCGGGACTTATTCAAGTATGCCTTGGAGCTTGCACCTCGCTACCTGAGTCGGTGGAAACGAGGCAATCTCAGGTGCTTAAACATGTCTCATCGCCCGCGAAGCACATCCAAGTCTCCGGCTTAAACACATTGTCTGTAGTCTCACCCTAAAAGGTCAATCCGAAACTGTTAGCGATCTATGAGATTATGCTGATCACTCAGAGAAATCTGTGTGCACAGACAAGCTTGACATGCGCCGTTATCGTGGTGGTAGAATAGCAAACGTGATTGGTTTGCTTACTGACTGGTTCTGTCCGCAATTCCAGTTCTCGCCTTTTACACTGTAAGTTGGCTGTTTTTGCGCGATTCAAGATACACAATGGAAATGCTGACATTTCGCCAAATTGGTATTCTTACTGCGATTTCTAAATATAGATTCTTGTTCATTCTTAAACGCTCTCGTGGAAATTGTTTTCTTTCCGTTCATTTGGCTTACCGTGTAGTTTGCCTACCACGTACTTTATCTTCATCTGTACTTTACATCTGTCCGGATCAAAGCTCTTTGTATAAATTTCAGATATTACAATCCGATCCGCTGTAGAGGTCATGCAAGAGACCATAATGGCCTTAGCTGGTGAAGACATTGAAAAAACTCGTTGTGACTATCGTTCAAGTGCACAACTGTGACACGGTGTAATGCATTCGGGAGCTCATCTGGTGTAACACATGTTCAGCAAACAATAGATTGATGGTTTGTTTCAATCTTTGGCTATCCGTCTTCCTGATTCTACTCTGTGCAGCTGAACTTAACGTTACAGAGAAGCTATAATAGTTTGCAAAGAATTTATGATAAAACACAAGTCACCAGAGCCGTATACTAGGACTCGAACATCTTACAAGAATAGACGGCCACTCCGTATTGGGGTACCCGAGGAAATACGTCAGACACGCCCGCCTTTATTTTCTGACTACGAGTCAACATATTGATCATATTTACGGTTTAGAAAAGACCTAACGTCTAGATCAGTGCTTCCTGATCAGAGAACTTAGGTTTTGCGCATGAGAACTGTTAAATGAGGAGAGTAACAAGATTAGACCCAGGCAGCAGACATCCCTGAGTATTCGCACGTCTCCTCGGTTAGACCAGTTCGGAAGAATATTCTACTGAGTTTTTATTGGGGCAGACAGTTTCTTCGTTCACCATATACTTCAAAGGGTAAAGATCTTTTATACTAACAGCTGTGTTAGCAGGTCTGTGAAAACGCAGAGCAGTACACACGGTAAAACTTCTACTTACTTTTTATACCATCCAGTAAGATGTAGCTGGCTTTTCTAATTTTCACGTGCAGCTGTTTCGTAAAATAAAAAAAGATGGAAACCATCGCAGATATGCAAAAGGACCAAAACTCTTCATAAAGCTGTGCTTCTCATAGAGTTCAACCATATAAAAATGGTATAACTGTATCTTTTAGTCTCTTTGCTACTTTTCGAATGCCCTGCCAGTTGTTCAAAATAGGAGGGCAAATTACACTGCGTACCCTCATTGATTAAGCCAGAGGTCCAAAATGAATCAAGGCAGAACGCCATTGCCTGGATTGAACGTTGTGTCATCCAAACGGAAACCTACGGTCTAATACACTAGACTACCCAAAAACGTGTTTCCTTTGCATCGGTTTTAGCAGAATTCAGTTCAGAAACGTTACACATTTTAGACGGATACAACGTAACTTGGACTGATCAGCTTTCTTCATCACACAGTCCCCGGGACAAACACCGTCTTTTCATGCATGCACCATCCCATTTTGGAGCAAAAATCCTAGGTATCCAAAGAAAGAACGTCTTACAACATTATACACTTCCATTTTCTGACAATGTGGCTACTTAATAGCAATCTTTATTCTACAGACTTCACTGATCACTTACTTGTTGTGTCGTAGTCTTTCCTGATAAACCTGATAAACCCGTCAGTCAGACAGAGGAGTCATCTCAATTCGAGATACCAGTTAAGTAAACATTTCGCGTCACGCAAATACATTCTGAATAAAATACACTAAACTGAAAGTGGCATTATTCACCTTTACCGGTGCATATATGATGAAGCACCTGGGAAGTTCTCCATGTCGTCCAGATGACTGCACCGCTGACCCCGATTGAAGGTGTCATTCGGCGACGTTACATTGGTTCTTATTTATTCTTATTTCACCAAAATGATAAGAATAAACTTTAAAATACTATTCTATACCATGGAACCGATGGATAACACATGTCTGCATTTTATGCGACGGCAGCTGCTGCACCATGTGACCACTCAGACTGAAAATTCAGTTATTTTGTCCAGCTGTTGACCATCTATTTTGTCGCGAACACCAAAAAATAGTGACGCCGTTCCCATCAAAATTTTTAAATAGCTCACTCGTTGTAGGGAGAACCTATTTTACTGTATGGGGCGACGTCGTAGCAGGTCTTTACCTTTATCCAGCAGGTACTGCACGTTCTCATCACCCACCAAATTTGCCTTATCCGCAACATAATGAGCTGTCTTAGCGAACGCACTACGTTCAGCCAACTAAATTTCGTCTGAATTATTAGGGTGCCCTTAAAATTTTGGTCAGGAATGATCTTATAACTAATTTTTGCAACCACTGGCAAAAATTAAAATCGTACATTTGCAATACCATTTTGGTGCATAGATGCCCTGTCACGCGAAGGAAGCACGAGGGCTGAGTTACTGCCTGTTTCCCCAACATAAACAAGAGCATTCGAGGTGCAGAGTTTGGGTTCGAACCACAAATCGGTAAGTTCACCCCTTAACCACTGAGCTATCTCGAGCTCTTACATCGACTCACCCGTTGACCTACTGACTTAAAGACTGCACAGGAAAGAGCTCAAAGTTAACGGCGATTAAAACCTAGAATTGTTATTTAAAAGACACGGATTAGATCCTATATAGACAGCTGCAGATTGGCAATATCCGTCTTGATAACCGGTACCTACGTTTTTCGAAAGAGAATCATATACGGATCAAGCTGCTTCCTCGAACATCTGATTAAGAGGAAGTGAGAACGGATAGAAATTTTCGAGTCTTACGGTACATCTGGTGTGTCTGAAGCCTGCTTTCAGTTCTTCCAGTATGACCAGGTACACATATAAGTACAATTTAATTCTAAGAGTATTTCTCGGAACGTCTTTGTCAGCCGCAACTGTGTATTTCTTGCTTGGCACAGCAATCTCGCATTCATGTATCTGGTTGTAACAATTCCCTTCATACGGACTTGCAGGAAAATCCATTTTTCTGCCGTTATTTAAGATTCGGAATTTCTCTTGTTGGCGAATTGCGATCAAGGAAAAACCGGTGTTTGGTTATTAAGAATCGTTTTACACTACCGATGATCACAAAACGCGCAATTTATCTGACGTCCACGAAAAAGAAATTAAATAAATGGAACTGTTGTCTTTACCGAGGTTGTAAACTTGGGTGCGAAAACCACAGTTTCGATCAACTTGTGTCTTGTGATGCAAGCCATCTGAATGAACAAAAGAATAAGAGTAATAAAGACATCGAAATAATTACATGGATATTTGGTCAAAATTTTGGACACCACTCATTGAACACTTAGTAATTAAGAGAAATATCTACAAAGCAGGGGAAACCGGTCGCCAATCCCTTTACGTGTTTCGGAACATAGAACTGATGGAATTAAGGGAACCAAGGTTTGACGTGTATTTATAAATGGTTGACGGTGATATGGATATAGTAGTTGACTGGGGAAGGTACTCCTTCAAGTTTAATGTAAGAGGCAGGAGACTTTATCGGAATTTTATTAAACGCTAACAAACATGCTGATTGAAAACCAACTAATAAACGCATATGGAAACCAGTCGGCCAGAATACCAGAACATGAAATCTTCTAGCTTATAAAACAGTGTGAATGGGGATGAAATAAACGGTGGCAGTCAGAAGTAAAATGTGTAACGTCCCTTACCTACTGAAATGAAAGAAATATTGGTTTGTTCCTACGCCAATTTGCAATGAAGAAATTCGTTCCAGATGCAGTGGTGGAGTCCATTGTTTTAGGTAGCTCAGGAATCACCTGCTCTTTTGAGCACTTTTTGAGTACTGTTCTTCAAAAGTTGCTGACAGAGATAGCGGTTTCTCCCTTTTGCAGTTTGGGTTTAAGTAGTGTAGAAAAGTTGTAACTTTTGCTCGATGTGGCTGTATTTATCGGGTGTCCCAGGATTCAGTCCAATGTTGGCACAGGTACAACAGCTATTAATAACACCAGTCCAACGTTTTCAATGAACAGCACTGTAAATCGGTACTTGTTTAAAAATAAAGATAATGTTTTTATAGGAAGGCTTCAGTTGTGTGCTAAAAAGCTAAAAAGTGCTAAAAAGACTCGACAACCGGTCTTCGTGTTCTAGAAGATGTTGACTTTCAGAATCGTCAAGTGCCTCAGCGGGAACTGACTTCACGTAACTGCGACCTATGTCCATCGGGTCTCTCATCCGACCTTATTTTTTGAGTTTACGTCAGACGCAGGGTGTTCAGACGGGTGCAGCGAAAACTACATGTGAATCCCCCACTGTGTATAGGTACCTATCAGTCTTGTCCGATGAGGCCTGCCAGTCTAGAAACGGATGCCACCATTGGCCAATGTTTCATGGGCTAGCCATTCTCCATAACATCAGCCGGACAGAGAACTTGTGTCCGCACTGATCATGCACCAGGCACCAAGCATGGAAGATTCCACACTGTGTTCTGTCTCGTCCATGCGCACCAGACAGTTTATACTTATTTAGTGACCTCAAATCAATGGCATAAAAGTTTACCGTCACTCACGGACGCTTGAAAATGGTCCGTTTTCATTCACCTTCTGTTCTATTAACCAATTTTCGATTCGTAATTCTCGATAAGATAACCCATGTTCTCGGTTCAAAATTTCGGTGCACAGGAAACATATTTGGCAAAACATTTGTTGACTGGAGATGTCAACACACGATAACATTGTATTTCGCTTTACAAATTGTCTTAAAAACTTTTGAACCATGATCATTTTGATGGTTTTTCTTTCCAATCCGGAGGTGTTGCAGAAGTTTCGTGTGGTAAACAGTTTCCACAATCACAGTGATAGAGCCACCGCAGGATCGAACACGCGATGTTGAGTCAGAATGGGCAACAGAACAAATTGAGGTAAACAGTTCCAGCTGCAGATCCTGATAAAGCCGCATCTTCCTAAATTCGCTATTGCCTCAGTTGTCTATTCAGTGAACAGTCTTGCGCCCTCCAACAGTCTTGAAGACCCTATCTTCCATGCTAATATGCCCTGCTATGCCGAATCTGTCTGATTCAAAACATGGTAAATTTCACCTTTCATTCCATTTTACTACATCCTGAAATTGTGGCACAATTTTCTTGAAATTGAAGCTGCCTTGTCACAAAAGCTGTTTGTCACAAAAGGTTGGAAAGAAAAGTCCCTGTAGTGAGCGATGCCCCATCAACACTACGTATCATGTAGTGAGAGTAACACTGTCACGCTATAACTCCATTTGGAAACGGTTTCTTCGCCGGCACAATATCCTCCAATCCCCAGGTTTAAACAGTCGATGCTGCACCATTTTTCTTCTTTTCTGGTCGCCAGCTTGATGGAATTTAGTGGTGAACACCGAAACGCAGTGGTTCATATCGCTCATATCCCAAACCGGTCGTTTCTGTTAGAATTCAGGCCTGGTCGCAACCCGATGGACTGCATATTAGATACACTAAAACGCTGCTATTACAAAGATCCAGAAAGTCCAGTGATTAGGATCTGAGTCATTGGTTATTCGGCACAGTAAAAAAAGTGCCACCTAGTTACCTACTGAAAATGGATTGTGGGCTCTGTGTTATGATAGTAACATTGGAATTTACTAAAGGAAATCGTGCCACTGGATGTTCCTGTAGTTTTGCCGCAATCTCCCAACTTTTTTGTGATACATACCCAGCCGCACACATGGTTTGGCTCACTCTACAGCGCGCTGATAATATCTTCTCGACTGGTGACGGAACGTCTGCAAGCCAACTGCAAAGTTCGGTGAGCAGACCAACAACCATCTGATTAATCACCAGTAATTTCTGCGTCCGTTTTCTGGTTTAGCTCCTAGTGGTTTGAAATCATTCCATGCCACTTACCAGGAGTGTACCCATGGCGAAAAATGTATACTCTGAACTAAGAAACGGTGCAGCTGGGTAGGGAGATTGACTCCCACTGGATTGAAATACTGAAACAGCAAATTTAAGTGATATCAGAACAAACTAGTGTTAAACCAAAGTGGAGTGACGTGATCAAGGAACTTCCAGTCAACGCTTAATGGATCATACGTAATTTGGAGTAGATACCATCAAAGCAGTGATACAGAGATGAGATGAACTATTATTTTAGCTCTGGCGAGCAAGCTGGGAATAACATGGAGTGAAATTTTCGTCAAAGCTAATTTACTCCCGAGGTCGTTTCGTTTTACTGAATTCCTTCATGATACCACCTAGTAAATCCGATTCAGCTGGGCATGGGCAATTTCCAGGATCACTACTATTCTGGCAGGCAGACCAGTTGCAAAAAACGGAACTCTTGTGGCACGCAAACAATGAAATGACGAATAACGATTATGAGTATGTAAAGAAATCTCGAATTTCACGCTAAGCTGGCAGAACCACATGACCAAGAGCAGTAATATCATGTGACATCTAATGAAGCCTCTACTGGAGTGTTCGAATCGTTACATTCATATAGAATAGTTAATTTAATATTTCGGTTCGCAACAAGAGGCTTAAGAACCTCTCAGGGAAAGATATCGTACTGATGCAACCAAAAGCTGTAAAATTTTCGTCCAAAAATTCAGTCTTATTATTGGAGCAACAAGAAAGCTCATGGGTTCAAATGATTCAAGCAAAATGATGAAACTTACATGAAGAATAAGTGTGATTTTGCTAACTCTCCTGTACATGCAGATGCCGCCAGAGAGAAGGAGGGTTGGCAGGAGTCACCGTTCAAAGTGATTTGGAGAACATGACTGACTGCCGCGATGCCTCCAGAACGTTAAACTCTAACCGCAACCTGCATGAAGTGTGTCGAATATGTCGTTCAAACCTGGAACCCTTAGCTAAGCGCGGCGACAGGCTGTTAAAACATATCCAAAGACGAGCCACCAATTTCGTGCATAGTTTCTGGATGTCATCCGCAACCGACCTTCAAAGCGCAGTTCGATCGGTACTTTCAACCCACACGCTTTCAGTCCGATAGTTCACCATGCCATATCCTACTAAAATGCAGCCATACCGTTTTGGATAATAAAAGCGCAGACTTAATGAATCCTGCATGAAACACAACTGGATGAACCAGGTAGTTTTTCTTAATTCTAGTAAACAGCTGCTCGATCCGTTCATATCCAGGTATTCACATGATGAGATGTAATGCAACTTTACTTTCGACATATGTAAAAAAAAGCTCGGTATGGTACTGTACTACGAATTTAATTTCACGAGGGGATAAAACACAATAAACCTGGCCACACAATACGTTTGGGTTAGCAACTAAAAAGCAGTCAGTTTTGAAGCCCTTGATTTTGAATAAAATAGGGTTCCACAACCCTTCAACTTGCGATTTTAGCTGTAAACTGAAGCACAATTTCTGTGAGTGGAGGCACACCATCTGGCTGCTAAAATTGTTGAAAGATGGGTCTAGTTCTTCATCAAAGCTCTCGTCACACAAAACATACTCCAGCGCTATCAGAACGTTCCAAGTTACGGGTGAGTATGCAGCTTTGCTTGGACCACGATACACTAACTTTATGGCTTGCAGAGTTTTTCACGAATGGTGCAACCATTTCTTACTCCTTAGCAAACAGTGTGGAATTGTGCAGGCCCCTATGTATCCTTTGTAACCGGATTACACTGCATAATTAACTTGTCAAGAACAAAATCAGCAGTTTTGACCGAAATCTATTTTCAAACGAAAATCTAAGCAAAGCCTTTCCTTGTATTCCCAAAAAAATTTGGAGACTACCTTCCTCGGGTTGTTTCAATACTAGCTGCGGGAATGTTGCTTTCCTGAAGCGTGGCGTTTGTCTGCAAAAACTATACTTTGCGTGGGCAAACTGCGGTCGCACTTCTTGTCGGTCGACAATGTGCAAATGAATCTAACTCGCGGCCCCAAACCGGCTCGAAATCCACAGAATTTATTGAAACATTGTGCCTCGGTGGGCTAACATGATACGGTTAATCAGCTGGTTACAACCAAAATTCAGCTTTCATCCCTTAGATAGGTTTACGCATCCTATGGACCTTGGTGATAGTCACGCTCCCTAATCCGTGAGGAGTAGAAACCACTGTGCCACCACGTAAGGGTGACCAAATTTGCCCACTTTCCATCGAGCATCATAGCTGTCACCTATAAGCACCAGTTGTTGACAGTTTGTATGAAAAATATGTGCTGTATCGATTTTATAGGCACGATGAAACAACAGACTGCTTTTTGTGCAGCACGTGTTGGATTTTTGGTGCCATGAATGTCCGGATGACGTTCGGGGAGCTTTTGGGAATAAACACTGTCAAGGCGGGGAGTTCCGATGAGATAGATCAACAAAAGAGAGCGAAAATTTAATTAAGGCTTCAGCGGTCATGCTGAAGTGTCTTGGAATGTAGTGGTTGCTCTGCAAAGCCAAAGACTGTCATTATCGAACCCCCGCTGGCTGTGGACATGGTGAAATTACACTTTGTGGGGCACACATGACCAGTCTTCGATGAATAGTTTGTTGGCTTTACCTTCTTTGCTTTATGTGAAGTAACTACAACAAGTTTGATCACAAATCCTTCTCTTGATCAATTAAACTAAAAAGCACAAACACTAGGAGCTGACAGAGGAAGAATGGCAGTCATTTGAGAACAAGCGGAATACGTCGACAACACCAACACTCTACTCAGCGACACAACCAAGTACCACCGTCTGCAGGACTACCAGACCCTAAAACTTACAAACAAAATAAATAAAACCCTGAAGAAACTCAAGGATCTTCACAAATTCATAAAGGAAGCTTATTGGGGAATGAAGGCCTTCGACTAAGAAGCTGACCGATTCTACGGAATTACAAAGGTTTGCAAAGCAACGGTACCATTACGTCCAATCGTCTCACTACCAGGAACACCCACAAACAGCATTTCAAGAGATCTAAGGGAACGCGTGACGCATCTCACCGGTGGATCTCAATATTTAATCAACTATGCAAAATAATTTCCGGAGAGACTGAAAAACGTAAAAATCGAAGATGAAATAATGGTGTCCTTCGACTTAACCTCACTGTTCATATCATATAGTTTCAATGCGGATCACGGTTGCTGAACTTCTGGACAACCAGGGAACCATAAACGAACGGCTTGGAGAGAAGAAATCTGAAAACGATTAGATCTGTGCTTAACGACCTAAGATGAATCGAATCGAGAATATTATGGGCAAATTAAACGAGCACCAATGAGATCACCAAGCTCTGCATTCATCGCGAAAGTTACAGTGCAAAACTGGAGCAGACTGTGCTACCAAAAACCAACCAGAAAATATGGGTAATATATGTGAACGGCACATTCGCCATTGTGAAGAAAAATGAACTATCGGGAGCGAATTCAATGCTAAACATCGTGTTTCCAGACATCCAATTCACAAGGGAAACGAGGGAGAACAACAGATTGGTGTTCCTAGATGTGTGTTTCACAAGAACGGCAGACAGCCAACTGCAAACTGAAGTATACACGAAAGAAACGCACACGGATCAAATTCTGAGCTACTTCTGCAACCATCCGAACTGTCACACAGGAAGCTGTGTTCGAAGTCTATTCAAGCGGACCGAGACGCAATGCAACAGAACAGAGTAGTAGACGAAAGAAAAATGGAGACTTTTTCAGACACTCCAAAATAATGGCTACCAAATGAGCTTCATGTGGAGATGCTTACGAAATCAAGGGAATCGGTGCCAGATCAATTTGCCAACACAACCAGAAGACTGAATGATTACGCTTCCGTACGTCAAAAACGTCACGGAAATAACTGCACGACGTTTACAGCAACCTGGGATAACAGTCGCCTTCAAGCCTTTAAAAACGTTGAGAATGACCCCCTGGAAGACTGGATGCAATGAATAAGACGAACGTGATCTACAAACTTCAGTGTAACGACTGTGACAAACACTATGATGGCCACAATGGATGAAAACTTGCCGGCAGAATACACGAACACAACTCGATATCACATGTTTCAACTCACGAGGACCGCGAAGGACATCAGTTCAATTTAGATAAAGTTCAAATAAACACTAATGAAAGAGCAAAACGGAGATCGGGAGTTTGCCGAGGCGTGGTACTGCACACGAAAATCAATCAATAAACAAATCGAAATCGACCCGATCTATCAGCTGATACGAATAAAAGAATTACCCATTTACGGGACTCTAAGTCAAATGAGAAATCAAACAGCCCAACGACAACCAACGGATCAATCGCATTAAAAAAGAAAACTACTAAAAATGAGAGGCTATTCAATCAGTCAGCCAGGTGGAACGAAATCAGACCACAGAGCAAGGAGAAAATGGGCCCAATCAAAACGGAGGAAAGGAACTGTCAAATTAAAGACGCCCAACGAACCAACCAGATACAAGGAAATGAGATCACACGCAACTCATATTCCCAGCTAACAAACCAAATTACGCGATAGCCAGTTCGGGACCAACTAATCACTTTAAAGCTATTAGATACTGTTCAGAAACTATATAAGCACAGGCAGAAAAGGAGGAATTTACCCGCTCAACCACGCAATGACGATGTCACCTTGATTGGTGGTGAAACGTTTGCAATCCAACTGCTAAGTTCAGCAAACAGACCGACAACCAATCAGTGCACCCGAACTACCCATATTCCGCAACACCTTCAACCTTATAAGTGTCCCGAATTAAAGGCCATTTGTCAGGCTTCTGGGAATTCTCAGATATCTCCTAATTTCCTAGGTTTTAATGCATCGGCAAAGCAAAGCTGTAAAATTTATCTTCACGCATTGTGCAATTCACAGCTTCACTGCGTCAAAGTGGTCGCCTAAGTTCAGTACTTTCGCTGCATAAAGCTTTATTTACTCATTCCGGCTCCTAAACCTTTCGATATTTCAATGATGTCCTGCCTAAACCAGTGGTCAGATATGATTGCGACGATGGAATTTCAAAGAACTTTCAAATCCAAATTGAATTTGTTTCTTTTTAAATTAAAAGTTTTGCACCGAGACAATAGTAATCCACAAGTTGTACATCCAGAACTAAGTTGTGTGGTTGCAATAGTTCAAGTCCCCTATGCACTTCGGCACTAGCAAGCAACCTGGATGGCTTGCGTTTTCCTACTCGATGACGTATCGCTTAACAGCTGCCTGATCAACGGCTTCAATAACTACGTAGACAATGAACGGAATACAGTCATTTGTAAACTAGCTTGGTTGTAACGGAAGATTCAGCTTAATCCAGACGTTTGTGATAATCTTCAACTAAATTTGCTGTACAAAGCCCTTCACGTTTCAGTTAGCACGATGTTCTGTACATCTCAGTAAATTTTCTTGGTGGAACGCTACTCGCAAGTTTACTGAAAACGACTCTACAACCCACCACCGGTATTGTTCTTCTTGGGGCTCACCAAATAGGCACAGCCTCCGCCAATCTCGCGTTGTACTTGAACCCAAGTTATACCGGCGGTAATTTTATCCCATAAGTTTCCATTAGTTCCGCTTGGAAAAGTCAGGGAGTGTCACGTAGTTTAAGGTACATATAAGCATTGTCAATAAAACACTTGTCAATCGGTCGTTGCGTTTATCTATTCGCCTGGAATACATACGCTGAGGGGACCGATGTCGGACTGAAAACGCGACCAAAGGACCACTTGTCTAAACGACCCTGCACGCTTCTGGATGGATCTTAGGTGTACCTGATATAATCGAAATTCGAACCAACATTCACCAGACATCTAATAAAGACCAGACACATGGGTGCTGTTTATCCTGAACCATACCATAAAGCTGCTAGCAAAATAGATCGAATTTGTGACAGAACATGTATCTCAAGGTTGCTCTAAATCCACTCTGGATTTGTTAGCTGGTGAGGTTACTTTTCGGGTCCCATTGCTCCATTATTTCTAATGCTTATTTTATGGTAAAACATATACCATTTTTGAAGGTAACCTGATAGTTGATACAGCTACTGTTCTCTCACAGAAAGGATATCAGTTTTAAAATACACGCGATTTGCCACCGGAGTACTGTTGTGACACAAATCTATAGCCACAGTGGTGATTTTTAACTCCGGTTATCGCCATACCTGATTATCTTAAGTGTGTATATTCCGACTCCTAATGGATGAAATACCAACAAATCGATCTAGTGATTTGATTCTTTTAACCCCATTAAATATAAACGAAAATAACAAATAGCTTCCAGATAACTTACTTCCTCTGCAGCCAAGTTGAGAATACTCCTGAGATCTACTGTTCGGGTGATTTTGTTGTGTACCGATTTCTTCAAATCATCTCCGTAGATTAACAGTCTGTTTAAAAAGTGAACAATTCGTCATGAGCAAAAGGAGCAATGAATAGTTTCCGCAAAAATGAATGGACAGATTGCTGGTTACTCCATTTGAGCATGGTTTGGATCAAATCGAACGCAAGAATTTGGCGTATTTCCCGGCGTACAGTTGCCCGTTATGCAAACCCGTTCCTGACAGGAAAGGCTTTTAGCGAACTACAAGTTTCTACACTGGGTAATCCACCAATAAACCAGGAATGTGTTATAAGAAGCATCTACCCTCCTCCAGATTAGCAAAAAAATTATTGTTACTCAAGGTAGTTGAATTCTTTGAAAGCAGTCACATAGGGTGCCATCATATCTGGTCTGCGATCGCTCAAGTAATTCTGAAGGGAAGCAGAATAGCATGGCGGAACCATGCTGTCGGTGAGAGACGGTAATTGATCCTTGCCTATTGATCTGAAGGAGGGGTAAACTAAGCAAGCTCGCGACTGCTGTTTTGCGGTCGGTTATGGATTCAGTCAACACTGAATGTAAAACAAAGGCCTGCCCAGTTTAAAAAGTAAAAGCCGTGAGTCGGGTTCTTGAAATTTCATTACAGAGCCTGGGTGGATGAACAGGTGGTTTGTGTACCACATTGGATGCAGAGTAACTGCAGCAGTTTGCTCATGCAGCGGGCACATTCAGTACATGTTTAGTTATGCATGCACCGAGTGTAACCATCACACCATTTGACGAAAAAGGCATTACCCAATCAGTGTCGAATTTTCTGCGTTCACCACCGAACGACCGCATGTCTCCACCATTGTCGACCTGTTAGACTACAGTGCTACCCATGTCACGATACACCAAGGCATCATAACTTTCAGGTTTTTGTTGGATCCCCAAGATAATCTGTGGACACTCTTGGCAATGCAGCCCCCCACCTGTTAAACCAAATTGTTCTCAGCCAAAGCCGTCTGTCCGCTTCTTTTGTAAATCCCCTTTCGAAAGCCTACTGCCTTATCACAGCAACAATGTTTAGCTTCGTGTGTCACATGTGTAATGATTCGACAGTACTTCGGTTGTTGCGAGAGCATCGATTGTCGACCTCGTGTTAACTCAAACAGCCACCATGGTTCAACAAAACATCCATTTGTAACCTTACTGGTGCGATGGGGACAGTTATATAAAATTTGAAAACATCTCTCGTTTATTATATTCTCTGCTCAAATCTTCAGCGCCAAGGCTTCTTCAGATTTCATTGTGGTTGATGTCTTTCTCGAAGTATGTTTTCTGCCCAAGGTATGTCGCATAAAATGTGTTAACCAATATTGCGGGAAAAAATGTGTAACTACGTTATTTGGGACAAGCCAGAAAGATATCATGTATCCGAAGATCATGTTCAACTAAATAATCAAGTAGTAAAAATTATTCTGAATGGGCGAACACGAATGTGATTTATCAAATTCTCACGCGAAATGCAACATCCACACACCAAGCAGTGATACCTGCAATGCAATCCTTGTTTTCGGGAGAGTTTTACCCATTTATAAAGTCCATAATACAGGGTGAAAAATTCCTTCTATGTTTTCTCAAGGCACGGTTGGCAGGTTAGTCTGGCGGATATTTTTTCGTGTTCTTTTTAACCAAATTGAAGTGCTTTGTAAAAGTGTATTCTATTCAAACAATACTTACTCGACCTGAGTAGGAGTGAAGCAGTTGCAATTAGATAAAGCTGGACTAGCCATTGTTTACCCCATGATTTCAGAATCAGATACACTGACATCCCCCCTAATATTAGACGTTGAGTGAAATGGCTTCTTGGCCTCTTGGAGGTGGCCTGTCTCTAAGGTGAACTTTTACTCGGTGTCGTATACGGCACAAAGCGGGAAGATTTCCCTTCGGAGAAGCTTTAACTGATCATAGTATTCTATATGATGGTGCTCTGTAATTAGTAATAGGGGTTTCGATTATGTAGGACAGGGTTCTCGAACTCAAAACTTTCAGCATGTCAGCATTTTTTCGGTGATAGATGCAGCGCGGATCATTACTGCATAAATGTTGCATAGTATTCGACAGCCATATGACCGGCTCATCGCGGACATTTCTATCTCTGCTTAAAAGTTTGAGATTCTATGCATGAAGGCAAGTGCGTGTGTTTCGCGCACACTTCGGTGCGCCTGGTCGCAATAAAAAACTCCTCTGCCGTGCAGTCTTCTTGTGACGGTGATGCCTTAACTAAACACAGCACACGTACGATTCAGCTGGGTCACACTTTTCGAGATGGTGGTATGGCGTGATCGTCTGAGCTCCAGACAAAGTGAGCTTGGGAGGGCGTGTCGGGTGACAAAAACCGCCGGTTACAGAAGAAGGTGCGACAGAAACTCATGCCCGGGGTTCAGGGACAGTTAACCAAGATGTTGGCAAAGAACACCGTACACAAAACGACGGTTCTCTAAGCACGGCCTGTCATACTGACTAGTGTCGAACGGATATTGTGTAGGCTTTCAAAAACTGATGATGACGGCCAACTGAAGATGACGGCCAAGTATGCCTTTCCCATGCAACGACTAAAGACTTTCCTGCACATCTTCATAGCGTACCAGTCATTTTAATGAATGACCTACGAGTTGGATACTGTCAAATTTCCACGGTAAATCTTTGCTGAAATAAAACTGCCACCTGCATTATTGGGCAGCAGTACGAGCTCTTACGAATTCCTCGTGGTTTATGCAATACGTCAACAAAATTCTGACTTTTGAAGAAGGTTGTTAATGAACTGGAAGGTGTCCACTTTTAAGGCAAAGACACCGCGATATAAACCGAGACAGAGTAAAGCAGTTTAGAAAAGTGTTTCGGAGAATAGCAGTGGCAAGACCGGAACTCAACTGTGAGAAGCACTCAGCTTCTAAGTCAAGGATAGAACTGATCTCTTTCGATCTCATGAGTTTTGACGAGAAATTTGTGCCACGACCTTTGAGGTGAACTTTCCACTGTCTTCACTGTGGCAGAAAGACAAGCACTGGACCGCGGAACTGGAGAGTGCTTTCGGCAAGCTAAAATTTCCTCGCAGTACCAGGACCTAGCTTGATGTTCGCCCCGTTAGTCAAGGCCCGTCAGTTTGGAATCAGAGCGGTATTTGCGCGGCCGCTCGGAATAACAAGTCGACTCCTCATAGTCGTGGAAAGAAAGTATTCCACGAACAAAAGTTTCTTGAAATGGTTTTAACGTTAAAAAAGCTACGGTTATCTCTTCGTCACAAAGTTCACTCTCACGGTGGACCATAAAATCTTAACAGATTCGGCAACAGCCAAGACCTCTTCAGGACAAGTGGCCAAACGGGCAATAAGTTTTCAGGAGATAAATTTTGCAGTGGCAAGAATAGCAAGATCCCAGGCTATTTCCCTCGACCCTATCAAGGAACGTACGAAAATTTGAGCTGGGTGGTGCCTTCAACTTTGACCACATTGCCTGGTCAGAGGATAAAAGAAAATCGGGTGAGTTTTCCGGTGTCTAAAGTGTCCAAGGACTGAAGCGATGTCACCCAAGCTGCGCTAACGCCTCTCTGGTAAATGGAATGCGGACGATTGAGGTGACCGTCCACAAGAATTCAGAAAGTGTCGTATCCGCCAAAAGATCGATGTTGGTCGCTGCAGATGGGAGAACCAAATACACATCGGCCGTGACCTTATTGAACTGACCACTGAACTGAGGAGACGAGCAATCAGGCTGTATCTGTATCAAGACTTCACCGGTAACTTTCCTCATTTCCAAGATTACGAAGATGTGGGCGGCCAGGCACCACTGGTACATCCAAAAGACAACCGACTGTCCAGTTCATATATCGGTGTGTGTCTATTCAGTTGCCGACAAGCTCAACCAAGATATGCTTCATTGTGGTTATGATGGAATATGTCATGCAATGGGTGGAGGTGGTCATGTTTGGGGATCAACAATGAGTCCTCAAGAGAAATATCATCACGTGCTTAGGCATATCTGAGATGTCCATTATCGACCAGAGTTCTACGAGTTCCTGTGGCATTAAGGAATCTGCAAAATTAGGCTTTCTCTGTATCCCCTAAATCTAACGAAGTAGCATAGAGGTTTAACCCTACGGTAGAAAGCCTGAACGTCTGTCATCCTTTCAAATGAAGCCAAAAGACAGTAGACGTAATTTTTCGTTACCATACTACGGAAGACTCACGTACCCAGGTATCACCATCTGATCTAGCCGGTATGTCGAGTTCATTACACTTTATGAAGTCTGGCAGGGACAGGACCCAGAAAGCAGTTTCCATGGGAATAAAGGTAGAATTCAGGAAGCTCAGCAAAGGTGATTGCAGGGAAAACGAACTCATTCAAAAAGAGCAGACGCATTACGATACAATACGATACGATACGATACGATACGACAGGATGCAAAAGCAGTAGACTGGCATGGAGAATGTATGGAGGTTCTTTTTAGATACCTTTAAATGTTACTGTTCAATGTACTGCTGTATCACAGCGCTACTGTCACAATGGGCAATGATCGTGATATGTCGTTGATGACCGGTAATATCGATTTTTTCGGAAGCTCTATACCTTTAGCAAGTTTAATGCGTACACATGAACTTAGTTTCAGCAGTAGTCCATTTTTTGTTGCTTGCAATCAGCGAACTGTGACCAAGTCGACTGGTCGTTCGCAGAATTGTCTTCGTGAGAGAAGGTCAACGATATGATGTACAAAATCTGGCGCATTAGCCAGCTCTCGTGCTGTTATTTTTCAAGCGTGCTCCAATAAAATGGGTAGAACCAGCATGAACTGATACCTTGATGTTTTTTTACATTCGAATTACCAGGTGGTACATGTGTCTGTGACCTGATTGAGGACCTGAGAGTGTAAACTCACTGTCATGTCGCCGTAAGGTGAAATATTATTTCCCAGTAACTAAAATCTACAGGTTAACTTCGTGTTGTGTGCAAACTTTCACGTTTCATATTTCTACTGTGTGCTTTTCGGTGATCGTTGGGGTACAAAAGTGTATTCAGGATTTAGAAGGAATGACGGCGGGCTGTTTAAACATTGTTATTCAGGTCCACACACCGTTGTATTGATTCTTGTGTGGACATCCAAGTGACTTTTCGACCGAAAACTCCGTGCCACAACACAGTTCTTTCTTTCTTCTCAAACATAACCAGCCTGTTAAAGCTGTAAGTTTGCTGAATGACTCAGGGATTGTTTGAGAAAAAAAATTTGATTGATCTGAGGTGCTCTTCGGTCATACAATTAATAACCAAGTGCGTGCACTATCTTTTATCAATGTGAACGAAAAATACCATGTCGCTCTTACTTTCTGATAATATAGGCCATGTAATTTTTATCTTCAACAATATCACATTAATGGGGGATGTTATTCGAAAACTTTCTAATGTTAGCTGAACTATTCATACTTTCCATTTGGGGAACACGCAAACACGTCTCCTAATAATGTGGTCTTTTAGAGTGTCTTGCCTGTGGGACTGGGCTGGAAGACGCTTAGTCGAACTTTCCTTCAGGGATTGGGCACGTGCATGCTTGAATGGTCCACTAGCTTTCACTGGAACGGACAGATAAATAGCTGTCAAGCCCGTGTTCAATTGCATGTCCTATCACTCCCTCTACTGAGCACAGTCTATGTAGCTACTCATGCTGTTTCATTTGTCATGCTCATATGTTAGTACTGAGTGTGTACTGAGATTGACCAGTCAGAATCATAGCTCACCTTCGCTGAAACCACATCAAATGCCGTAATTCCTACTGTACACTTTCGAAGAAACTTAGTTCTGTTGGGAGTTACTGGGACCGATATTGTCCCAAGTACTCTGTAGGGCTTATTATTTCGTTTATCCGTCCAGTGGCAAGTACTACAGAACCAAAACACAAAGGTCGCCTTAGCAAGGAGTCCCCTATTCGGGCGAAGAAAAATATCCCTAAGCGCTACACAAAGTTTCAACAACTTACTGATCGGTTTCATTGGAATCTCCAACTGTGGATGTGTTCGGATGAAGCGGTAACAGCCAGCAAAAGCGTTCGCCTATTATCCTGGACGACAAGCGCTGCGTAACCATTGCGTCTTCTTTATCTTCAAAGGCAGTGATAACCATAATGTTCTGGTGGATGTAAAAGAAATGTAATTACACTTCCTGTTGCCTGCCAGTCTTCTACGTTCATTTTTTTGAGTCTATAATCTTCGTTTCTTAACAACATCTTGTTACTTTAAAGCAACTTCTTACCAGATTTTTCATATTCCATATTCATAAGGGTAAACTTTGGGAATCCATCATCCTGGCGCAACCCGATTAGACAGGTAAAGGAGTTACCTTTAGAAAAGATCGAAAAATCAACTCACATATCTTTGCTGCCACACAGCTAAGACACCTGGCATCTCCAAAGGGTGATCATCTTTAGAGCTGTACAAGGCACTTGCTAGCTTCTCCGAGGCATGAAGGTCACTTGAAAGAAACTACCAACGAGCATGATACTTCAGAAGAGCAAAATGAATTGTGCTCCCTTTGGTGAAAGCCTAAATTTGATACATAGTGTAATAAGAAACTGGAATTTGTGAATGAATACATGAGTCCTCTCAACTAACACTATTTAAGAGCAAACTCGCGTTCGTTCAATGACAACTGACTCTCAAATGTGATTTCATCAAATGTTCGTGAAGCTCTCGTGGACGTGGGAAGATAGTGTTGGAGGCCAGTCTACAATAAGTTTGGTAGTTTAAGCCTGAATGATCAGAAACAGTCATGAATCCTTTGTTAAGGTTTGGCCCTTCCCAGTCGCGATTGTTTACCGCATTTGACTTGATGTCCGAGGGCTAGCAAAAGGGTTCCTGCTGTACGTCAATTAACCGTGATTATGACGACTGGTAGCCGAAACATGACAAAACCTTCCTTGACCATGGCTCTATGGGACAAATTCAGTGGTTTGCGTCATATTTGATCACTAACGATATCGTGCTCTCCACGGGCCGTTGCTATCACGCACCATTGCCACTATGCCGCTGACCTGATCAGTAAAGTTCTCTTAAGACTAGAGGTTTTACAAAAAGAAGAGATGTTTGCAGTGGTAGTTAAAGAAAAGGGTGGTGTACTGGCACCTCAAATTCCTTCACCCAAGGACAAACTCTTACCGATTTGCGAAGACTTTTACAATGTGATAATCCACTGAGTTTCATGCAAAGCTCCAATTAGTCTATCTTTCTTTGCAGCATCTCTTGGACAAGCATGGTCACTGCATATGAAATCTGACGAACGTGGATTATGGGCTGGAATAGGTACGGATTCCATCGTCCGTAAGCCCAGTGGTTACCGTCCCACATTTCCGTCTCGGTGACACATATTAGAATGTCCGCGTAAGCGTCTCCTTGAATTGTTGTGCACGAGGGTTTCATTACTAAAGGCTCAAAAAGGAGCGTTAACAAACAAAGCTAATCTTGTCATCGTTATTTCGGTAGTGATTTTGTTTTCTTTCAGGTCAACAGGTTTCAGCATCAGGATGTCGTCATCTTTAAGGTTAACATGAGTTTTCGTTTAGCCAGCTGTATGGAACACTGAATATCGTTGGGAATCGGCCGATTTTCTCGACGTTCCACATTTTTTGACCCCTGGAATTCCCCAGCTTTTTTCGGGTCAGCGGACCATCCTGTCATTTACTGGGCCGCTTAGTCGTGTTTAACAAGGTAATACAGTAAGCCAGGTAGGCGAATCGATTACACCTCTGCTTTATCCACCGGAATTTTATTTTCTGTCGACCTGTTCTGATTTCTCACTGAGTTGCAAATGTTCCGAGAGGGTCCGGCACGAGGACACCTTTGCATTTCGGTGGCTGTCGTCGATGTCCATCCTCAATAGCACAAATTGGTAGTTTCATAAACCTAAACTGGGAATTATTCAGTTATTTAGGAATATAGTAGATCTATCAAGGTGTTAGGAGGCATGATATTATTCCAACTGTACACCAGCGGCAGCTCGACACCTGGATGTTTGGTCAACAGAAAAGTAAGTGGTATAACAAACGCAGTTTACACTCTTCGGAGCAGCAACTCCGAAGAAAAATCAGTTCTTAGAATAGGTCACTCTTTCTCGGTCTCTTCAACTTGACTCTACTGGGAGATACACCTGCATGGAAGTGCGGTAAGGTGGAAATTTCAGTTGAATGTCGAGCCTAATGACAATTTGTCCCCTTTCTAGAACATTATTCCAAGTGACTGACTGAGATGCTTAAATTTCACCTTCAGATGCATTAAGTCCTCCTTAACTTTACCCGATAAAACTTGGGCATAGATATGATTTAGTTAACAGTTATATGCCATAAACCTAGCTATATGGACCCGACGACCCTAACTGAAAAGCTGGAGAATTCTCTTTGAAATATGCACTTTGTCCTAACCAACAAGCGACCTATTCTTGCGGTCGAAATGCTCGTGACTAACTAGAATGTCCAGCCTACTTAGTAATTAATCTTCATTTCGGAGGATAACTGTTTTCACGAAAATATTCTCCTCGAATTGTATAAGGAAGTATTAGACCTCGCGGAGGATTCAAACAAGGTTGCGAAACTTGGTGGGACCCAAAAACAACATATAGACTTGGACCTTCCGTCTCAACCGGGCACATCAAGTAAGCTAAGATGGAATCTGTCGCAAGATGTTTTTGGCCTAACTGGTGCAAAACTGTGTTCATACAAATAACTGGTGCACTCTGGCAATGGTGACGGCGGACTGCGTCCGTGTTACCTCGAAAGGAATATAGCCCCCCTAGAGTGTGTTTTGAGAAAAAAGTGACCTCACATTACAACAGTAGAAAATTAGGTTGAACAGATGACAAACCTGGTAGTCGTTGTACAAGTAGTCAACCACGGCATAGAGATTTTCATCTGTAGGTAAGCGACCACTTTGCATTCGAATAGGGACAATCAGGAGAAACTTTGGGAGGCCTGAGAAAAATACGTCTTCCAAGATTTCATACTTTGGTTTTCGGGTATAATATTACAACCGAAGAAACGTCCTGGATAATTTATCTCAGCATCGCCTGTAGACACCAGGTTAGCCTTCAGCGATTTGTGCCTATCGAGGAAAGATTGGTAAACGTCATATCAAATGGGGTCTACTCACCTGAAGAATACAACAGGATATTCCACAGTCTCTTCTGAATATTGCGGAGCTTCAATAAAGCCATGCTCAACCAGTCGTCTGCGGAAGACCCTTGGTTTTTGTAAGTAGGGTAACTCACGTTCTCAACTTTTTAATACATTGTTTGTCCTTATCAATGTATATGTGCGAATTCAATCCACGAACGAGGACCAAATCGTAGCGGCATATAATCTTTTCGGTGAGAAATCAAAATATTTGCCAACTTGGTGTAAATGATGGACTTTCGGAAATTCACCGACCAGTGATCCTTTATCACAAGTTAGATTCAGGAATCCAATCCTTAGATGTTCTGGGGTTAAGCCTTTTTTCGGCTTAGTAAAATTCTGCATGCGGATCCGCGAGGCTGCAATTAAGTAATATCATAAAGTTAACGGGGTGCAAGGTACTACTGTTATTCCCTACAATGAACTTTGATGACGCAGATATCCCCTACGAAAGCGAACACCGCCAGGAACGCACCAAACTGTTAGCTTCTTGGGGATGCACGCCCTTCGGAGTCCGAAAATATGGTACGGTTTTTGTGCAGTTAATCACTGAATAATTTGACTGTCTGAAAGGCAATTTTATTCAATGCAAGTGAGACTTTCTAAGGAGCTTCTGGATCATTTACATCACGGTACACAAAACGCCTTCCATTTTCTCGACGTTCGAATCTAACCAGAACAGGTTACATCCGAAATCATAAAGGATTATTAACACAATAAAGTATACGCTAATATCTCAGATTTCACCCTAACAGAAACATGAGACGGTCTTTTTGCAGCACATTTGGTCAAAGAATATCATAAAATGGGAGGCCCGTCCTGTATTCATTCAAGACCGCCTTTGACATTGCCTTAATTTCGGGAAGAATGTTATTTACCATTTGCGTTCAATTTGATGTTGAAACGACAAATAAGTTCCGTGAGGACTCAGGGTCTACGCATAGCCGGTAATCCCCAAGAAGGAAAAAACATTTAGCAGCCTGTCGAAGCGGTTCAAGGAACCTTTTACGCAGTACTGTATCAAGGATTACTGGCAATTTTTGATAGCAGTGCTGCTTGTAACAGGTTTCATGAAGAAAGGCTCTCCCAAAAGGAATCTTTTTCATAGAGAAGTCAGCCCCAAGGAGAGTAAACCGCAGTGTTCCCACTCGCCCGTTTCTTAGGCTATGATCACTGATGCAACCAAGCAACATGGTTTATCCAAAGTCCATTCAGTTTAAAGGGAAATTATGCACAATCAAGTCTTTTCCGATTATAGTGGAAAACGTATTAGTGAAAACTGTCCTCCTTTCTCTTTTTTGACCGAGTTGTTGGATTAACTGGCACCGTCAGCCAAAGACACTAAGTCCCTTCAAGGCTAATAATATAGGAAATACTCTAACCACTGTCGCTGCAACTGATGTGTATGGCATACTTAAGGAAAATAGGGAGACAGGCCTATGCCCTGGACTACACCGACAAACGGTTGTTTTGTGAGCTGATCCATACGTAACGATGTTAATCCTAAACAAGTTTACCATAAACATGCATTAGTTTTTTTAACACCAAAGTACACTAGCTTGAAACGTGACAGGCGAGCTACGCCGTTCATTCTGACACCATTCTGATCAGTGGTAGGGATATTGACTAGTGACTATACTGATACAGAGACTGCAGTGAGAGAGTGAAGCATTTGCTGGTTCGACGTGGTAACACGGTCAAAAACTCAAACTGAGGGTGCGCATAATGTCAATCTACGAATGTGAAAACTGACATCTTTGGATATACCTTGTGGCTGCGTTATGTTGCTAACCCAGCAACTATGGTGTTGAGTGGCGGTACCGTGGAGGAATGCGGAGTATCAGCGCCACATATGACCGAACAGTAACGTCTCACCGAACATTCACTAGGCCGTCTCGGACATGCTGCACACGTGTGAAGAGATTGAGTCTTCAGATGAGTGAGAGATAATCCACTCCTCCACTCCTTTGTTTGGTGTGCCCGGAGAATGGCTGAAAATCGTATTCCAGATGCACTCGTTCCGCCTTTTTTTCGTGAGTCTGCTGCGTTGAATGATCCTACTGCGATTGTTCGGCCGACTCGTTGGCTCAAGGAAATCGGTGATCGCGCACAAAGCTACGATCAACTTAACATGAATTGTGCACGTTCTTACCACTTCCGACTTCTGGCGATCATGCAAAATGGCTCCCTGATCCATCTACACATCAGTGCGCACCATCATATTACGCCGGATCACGGGCATATTGCAGTACGCTCAGTTATCACTAGTGGACGAAACTACGACGGGTGTGGTGAGAAATGTAACTCAATAGCGCAGAAATTACTCGTGCATCATTGCTGACACATGCTCACTGTAGTGTCCGTTAGATCATTTACCTGAGTGACGTTATCAACTGGAGTGAGGCTATGGATGTCGTATATCTAGGACAACGGCACGCCGCAGGATTTTATAAGAAGCTGTCTGCTGTTTGTTGTTATAATGAGTGGCGGTGTGACAGAACCTGTGACGTAGCGAGCCTTACCCTCATTAGTACACCAAGGACCAAATGGTTTTGTCCTTTGGTGTAACCAAACTTTAGTCACGCGAAAGTCTTCCCTTGAATGTCATGCTTTCCTCGTTTTCTGAGATGCAATATGCAGGGTCATTCGACCTGAAAGATTTGTGTGCTGATCTCTTCAGATTTGTCTTCTGTATAAAAAATTTCGGATCAATCACGGTGCGAACCACTACTTCACCGATCGCTGTTCAAGTCTGCCTTGGATGCAGCTTTATTGTCCAAGACGTCTCTTGTCTTTTGGAGCTGGTGAGTAGTTTTCAGCACCGCGTTGCGTTGTATCTGCCCTGGGTTGCTATAAGCTGCATCAGAGTTTCTGTAACCCAACGGTAGATCTTCATTACCCAGCACAATCTGACGATTGTTTACCTTGGTTTGAGAAGGTAACCATAACCACCAAGATATACTTAACACGAAAGCCGCAGGTCACAGGTACATCTGTCGGTGTTTTTGTAATACAAACTTTAAGTCACTAGTAGCTAAGACGGCAACACTTCACTTAATCCACTTCAACGTATCAGCAGGCCACAGATAAGAACTCAGGCTGTGTAATCCGCAGTGAACTATCACGTCATCACTGCTGGAGTTACAGGTTAAGACCATAACCAGCCCAGAATGACGGTGTGCACTCCTAGGTTTATCTTCGGGATCAGTTCTCCAAAAGCTCCAGGGCTCTGGGAAAAGGTCAATCTGCAATAAAAATGCGGATCCGAGTGATTGAGATTGAGTGGTTGAGACGACGATCCAAGTACACTCTGTTGGGACGCGTCCAGACCGAAAGCCGCATGTGCAGAGCACGATGCGTCGCAGAGGTCATCGGTCACCATACTATCCGGATAGCATGTGCGTGGGCGGAGCCTACCGAACATGGCTTAGCAGCGTGCGATTAACGGAGAGGGCGTGAAAATGATCAAGACAGGAACGTCGCCATTGGCTGGACAAGAACGAACAAGCAAGCGACCATTCTTGTCCATTCAGCCATCCTATAAATTTACGCACTAGCTCTATACGTTCGACTGACAGTAAGGACCTCAGTCTTCCCATTATCGCATAGTGTGGCAGGCCCCGTTCAGGTGTAACCGATAGGCGGCCTCAAGTTACAACACGCCCTAAAGGCGATCTAATGAACGACACACTAGCGGTGTTGAGGTTCCCGATACGGAACTTCGAGTGACGCGTAGGTTCGACAATCCCGAATATCAAAAGGAAGAATTGGGTTCGAAATTCTACGGTACTATTTACACAGGGGTAAACAAATGTGTACAACAAACCTCAGTTGTTCACGTTCGTAGCGTCAACAAGTGCACAGGTGCGTCACTGACCGGCACAGTGCAGTGTCAACGTCCGCACACCAAACAACGGCGAGCGGAATGATGGGTTGGTAGTGTGGGTTGCGGTCGTCCCTTCCGACGACAGTCTCGTGATCCTCATTGGCCGTGCGATCACACGGAGCAAGTCAAGGCAGGCTCAGCAAACGGGATACGAACGCGCACGGGTAAGCAGGTCAGGTGTGTACATTTACACACAGACACATGCCAACACGCAGGTGTCAGACGGGATGGCCTCTGCGGCAAGGTGAGTGGCGGGTACGGATAAGCAAAACAACTGGAGATCAAAATTACATAGGCGGAGTAAGCAAATGAATAGGGGAATTATCATAAGGTCAAGTTAGATTCAACAAGCGGAGTGCACTCATTTGCATACCAATTTGGTTTTGACGGGAAACTCAGCTGGAACCCAGCTGAATCTCTCGTTTATGATGTTCTTAAGCAAGTGAATGTGCTGCACCAGGCTGCTTCATGGTTCGAATATCGTGCCAACTGAAACATGAGGTGGTCTGTTGCAGCATGTTCAGTTACTTAAAAACATCATAGACGAGAGATTCAGCTGGGTTCCAGGTGAGTCTCCCGTCAAAACCAAATTGGTATGCAAGTGAGTGTATTTCGCTAATTTCGTGCCATTTGGGTTCAAGTAGAACACAAGTTTGACGGAAGCTCGGGGACTGCGCCTACCTGATGAGCCCCAAGAAGGGCGAAACCGGTCGTGGGCTGTCAAAGAATTTTCAGCAACCTTATGTGTAGTGTATTAGCTCTCCGAACTCTTTGTCGACGATACCCAACGATTGTCCCACGAGTTCTCAATTGCACTGAAAGTTGGCGATTTTTATTCCTATAGGTGCAGGAAAATTAGATGGATCTCCGCGAAATAACAGGTAGTAACCACTGTATTATCCAGTTCAGGCGCAGACTTGCGGCAGTTCTACTGCTGGACTTCCTGATTCATGTGTCACCCACTAGACATTAGACACATGCTCGTTAATTGGGAGGAAAAAGCTAGGTAGTGTATTACGTCTAAGACACTAGCAGCAACCAAATTAATAATGTTTGCCCAGTCATGAATTTGATGCATCACCACATGGGATTGATGTGTTAAGTTCACTTACCTTTGATCGCCAAAAGCCAAACACAGTTTCTTTGGTTCATCCTTCTGGAGTTGATAGGCACAGCATGCTGTAGAAAACACTGTTCAAAAGCAGGTTTATGAAACGGGTTTCTCGGTCGTCAATGGCAGAAATACGATGGTTCCCTCATGATGAGACCATAAACGAGGGATAGTCACGACCAGGAGACAGAATAACTCCCGTGTACAAAACCTTCAGAGCGCCAGTGACCCAAAACAATGAAATTTTCACGATCACTTACTTTAAATGAGTTAGGTCGGCCACGACGGCGGTGGTGGTTCCCAATGAGCTTCGCTGAGTTTTGCTGACACGACCAAAACATAAGGATAACTGTTGTATGTCAGCGCGATTGGACTTAGGCCGTGCAAGTGCAGAATCATAATATGAGTGAACATTGACGGAAGCTTGCGAACAGATATCGGATCAAGTGACCCAAAAATAGATCTAAAAGACATCTAAAGTTGCCTATCGTAGCAATATGCCCTAGCAGCTGGTTGGATTAGGGGTGATTTGTGATTGTTTCGTCGAGCCCTGCTATCTCTGTCAGTCATGTGACTGTCCTAGTTGGTCACATGTTCAGCATCTCTCGTCTCCAGCACGAAAATTACTGCCACTGGGGCAACAAATCCGACTGCTTGAGTTCAGCAAAAAGCAAGGGTCATAGGTGTAAGGAAATGGATCACTACACCAGGTGTTGAGGTTTTTGGTACGGAAATTTAAGTCACGCGTACGTTTGACGATCCTGCATATCAAAAGTCTACGGTACTTTTACACGCAAGCGAGCAATACTATGTAACAAACTTTAGTTGTCCGCACTCGCAGCGTCACCACGTGCGCAAGTCTATCACTGACCGGCACAGCACAGTGTCAAAGTCAGACTACGGCAAGCGGAATGTTGGCACGGTAGTGTGGGTTGCGGTCGTCCCTTCCGAGTCCAGTCTCGTAATTCTGATTGGAAATCACGACTGAGCAAGTCAGGGCGGGCTCAGCAGACATGGCACGGACATACGTCAGCCGTGCCTACTCATACGCACACATGCTAATATGCCAGTGTCGGACGTGGCGGCCTTTGCGGCAAGGTGAATGGCGGATGAGCAAAACAAGTGGAGATCAAAGGTACTTGGGGCATGAGGGGGGGGGGGGGGGGGAAGCAGATGAATGCGGAATTACTGTGATGTCAAATTAGATTCAATACTAGAGGAGGAAAGAATAACAGTGATCAACGGGAAATACATCAGTTCTTGGCCAATAGCATACAAGACAATATCGTGGTCATTCTCCGTATTTTTCAGGGTCACGTCATTTGAGAGCTTAGGGGCCAAAAATTGCCAGCTGGACGTATGTTATAGGTTCATGTAATTTTATAGTTTTAAAGTTTCTGGATTAGAATTCGGAAGATGCACCGAAAAATCAGTGTGTGCAACCGCCAAGCTGAACCAGATTTTTTTTATCCGCATACCACCTTTGACTTTAAAACTATAGGTAATCAATAAAGTATATGACACTGAGTCAGCCACCAATCATCAGTTTGGGTTCATTATCTACACTTTAAGTCTCCATTTTCCACGGATGAACAGGTTGATGTTTGAAGCACTCCAGGCAACAGCCTATCCAGCGGTAGCCAAATAAACCCAAGTCTACGCAAATACTCATGAACTTCTGAGACTCATCGTCAAGTCCTACCGATGTACGTCATTTCTTCGCAACTTAATTGTAAGGAGAATGGTAGTGAGCTTATTTAGTAATCTGACACGCTTTTGTGTGTTATGGTAAGATTCGAAACCACACTGAGTGTCTCTGGTTTGGAGCTTCCCACCTAAGCTGCTAAAACTGAGCTAGATCCGTACAGTGGACACTGTAACAATTGTTTGCCTTCAAGCGAAATTCAACTTTTCGAGTTCAGGCTCTGGCTGCTCAATATCATCCCTTTTCGCAGCAAGGTGACTTCGGAAAATGCTTCGAGCCCCATTGCCGGTAGCTGATCATTAGGTCACAAGAATCTACAGCAACGGACATCCCGAAATTGTCGGTAACCCTTGTTTTGAATCTTCGTATTGATACCTCTGGCTTTCACAGAACAGTGTATAGTATAGGTCACCGCAGCAGGAAGTAAAATTCCTGGACGTGCAGCGGTCACTTCCCTGTTCCTTCAACCAACCTCGCTTAATTTGTCTAGTACATTCGTGCTCACTAGATCACGCGACTCCTTTGTTGCGCAAACACACAAATCACGTGACAAAACCCTGTCCCGCTTGGAACCTAGACCGACAACAAGTCAGTTCCCGTCTTGTAAGCGTCGGAACGATTCTAGGTATTATGCACACAACACAGTCACCACACACACGCGCGCGCAGGGGGCAGGGAGTCAACCAAACTCTTCAAGTCCACGGACAACTACAGGAACACGTGTAGCAGCCATACTGCGGAGAGAACACTTTCCCCCATCCGGACTTTCGCCAAGAAACTCTCAAACGATAAGTTCCCCTTTTGACTTACTCCACTTTTCGCATTGCATTTATTTTATACATGGTGCAACTCGCCACTGTAAACTACTGTCAACCACAGTAAAAACTGTTATTAGTGCATATACCTTCTGAGTTATATTATGGCTGTGCACCAAGTATTAGTGCACAGTTTATGCTAGCCAAGCGGGACAGGGTTTTGTCACGTGGTTTGTGGGTTTGCGCAACAAAGGAGTCGCGTGATCTAATGAGCACGAATGTACTAGACAAATTAAGCGAGTTTGGTTGAAGGAACAGGGGAGTGACCGCTGCAGACGAATTCGATAGGTTTTCCCTTTTTTACGCAGGAGGAGGAGTAGTGCTGGTTCGTGCACTTCAGAGCAGACGGGTTCTTTGTTCCCTTAAGACGGCTTATTACTGGAAAGTGACCACGTGAGCTACTAGGAAGCTGCTCTTATATGAGAGCATGTATTGTTCTATTTCGGATTTTGTCTGTGTACTAGCTGTCTGACAGTCTATCGGTGTGGCACGCTATCAAGCCATTGACCTTTTTTGCCCGTTTTTTTGGAACAACACAGACTACCGTATGTTGGTGGACTTGAGACAGTAAAAGTCCATCGAGTCGGTGGTGCAGGCAGCGAAGCTAAAGAGGCCATTCGCCATACGCCATACGCATTGCCTATTCGTAGGGAGCGGAAAGTACAGGCACCAGATGATGGGGCGGGGTGTGGGAATGCCGGGCATAGAAAGAGCGGGAGTTGTCAGTCCCTGCATCTGAAATCAGTGGGTGGACGGGCTGGTGCAGCAACGTGACTGGGATTTATTTTCTAGTCAGACCGATGATCGGGCCGAATGGAGCGACGGGCCACACTCATTCCAGCTCATGGTTGCCTGCCTTCAGCTCACGCACACAGACATCCACACGCACATGTGCACACACACCGCACATGGACGTGCACACGCACAGGATACGCAAGTGCATACGAGCATGCAACGCAGACAGTCATTCAACGGTGAGCCAATGGCCATGCTACTAGAGCTTTTTCTGGAGTCAGTAGAATGCTGACCCAGAGAGGGTGGCAGCTAGCAGTTGAGGCGGTTTGTCCGCGCATGGAGTGCAAAATGATCACGAGATTGACCTACTTTATCTGAAAAATGCATCACTTCTCCAGGCAAAAGTCTGGTTATTCGAAAATGGGTGCACGAAAGCATGAGAAAGTGTAAGAAGCATGCTATATGCCATATTCATTAGTTTAGAGCGTGTGGTATGAACTAAGAACACTGTTCACCAAAACGCGCATAGGCTGTCAACCGCTGAAATGAACATGAAATTTAGACATAATGCACCACTCATAAAGTTGCAGAAAACTCTTCGAAATCATAAACGAAAGGTTTAGCTGGATTCCAGATGAGTCCTCCGTCAAAACCAAATTGGTGTGCAAATGAGTGTATTTCGCGAACATGAAGTTTCTTCAGGGATTGGTGTCATAAAGTGGTTGGGTCATTCACCCGACTGGAGCACTGAAGGGCTGTTGCATCCTTGGCAATTTTGTTTGCTGTTTGGTGCATATCTGGGCAAGTTCAAAAGATGCTTCGACAGATCGTTCCAATTCAGGTGGCTATGAGATTTTTTGATCGAGCCATCCAACGGAGCTTCCCCTTTCCAGGACAGATGACTGTCCTGCAGCAAGCCATAACGGTGCATATTGAAATTGCGCCCTCTGAGTTGTGGCGCATAAAAGGCATAGTAACTCCATGACTATCCAAGTAAAAATACAAAGCGAGTCGGCATATGCAGAAAGTCTGGAGGGCTCCACTGACTCCGTGGAGGTGGAATTATCCCACTCAACCGCACTGTTCGGCTAGTGAGGCCCGCAGGATGTTGAATTGTTCTAGTGGCTATTTACGAAGCGAATTATCTGCACCGTGAGATTTAAGGCGTGATCACGCTGAAATTTTGAACTCAGGCAATTTTGTCAATGCCCAAACCGCTACCAAATGAGGACATCGATATGTATCGTTTCCCGGAATTTTGAAGCAAATCAAAGGCTAGGGACCAAACGCGAAGAAGCTGTAGAGCGGGATTCTCCAAGACGTTCTACTAAGAGCATGCGACTTCTTTTTGGATTGGACGCTTCAGTAGTAGATTACTGGTCGTCTGTCGTAAACCTGCTGCTTGAGGTGGCTGGTTAAATAGAAGTCAAGCAGAGACAGATGTGTGTGATCATGCTGACCATTCTTTTCTTGGATCTCTGCTGACCCACCTACTTGAAACTGCGCTGTCATGAAAAGGTAAGACATAATGCACAGGTTGGAGCAGTCAGAGCCACATAACTTCGCATTGATTCAACAGGAATTTTTGAAGCCGTGGCATCGGATGACACTGGGATATGAGCAAACAGTTTTCACCTGAACGAGTAAAGTTGCCGAAAGAGCTGTAAACCTGTAATATGTAATATGTAATAGTAAACTCCTTATAGTTTCATAACATAACCTGTGGGTTGAATGGGCTTCGATAAGCTGAAATTCTCGAAATCCTTGACAAAAAAGCAAAACAAACATTACTATAGTAACAGCAAATTGTGAGTAGCTCACTCGAAAGAATGATTTTCACAAGGTGCAAATCGTGCATCTGAGAAGTCGTCGCTTGAGTTTCAGGGTGACACATGAACACGTGATGTGAATTTCGTGACAGAAAGATGAGGGGCACTGTGCCATTTCCAAGTGTGAGTTAATCCAACGCTTCCGATAGGTCAGTGGATTCCACTCATAGTAATTGCTTCCGTAAGCCCAGAACCTGTGTTCACGCAGGCCCCTATGATCTGCACATTTTGATGCACCAGCTTATCTGGGTATCACAAAGGTGGGCATCAAGTTGTCTTTGATTGATTTCGGTGAGAGACGTTCTTGCTCTCATCGGTATAGCTCTCCAAGATGAATGATTTGTGACGCATCCAGTGGTATACAACTACAGTATTAATGCGCATACCGTAGTCCGATAAACGTCACGTTTATCCACGCCAATGTTATGGAACAGCTAGACAACAGTTGTTGAATGCCTGAGTATGGTCAATGGTTGGTTTGTTTAAATTGGCGTTTCCTCCTATTATTATCTCGATATAGCATTAGACCCGAACGTAGTTTCAACGAGTGAAACTTCTTTAGTTTGAAGGTCTGAATTACTTGGTTCCCCGATAAACTTCTTAGATGCAAGGTCCAGTCACAAGATTGGCAATTTCTGCACTTCATTTTACTGAGGAGGCTAAATCCGTGCAGTCAGACGTGAGATCGTTGGCCGATAGGCAAGAAGCTAATGGACAGTTTGGCACTTATGCTTTCTGGTTTCAGCGGTCCGAAGCAATTATTCCCTGCTTCTATGTGTTATCAGTCCATTACTTCATCGTTTATTTGGGTGGGTCTAGTCGTCACGATTGATTCTGTTGGCAGTGTGCGCATCCATTGCTGGCCTTGGCGTATAACTGATCCATGTCCCTGTCATGAAAGCACAGGCAATCACTTAGAGGTTGGATGTCATTCAGGCTGCACTTTTTTGTTCCCGTTGGAGCAAACATTTGGCACAGTATTCAACATGCAGTCAGACAGCTGAAATGGCTGTTGTGGGTGAGTTTGATAATTGTTCCTTTGAACTGTTCATCAAAACATACAAATAGACCGTTCATACTAGTTTGGGTGTCATTCAACATACACCTGGTCTGTTTATTAATCTGACTGCTTTACTGAAGACTTTCTGCAAATTTGTTACTCCAGGCAACTTGTTCTTTTTCGTTCTGGTCCCAAATAATGTGAGTACCCAGAAAGATTAATCATATTCCCCAATCTGTCTTCGTAACCCAGGATACTGTATTCCGTCCAGTCGTGCCTCCTAATTGTCGTTTACCACCTAATGCCAAGGTGTAGCTAGATGCCAAACTAGGGAAATGCAGCCACCTGCATTATCGATCGTGAGGGCCCGAAGAATAAACAGTGAATGATCGTCCAATACACCCTATACAGGTTCCTCGTAGATATTGAGTCTATGGCTATGGATGTTTCGGTGAACAGGTGAGAGCGAAAGTAAACCGAAAGTAAAATTGGAAAGAGAGCTGAAGGGCTTTCACTGAATTACCAACAGTGGGTTCAGCAGCGAAACTGGCTAGCGTCACCCCGTATCATGTCATACTATTGACCATTGAATCAATGAATACAGTTTTGATTCTCGGCACAATGGGGGACACAGTACATTATGGGTGCTTTGTTAAGCTACGAGGTCAAGTGACGAAGTGCGTTTAGGTGGAATGGTGAGAAGATAGGCTTAATATGAGTGCCTTTTGGTGTGCTTAAGTACATCTAATTTGAAGGCAACATTTTTCCAAAATGCGTACGACTCCGTGAAGTCGCCCCATGCCATTAGTGACAAAAATAAACAAAGAGTGGATTTTTAGAGTCTTTCGTGAGAAACAACTGTGAAATTAAAGTCGGGCGAGTATAAAAACGCTTACCTGATAGATGGCTTACTCAATGCTCAAATAGCACGTCTACTCCGAATCGGCTCAGTCCATCCATAGAAGCCAAACAAAAAGCAAAACGAGAAATGTCCGATAAGACGACTCACAAGATCCACATCTGATCAGATTTTTGCAGTAACCAAAGTCCATTGAACGCGTCACTGTCCTAACTCACCATCTTCAAAATAATACATTACTTAGTGATCGATCACAATACCGCGCACGCTTAATGAGGCTGACAAAACAGATTTGGCTGGTTACCGTGTGCAGATTACACTCCAATTATCGTAGTACGTGACTTTTATGCGCTTGAATTCATTCACTTGACTTGAATAATCAACAATGGCATGTGATTTCTCACCAAATTATGTTCACTAAAAGTGGAAAACAAGTCCGCTCTGTAGCTGATTTGGAGTTGCTGGTATGGTGAGGGAGTATGCTGCTGGTAGGTCCACACCAGCAAGAGTAAAGTCGTCTCCGCATTGGGGCATTTTGAACTTCTAGAGGCTTGTAGAGCTTCAGCAGGCAGTCGATGGTGCTGACTGCCATTTCAGCGGTAGACATTGCTAGTGCTTACTAGAGCCTTATGTGTCAGTGAAGTATAAGGTGACTTGTGTGCCATGCTGGGAATCTATCCCGGTACCTATGTTTGCATTTGAGAAGTTCTGGAGTTTATAAGGCAAGAAACTGAATAAGTTCAAGTCGTCAGCGTTTGCATCTCGTGTACCGAATTCAGTTAAATTGAAAAAAGCATGCCAGTGTCAACCGCATGACGTTATTGACATAACTTCAGTAAAATACAAAGATGGCAAACATGATCTTAAATGGGATCTCAGCGAGCCAATAAAATAATAAAATATATGGCAACATGACACTGCTAGCCACACTTGTGTTCTGAGGTTATACTTGAGATCACTCAGACAGGTAGGTTGTTGGCAAGACAAACGGTGGTCTTCAATCTTGCATTCCAAACAAAGAGACTTGGGTTGAATCGGTCCTGCTTACGTCAAAGAACAAATGGAAAAAAACAAGATAAAACTTGAGTTCAAGGTTCATGAAAAAGCGCGCGAACGGAGTCGTACAGATAGCAGAGGAGAACATTTTTGGTAAAATGATCAGAGAGTTTGTCGAGCTATCGGTCACAAGCCTAATTCATGAACGAAATTCACCACATCAGAAGGTGAAACGAGGCGAATAGTTTCGAACAACAACGCACTTTAGCGGTGCTCCACACATTGCACTACCTCACTGATTTACCACTTATTTCCAGAAGCAGTTGGTGTGAATGAGATGACAAAATTGCCCAGTTATTCTAGTGCTAACAAAGTAGATCTTTGTTTGGTCCTGAGAGGACCGAAACTTGGATTAAAAAAACCAGACAGGCACCATGCACACCATGTTTTAGTCGACTGTTTTTTTCGTTTACAGAAAGGGAACAAACATAGAGAACACGATAAACATTCATAGTTTCCCAAAGAAATCCATATGAAACACTGATGGGGCATTTTAAGTGTAAATTTGGAAAAGTTGGGAAGCGCATGACCTGTGACGCGATGAAGACGGGCATTCACAATAAGTGGGCAATTCGACGGAGGCTGGTGCACAACGAAATAATTTGTTTACCTCCGAATTTTCAAATAGTCCCAAATTTGTCTTTCATGTATCCTTGGTTTTGGGCACCTTGGATATTACAGTTCTTCCCATCACAAGGATAGTTCGGCAATCTCTCTAGTGTATCCATTGCAACAAATGAATACTCCATTCAGCTCCAGACAAAGACTGACCAAACGCGCATTAGACACCACTGTTCCGACATAAGGTGCAAATAATCTCTATCGCAAATGAATCAATTTAGTTCGCTCTACTAAAGGCTTTTGTATGCACGCAAATAAGTTTTTTTCACTGTTTGATATCTCAAGGAGTATCCGTTACGTGCATGTGGAATAAAAACGGCATTTTCTGGGTAGAACTAGGATAATCCTACTGTCCGTATCCAAAGTCTGCCAAGTGTGTATGGTATCAGTGTCTACAAATGTGATGATAATGAAGAGGACATTGTTATCTTGATATCCACTACACTGTGGTCTGTCGACAGGGTTGAGAACGAACTCCGACAATCAGGCAGTTCACATAGTCTACCATACGTCATCTATATACGGGCACACAAAGAAAGCGCCGATTAGGTCGAGTGAAACTCTTCTGTTGCTGAGTGAATTCTTAAACTGGCAAATCAGGTGGTGACGTAGGGAACTGTTATGCCTGGGTAGGACTGCTGTCAACGGCAGAAGCGACCGCATTCCGACTACCTGACACCAACGCTGTGTGCCATCTGCGGTCTTCTATGCGGAACTGTGAGGAGCTGCCGGCTAAAGTCACCAACCTGACACCATATGTCTCGCAAATCAGCATCGCTTGTCTCATACAAGTTGCACCGATGTGGAAAACAACCTCTAAATTACATTACATTTGGATTTGAAGACAATTATGGCTTCATATAATCAAGTGAAACTTTGGAAACAGACAAGTGTTCAGTCGAGATTTCGTCCTGTAAGTGAAGTGAATTTTTGCCGAAAAGCTCAGCATAGCTGTTTCCCTTTTGTTGAGAATCATCAGCAATGTTTACCTCATAAACTTTCAGTGGGATCTGAATTAAAAAAACAGCAGGTTTGTAGTTGAAGACTAAACCGTTCGGCTGCGAGTGGCTAATTAGCAATATGAAGAAACCGCACTGTATAGGGTACGGTGCCACTCATTCTCCAATCATGGAATCCGCATCACGTGGTCACCTGCTGATTGGCTCCTCGAGTGACGACTTCTTAGAGTGAAGGTTCACTTATTGTATGAACTGTTCTTCCTTCTGAGCTATTAGCTATATTTGTAACCATAACTATGTAACTCAATAAATTAAAATTACTGTCATGTGAACGCGGTTATTTCGCAGTACAGTATATGTGTTGCTCTTGCGTGAAGCTCACAGTTTTCCATCACGAAAGAGCAAAGAGAAAATATTAGCATCAGAATCAACTTAGATGACGAAACTTCGGACGGTTAACTGATTTTCTGCATTTCCGGCAAGTTTTTCAAAATTCTGAACAAATGTGTTTGCGGAATTTCTTCACCCTCAAGAGTACTGCTGGCAGATATGCGTTATCTGGAACAGAACCCTTGTGTGTGGCTCACAAGTATGCGTGTCCTGTTGTGAACCACTGCTTTAGGTGGCTTCAGGCACTACTGGTGTAACGGCGTATACTGCTGATGAGGCGTGCGAGTAGTCTGTGGTCGTGTCGAAGCTTCGCTCCACGTCTAATGGAAGGTGAAATTTATTACGAAACTTGTGGAACTGCTTTGCAGCGTTCGTTTACAATTGTGTAATTGTCAGTGAATATCCATGCAAGTTCAAGAAGACGCGTGAGAATGTTCAGTTTCTTAAAACTATGTGCATATGAGAGGTTTACTTTCCTGTCCAATAGCTTGTAACTGCTTGGTTTGTGTTTACCAGTAAAAGACTTCGCAGCGGAGGGTTTTTTTCCTTTCACTGGTATTTTTTGCTTGTGCCAATCACTCTTGTACGGTCTGCGGTCTGCCCGCAATCGGAGTTGATAACACTAGCTAATCCTACCGAGTTTTGTTTGTATTTGTTTTAGTCGATGTCTCAAATTTCGTGCAAACTGAAACTGGAGGCGGTCACCGTACAGAATGTCCACATGATGACTATCATTCACGTAAGATTCAGTTGAGCCTCCCTTCAACATGAAATTAATTTACGGATGAATGTACTTTGTCACTTGCGTAAGGTAGGACCTAAACCCTATGGAAACGGCGACCTTCTTACAGCACGTTCAGCTGAAGGATATCATAAACGAGAGATTCAACTGGGATTCAGGTAAGTGGTGTGCAAACGAAGGTAATTCGCGAATTGTGCACAACTTGGGTTCAAGTAGAACATAAGGCTGACGGAAACTGGGAAACTGTGCTTACCTTATGAGCCCCAAGAATGATAAAGCTGATTGTGGGCTGTTGAAGTGTATTCAGTATTGTTTTGAAATTCCTTAATTCGTTGGATTTCACTTAGTCACTCGCTAATTCAAAGCACTTCATATGTTCGATGTACTAATCTTAAGACCGCTACCATTACTCCTTACTCCAGCTTTGGCTCTTTTGTTGCACAGCATTGTTTCTCGCTCGATTATCAGGTCGGACCTGCTGGCTTGATCTGACACAACTTGAAGTTAGTCAGCGAGAGATTTCCCTGGGTCACTGACAACCAAACAATTATTTTGGGTAAACACCACGGCAACGCGCATCCACCGGTGCGTTAAACAAGTAGCTGGAGCTAGAAACTGGTGTTTTGGAGGACAGTCATATCTTACATCTTAAATAGTAGACAGTCTTCTCATCGGTGTCTTCTTGGACTATGCACCATCTACACCTGCATTTATCGCACCAGCTCAAGCCAGTATGCCGAGAAATAACCTGACAAATGTTGAAGAAATGAAGACGTTGGTAAAAAACGGAGTCAACTGAGTATGTGAGGGCTTTGGTCATTGCAAGGGGGTTACGCGTCCTAAAAGTGGACGCGCTTAGGGATAGGGTACTGATTTTCCTTCCCGACGGGATTACCTAATGTTACACCAAGAGTACCATAATAATAAGAGTGCACTACATGAAGGGGAGACAGTTTTGCGAGGCGATATTTTGATTAGATCATATAGCTTACGCTAAGCAGTGTACTATTACGTCAGAGATTCGCGTGTACCACGTCTAGAATCGAGAAGGCTGCTTTTCGTGAGTTGAATTCTGATAAAGATTGCCCAGCCTTGCCCCATTTTCTTTATGCCTTCCAGCAACATAGCTGGTTCTAGCGATGGTGCCTTAGTGTCTTGAAGATCAGTTTACATGTCGCTGGGTATCCGATTCCCTTAACACATAGTCCAACTTCCCAGACCTAATTTTTTATAAATTATATTTCATTACATATGTTATTCAGATTATCCGGATTCGCGCGTTCGTACCAGGCTTTAGACCTACATTCTGCCACGGACTCATCTGCAGTTCTTAATCTAATAATAAGCAGATAACCAGAAAATCTTTTGAGCTTTCAATTGTCTCCACACTGGCCTTGATTAAAGAGTACCCGTTTAAGCGTGGCTTTTGAGATGCGAAACATCCGAGCGAATTGAAGAGATGAGATTACAAATGGGTTAAGTTTTGGCTGCCATCTCCATAGGGGGAGCCAGTACAGCGATTAAAAATATAACCTTGAAGATATTGATCTAAAATATGAATTCAGACATGGATAGACAGTAAAAGAGCCACAAATGAAATTCAGTATGGCGTGAATTGTTAACTAGTAAAGTTTCGTGATCTTACTATTAACTCTTCGGAATGTACTTCTCGACTGTGCTAATGTCTACGGAAGAGCATAGATGCATCGTCACTGGTTTACCTAAACATTAGGATTTCTGGCCGTTCAGGGAAACAAGAAATCCTGTAGCATCCACCGTATAAGTTTCCGTGTGCTCAAGTTCTTCGGAAAGTTTCCAGCAGCCTTAGGAGTAGTGTGTTGCATTTAGGCAGTGTATTGCGATATCTCGAATATCGTACTAGCTGAAACATGAGACGGCCTCGTAGACCACATTCAGTTGAAGGGAATCATTGCAAACGAGAGGTTCGATTGAATTCATTTGGGTCCACCGCCAAAACCAAATTAATGTGCAGATGAGGGTGCTCTTTAAGGACCGAATGTCGTTTAGATACAGATTACTGTTAGATCTTATCTAGCATAAGCTTGTTTCAGATTAGTTGTACTGCTTTCTCCTAACTGTCGAAACCGACGCCATATTTTTCAGCACAGAAATCGCATATTTTTTCGGGTGACTGTTAGCTTGGAATTTATAAGCCGGCATCAGTCAACTGAATCCGTCCCTAGCGCAAAATAGTACTGTGAATCCCCCAACTGAGGCCACCACCATGAAATTCGTGTCAAGGCTTTACGGGTAGTGGCCTGCCTTTTGAGGGTTCACACGATAACCCATGCATCAAATGAGATAATCTTATGCACATGAAGAGTGGTCTGTTTCTGACGTTGTCCTTTGGGGAATGCGAGTTTTATTGTAACGAATACGAAGTGAGAAATAGCTGGTGTCTGGCGGATAGAGTTGATACGATGGGCTGAAATGTTTGAGAGCTGGCATAGACTGTCTTTTCTTACACTTTAAAGAGTCAGAATAACAGTCATCGTTGGGTGATCGGTCATTTTCGCCATGGACTGCTTACGAGTAGAACTTTTTCCGACCAACAATTTAGTCACGAAGGCGTGTTCAGAAATTTTGTCAGACCCAGATATGTGAGCGCTCAACAAAACAGACAGTTGAAAATAGACAACTACTCAACTGCGAACTAAGTTGGTGTTAGTGGGAGACTCAAATGAATCTCTCGTCTACTGTATTCCTTAACGGTACGTACTGCACAAAGACCACCCAGTGTTCTTTATGGGAAATTACTCGAGAAATCGAAGTACTCTTTTTGATAAACCACTGAAGAGAGGCTTGAAGGGTTTTCATCTGTCTCATAAATAGTATTATTTCAAGAAAGATAAATCATCCTTCCTGTGGAGCAGAAATTTATTTATAACTTCTTCGTTCCGGGGCAGTCACCCGACACATGGTTGTTGAAAACAAAAAAATGGAAAACTGTCTGTCATCAAATTCTCGGAGAACAGCACTGACGGAAGGAACATTCAAGTGTATCGACTAACATTTCCCGTGTCCTGTACAAGTCCACCTACAGCTAAGAAAGTTGGGCTGAGGAAGTTCTCATGGGAGTCCTTCAGAGGGAGCGGACGTTTAGGCGGATATTCAGGTAGAAATGAACCCGCAGCTCCTCAGTGTGTAAAACGGACCTCGAGAACCACTAGACATAGGCATGACTCTTAATGAAAATAATTTACAGAAACTTTAAGTACATTTAACTTGTTTAGGCTACCAGTCACTTCTACAGCTCGCTTGTTCATCCAGCGAACAAAATGTCCGGGTAAATAAACTTCACATATGTTTGCTCTCTCCGGTGGAGATAAATTCGTCAGTAAAACTATCAGATGGCTAACCAAATGGAGGCTAAGGCAGATTATCTCTGGTCTTTCTATCAGATGGAAGCGTAAAACTGACGGTTCAGTGGCAGTTGGTTTGTTCGCTGAGCTAGACAATTTGGTTTCAAGCATTTCATCATCAGTCGAGGTGACATCGTCAGTGCATCAAGAGTGGAAGTGCGTGGTTGTTGCGCTTGCATGTATTGATATAAGATCTACTTACCCAGGTCGACCTTGGCTAACCACTGATCGGTTGGCCGGATCAACAGCATAATGGCTTTAAACCAGTCTATTAAATTTCGTCAAGGGTGTGAAAAAAGAACAGGCTTTGACAGACTCATCCACAGACCCCACTTTTGTGTTAAACCCTGTTGTTTAGACCACTGCTCACGTGGACAGATATTCGTATTGAAACTACAGGTGCAATACCGTATCAGTTTATTCCATATATTTTGGACTTTCACTAGTAATTGTTAGCTTGTTCCGCGTTGTTCACCATTTTGATCGGTTTATTCAACCTTGTTTAAGGGGTAGTAGATGAGCTATCGGGAAGTTGGCGTTAGTGCAAACTGTTGTTTGTGGTTCGTGAGATAATTTTCACTGCCACGCTACCGTCGGAGGAGTTGCAGATTCCCAGAGCTGTAAAGCGTTTCACAAACTTTGGTTTCTGTCAATAAATTTCAAGGCGATCGGTCAGAGAACATGTACCGGACAACATGACTTTAGAATTCGTTGTTGCAAGGCACACATCAAAGGAATGAATGAGTCTGATCAGCCTTTCTAAAAACATGCCCTTCTCGCTTTTTAAATGGAAAACAAATTCGTCAGCCTATTCCAGATCAACAAAGTTACCGCTTGAACACTAGGGTTTTGATGGCGCTCAACAGTATGCGTCATTCTCCTCTCAGCTGCGAGCTTAGAAAACAAACAGTGGGAATCCTTATTATGAACAATCACCTTATTTGAGCTTTCAAGTAAGAAATATTTTGTCTCAATGGGAGTTCTCTGCATGTGCCATGTGTTCTTTCGCATTGTATTTACGAATACAGAGGTAGTTTTTAAAATCGTTCAATTGTGACTTTAGGATTCAGATTCAGTCCAACGTCAAAACCCCCATAGTATATTAAATACGATAGATGAACTGATCACATTGTGTAGGTTGCGCTGCCTTCGCCACGTGCTCCGTATTCCAGTCGACCGACTTCCTCGTAGGGTTCTTTTCGCAGAACCACGTGAAGGGTGGAAACGTGCCAGGGGAGGTCAAATAATGACTTGATGGCGAAGTTTGAAAGCCATTACCGACAAACTCAGCTGCGCTGGTCATTGCCGTCTTCCTGGATGGGGACCCCGAGACCGGCCACATCAATGGTTAGAGACATTGTCAGACATGGCCCAGTCGCGCCCTCATTGGTGCTCGTGCATCCAAGCTATTGCCTTCAAGGCATGGTTCCCTTCCCAATCCCCCCACTTAACAGTCCACTGGCAGTCCTGTATTTACGCACCAATTTATCAGCTCCCGTCTCCAATGCGCAGCCACCCACCCCACCTTCCCAAATCATCGGTGAACGAAACTGTGGCAGCTACAACCAGTTTACGACAAGTGCGCGGTTCTTACGGCTGATGATGATGATGACGATTAATGTTTCATATAAACCTACCCGGAGGTGCTACTCCCTTTTGATCTGCTTTCTATGCATTGTTCTAATACTCAGACAAGCTAACACCTGTTTTCGACTTGTTCATTACATTTCACTAACTTGCATCCCATCTGCCGTCTTTGTATGTCAGTATTTACCTTGATCAAGCTCCGAGTCACGAGCTACTTTTGGCTTTATTCGAAACAAACAAAACAACAGAAAAACTACCCACATTGCTCCATTCATGACCTAGAAATTGAAAGTGATATTTCGGAAAAATATGTCTTTGTATACTGCTCATTTCAAGATATTTCACCTATAGCACCACCTTGCAGTGTTCCAGATGGTGCAGTATGAGTATGTATCAAGAGTTTGTGCGGAGCAGAAATTTGAATTTGGGGTGAATTGTTCCAATTATTAGGACAGTATGTCGCAAAGAAGAGAAAGAATGCAAACTGACTGTTTGCCTCATAATAATAATAATAATAGTAATAATAATAATAATAATAATAATAGTTCGACTGTGACAATTTCGGTGTCCAGCTGGCGTGTCGCTCAAAGGAAACACAAGGACAGAGATGCTGCCAGATTGCCCAAGCTTTGGCAGGAGCCGTCGAGGTACTGGGGTCGGGTTCGTAATACGGATTGTTCGGTCAGTAAGTTCGCGCCTTAAACACTGAGCTGTCTCGAGCTCATTGTTAGCCTTGATAGAACTGTACTTTGTATGTATTGCAGGGAAAAATTGCATTAGGATATACCTTGTCAGTGGTGTGAGGCACCTTATTTCCTGTTTTCAGTCGGTTTAGGGTATGCCTTCCTTTGATTTCTGTGCGCTCTCAAGAAAGTTGTAAAATAGCCTAAAAGTTGCATGAATGAGCTGTTTAGTATGGAAAGTGTTACGGAGAACCGCTAGAGGTGCACATATACAAGAGGAGGTGATGAATATGTTAGAATGGGAGAGAAAAATAGTCGGGTGGTCCGGTAGAATGATACATACAGTAGAATTTTCTCTAAAAGCCACTGAATGTCCTATCCGTGAAGAAAGTGTTAGGTGAAGGAACAAAAATTTTTTTCTTGAGAGAAAGGAGGTAAGCGTTAGTAATCTACTGTTCGAACGGAGTTGGTAACTGATTTGTAGCGAACTTCATCCGAAGTACTTCGATTTCGGACAATCTGCAAAAGGTTCAGAGGGAATAAACTGTTTTTCAGGGTGCATTCTTGACGGGCAACTGAATTATATATATTGGTGAAATTGTAGTGTAAAACTTGGTCATTTTCGGTTGAACATGAATGGGTGAATATTTTGAGTACTCATCTGGATTTAAAAAAAGAATAATAAAATAGTGATCCTTTCAATATCTAGCTGCCATGTCACCCAAAGGAAGCACAAGGGCTGAGGTGCTGCCAGATTACCCAAGCCTAGACAGAAACGGTAGAGATGCCGGGTTCGAGCCACGGACCTCCCGGTCCGTAAGTTTGCACCTTAGCTACTGAGCTCTCTCGCCTCATCATCATCATCTTCACCACAAAGCCTACTTGCATGTGATACACGCGACACGCTCTGAGAGGTGTTAAGGTGAACCACCGTAGATGCCAGCTGTCAGACTGGGATGGTCATCTTAATAAAGTATAGGCTGTAAAAGAATCAGTGTGATTTCAGCTATCACAAATTGGTTTGTTGGTGATGAGAGGGCCTGAGAATGTTATGTCTCATATATAACTAATTTTCATGAGCGGTGCGACGCGGATCTGAGGGAAGTGACTTCCGTGCCGCTGAATGATCATTACGATAGAACGACTAGTAAGAATTCGACGTCGATCCAACCACTGAGGCCAAGTCCCACTGAACAACGAGTACCCTAGGCAGGGGAAATGTTCGGTGTTTTATTCCATTTGTCGAGTGCACAACTGCGGTTTATTGTCGTGCGGTAAGGATCGCAGGAGCGTAAAATATGAATGTGTATCAAACGATCGATTGTTTTAAGTCTAATCCCGGTCAAGAAGAAACGAGAACCAGTGTTAGGTGTCAAGAAAAAGATTTCAAAAGTTATTATTTTAAGATTGATGGGATAGGAGAAAACTTACGTGAATTGGGACTAGGTCTGGAGTCTGCTTCGTCCGGTTTATTTCACGTGGGGGTTACGGTTCAGTGTCGCCTACATTTTTGTTGACCCTTGTGGGTGAACTAGTGATGGCCTTCCGATAATCCAGGGATGACTGAGACAGTTCTTTGGAGTGCCCGCGACTGATGACTAGAAACAACTCTTTTGCCACAGAAAGGTGTCCGATGTATTGATCGGACAATTTTGGAGCTTGCACTAAATATTAAATCTACATAACCTTTTTATGTTAGCTTCCCGCCTTAATCTGACTTTTAAACTCAGCTCCTAAATGATCCAGCTCATCTCTACGTCGTTGGAAGTTCAATATAAAGGGCGAAAAGGTAGCGCATGAAGATGACACTCTGCCAGGTCATTATGGTCACTTCTTATTAGACCCGTTTAACTTGAGCCAGCTAATGGCCGAACAAGTTCACCGCGAGAAATTCTTCCCTCCTTGTGATTCAGGACTTACTGCGCTTGTTGGAGTGCAATTCGAATTCACTCAGGAAACAGAAAGAAAATAATTAATTTTGGCAACTGTGCTACAAAACAAACGATAATTATGTTCGTTTACTCTCTTATACTCAAACATTTACCTTGAGCTAACGAGTGATGCACCTGTCAATAGCTTTGGACGTCTGCGATCAAAGACTGGATTTAGGGTGCAGGTACCACTCATTACCTGCGCCCCACAATTCGCATACAGAAGTTAGGGTTTCTGGGCTTCCAGTAAGCATCGATGGGTGCTTTAACCATATTGTTTCATTCGCATCTGCGAGTAGTATGTATTCTGACAACATTTGAAAATATACACTCTGATATTCAAGGTCCGTGAACGCACCAGTACGCGTTCCCCATGTGCTACTGTGCATACCAGTACAAGGTGGAAAGCCCTTCGCGCCAAGCTGTTTATTAGTAAACACCAACATAGCAGTTACAAGCTATTGGACACGAAAGTAAACCTCTCATATGCATATAGTTTCAAGAAACTGAACATTCTCACGCGTCTTCTTGAACTTTCATGGATATTCATTGACTATCACGCAACTGTAAACGAACACTGCAAAGCGGTTCCACAAGTTCCGTGATAAATTTCACCTTCCATTAGACGCGGAGCGTAGCTTCGACACGACCACAAACTACTCGGATGCCTCATCAGTAGCATCCGCCGTTACACAACTTTCCCCTTCAACGGTTGCGTGCATGCCATCGATTTCCATTTACCTCCGTTTGGTCGGCCCCAGCAGCTGGTCTGTTCGGCAGCTTTTCGGGTGTATCATGTCACATCTGAAGCTGAGTACCGTTTGCTCTTTTCGATCCTCGACCATCATGAATTGTATAAACGGTCGGTGACGACAAATGGGCCTTGCCACCGACTGCCCAGCTTCAGCGACCCCAGTCCACTCCTTCCAGGATTCTGATGATCCCTCCATTTGACTTTTGCGTTAGTGGGGGATGGTCGTGCCTTTCTACTTGCCATTTTGTATCCGGTCCTTTCCTGAACTTGACTATCCTATACAGGAGATGGTAGCTGTCCATCAAATGTACTACTAGCTAATTTGCGGCAACCCTCAATGTGAGAAAAATGACAAAGCAACTCTTGTGTGAGGGATTGTCAGCAGTATTTCATATTACCCGTTGTAATTCTGTCCATAAGTGAAACGAATCCCTACATCATGTACAGAATTTAGGCTTCATAGTAGAGTCAATTGAATGCAGCATAGTTATAGTACCTTATCTGATTTTTCAATTCCTGTCAGTTGTCCCACATTAATCAGTTGGATTAACGGCAGTCTGAGTCGAAAACTGAAATCTTAGGAGCCGGAGGTATATTCCTGTCGCCCGAATCAAATATTACGAAATACAAGTGTTAGGATAACGAGCTGAGAGTTCTTTCTTTACTTACCCTTTAAATTTCTATCATATTCGGACGTTGACCGATACGTTACACGAAAATCGGGGCCCGAACAGACCGTATCATAATTGGACGTAATGGTCCCAAAACTGATGCAAAATATTTCAAACGCTTCTTCACGAGAAATCTCAACTATGGAGGCCCTTTCTGAAGGACTGTATTGACAGAAACAGACCACATTGGGACCAGACACAAGCTTGTTTCAAGAGAAGTGTTCGAATGCAACTGTAGAATGAGCACTCCGGTGGATTTACTACTTATACATTCTGGACTAGGGCTTGCCGTCGGGGCATACTGGGTGGTAATACGCACTAGGCACACTTGTGCTATGATTATATAATGACACCATAGACAATATATTTGGGTTGACATCAGATTAGGCCATAGGAGTACTGGCAGACTGCCGAAAGAAAACCTGCCTTCATTGGTTGGTTGATATTTGATGATTCTCGTAGAACAACCCGCGGAAGTGTATTTGAGCGCCTGTAGCGTTCCTGTTAATCACAGGAAAAGAAATATTTAATTTTTTTTACTGCTAACAACTGGGCGCACTATCTCTTACCAACTCACAGAAAAAACTACAGTACCGCTAATTATGGGGTTTTCTGTTAGACCATTAGACGTAACAGTAACATATGACACGCAAAAAAAACTAGAAATGATAGAGACAGAGGTAAGGAAAGAAGTTTGGCAGTTTTTCCTGAGCCCGACATTCGGGGTGGAGCTGAGAATAGGGCACAGATTAACGCCCATACAAGTTGTCAACTGAAAATCTCAGCATTCTGGTAACAGCCTTAATATCCTTTGGATTGTGGGTTACTGCGCACATGCTTTTTCTTAACGAAGCGTGGTTCTCAGACGCGTAGAATGTATGGCCTGTTCTCAGTAGTAGGTGTACGAGAATGTGTTCTAGAAATTTGGTTCATCTTGCTCACCTATGGTCCTCTAAACCAGACAACTCACTGAAAATCACTTCCGTTGAATAGGAACTATATATATATTTGTGTGTTGGGTGCAATAGTGTCATTTTTGACCTAAACGGATTAGGTCATAGGTCACCGGGTACACCGGGTGTTCCGAATCTGACAGCGAATGGTAAAATTCAGACTACCACTATCTGTGAAGGCGACCGAAATCCAGGAATCCATTTGCTCTAGAACCACCCAAAAACAGATTCCACTCCAAGAAAGTGTCTGATATTCGCTGAAATGGCCAAACCCCCAGATGTCTTTATTTAATCTCGTATGGCATGCAGCCCTTACTCAACAAGCAATATACCTGAGCTTCTGCTAGGAATTACATTTCCGAATTTTTCTGCGATTCTAATTATTTGAAGCATCTGCATCTGAAGCGCGTTTTCAGCCATCTACGTTTCAGACTTCCATTCCCTATCACTTGATGCCTAAACGTTTCTTGAGACATCCGACCGACTGCTGTTGGTTTATTTCATCATATAAAGAACATTTACGGTTTTAAACACAACTTCATCGATACGGTATAGCTGACGCATTAGTCACTTGTCCCATTTGCGTTCGGAAATAATCGAAAAATATACAGTTTAGCTTCAATCCCGTGGTCTCTTATCTTGGGATCGCTTACCACGTGATGCAAACCTTAATAGGATAGATTCGCACGTTTGGATCACCAAAGTACTCAATAGGTGTTTATCACGAAGAAAACGTCATACTTCTCCGTCTGGGAGCCAACGCATTAACATGTTATTGCAGCAGGTGCCTCCAGTGAACTTTTACAAAACTGTTTATATTCACTTGACATCATGCAGTTTTACCTGACGTTCTTATGCAGAATAATCCTTCCTGACTGCACTGCATCAGTACGGTTCAGAGGTACATCAGCTGGGTTGCAAATAGTTCTCATTGAGAATAGAACGGGTGAGATGTCCTGTGAACTCATAGATTTTCGACAAAACAGTGGCCAATCGACTAAGGATATCTGACAGTCTCTCATTAGATGAACGGCGTTTATGACTGATGTTTGACTGCGGAACCGCTATATAACACTTCTTCCGGACCAAATTTCCCCGAACGTTTAAAGTTCTAGGTCATACGATTAAAGTATTAGCCATAAGATTGGTTTGGTTCATAAGTACTGTGAAGTGTATTTAGCGTTGATTGGAACAACTAGAAAAAGCCCTGTTGAACCTGTGCTTCAAAGTACATATCATGATTCGTAGTAGCACGCACGAAACGTGAGATCTCTCAAATTAACGTTCAGGACCATTAGTCAGTATCAGAGGTGCAAACTGGATATAGTCAGTAACATCTAACGTGAATTCTAAGCTGAACTGTAGTCAATTGCTCCACCAGAACTTATCCTTGTTACCTGATCTCTAAAAACAAAATTGTTGGTTGAAGTAGCAGTAGTACCAAGATTGCCGAAACATTCCGTTTTTTTTCTGGCGTGTGGGGGAGTGAGTATACTACTCATTGAAACAGTGATAAGTTTTACCTGAACGGAACAAATCAGCCCATTGGGTAATAGCCTTGCTTGAGGAAGACCAGTATTCCACATGGGTGTGCCTCGGAATTGTGGACTTATGGGAAGCCAGCCAGTACCGGATAGTGTGAACTGAATCAGCGCGATCAACTATAAGGGATGCTTTGCATAAGCGCTTGCAAGCTAAACCCGTTCCTCATCATTTGCGATTGGCTGAATGGTAGTTATTCCGAAGGTCACAGTTCTGAGAGAGACCCGTGGTCTGCTCTTTTCTGACGATTCCAGGTGGGGACGAAAAAGAGTTGAATTTGCAGCTTACTATTGTTTTAATCTATAAGAAACACTGAAAGTTAGCTCTTATGCGACCGGTTTTCAACTTCAGTTATTTAAAGAGGGAGATCAAATTAACATTTTACCAGGTTAGAAAAAATGACCGGGATTTTGATACGATTCTTGTTCTAGAGCGGTTGAGTAACTTACTGATGGATATCCATCTGACCGCTGTTCACTTTCCCGTACCATTGATAGGAAGACGTTGAAGTTGTCCCTCAAAATTTCATATTCTCTGTTAATCGTCTCCTGATATTCGCCCAAATCTTCCTTCGAGGCTCTGTATACCTAAGAAGAAGACGTTCAACGTTTGTAGGTAATTCTAAGGAAATTGCTTCAAAAGAAGGCATTGTATACTGTTCTGGTAAACGGTCCAAACGAGTAAAGCGGCACTGAACTCCGAAACATGCTATATTATGAATTCTAGGTCCTTGAAATTTTGGCTGTTCATTCAAACTATACCTTTCCCAAGGACAGATAGCGTGTTACCACGAATAAAGCAGCGATCAATAATGAAGGGTCAGCTGGTTAAGTTTCTCGCTCTTGCCATAAGCCTTGTTTAACTTTTAATGTAGTTTGAAGTGTCCCGTTTACCCAAACCTTTTTAGTTCTTCTCACCCCGGACCAACTGTCTATAAGACGCCTGGAAATTACTAATTTTCACTTGGTATTCGCTTTTATCCTTGGTCGTTGCCTACAAATGTTCTGATAGACAGTCACCGGTGATGTGATTGTTTCAACTTGACGGAGCTATCAAAATTGGTCTTGCTGTCCAACTTTGGAATCGCATTGTAAGAATTCGCAGCTGCACCTTCGAAAAACCGATGAAAACAGTGATGTCTGTTTCAGGGTAATGTCTACCAAACACGGCCTTGGTTGTTTGACTTATTGTTGCCTTCATACTTTGTCCATGCGACACTTCGGTACATTGTTTAAGATAGATGAGGGGGTGCCTGTCCTATTTATTATGGAGAGAAGTGTAGTATAGAATGAGCTGACCTACATCTCTAAAACGGAGATATCGGAACAATATAGATTCTGCTTCTCACACCTGGAAACCGTCACCAACCGTTCGGTGCGTTTCCAAATCCCTCGGGAAGTCTGGGCAGCGGACCGCTCCTGAATGATGAAGCAATTATGCCTCACAGTAATTCGCTTCAGGTTGATCTCAATAATGGTGTCAGTGTTCTGGAAGATTCTTGTTTACTTCGGGTTGGCTGTCCGAGTAGACGCTGGCGGCGACATGATCTTTTAACCTAGTAGGAAGTATTGTTCTTACATGAGTTTATTAAAACATTCCATTCCTATTTAGGGAGACCATTCGAACAGACTCTGCGGTTTTTAAACTTCCTTGAATTGAAGTTTATTTTGTATTCTCTGCACGAGGCTGGACACTGAACTCGATGATAGAATTCTAAAAAACCTTGATATCTCGGCTGCACATAAGACTTTCGCACTTAGCCCTACGGATCATGATACGCTGATTCCTTGTCCCAAGGTCAGCACGAAACTGAAACATCGGACAACCATAGAAATGTGGATATTAAGGTGAAATTGCCGTTTGCTAGACAATAACTGCTGAGGGGTAATTTGCCTCGTTTCGAAAATTTCCAGGTTCGCTACTGAAGAGAATGTTAATAGTTCAGGTAGCATGGATGGTCATTGGTTTGTTCACTGGGCCGGGCAATTCGATTGCACTCTGTGCATGCGATGGCTAGTAGCATGATATGGAAGCCCAACGGATGTATTGATCGGGTGGCTAATGAGTTGATACAACAATATCCACGATTCCTTGTGCGAGGACCGTGTATGGACAAAATGGCTTCGTTCGCTCACTACTGATTTTGAAATGAGTCATTCATTTACACGTAGCATGAGCTAAAAGACAGGATGTACCAGACAAAATGAGCTAGAACCACTTCGTGGGTGAATGCCGTGCCAGCTAGCTAAGGGGACAAATCCTGTTCGTCACACTTATCCACTGGAACGTGACATGTGATTCCTGCCTTTTGTGCCTAATGGATTGATGTCGGTTTTTTCTCAGCGCCACTGGTGTGCCTTTCTCAACAAGCCAGATATTGGTATCTTTCAGGATTTCATCCAAATTTTTAGAAACCATACCGGGATTTGGTAGGCCGTGAAATATGAAGTCCAAGTAGACAACATTGGAGCGGCAAGCCTGATAATGTACTCGAACCAGCGACGCTTGAACGTTCTGTGGAAAGGCCTCTTGGAAGCCAGTGAATAAAGTGTAACTTTCCTTTTTAGCTTCTTATAGATGGGAGTACGGTACGAGATGAGATAAACCAACTGAAGTAGAGCTATCTGTCTATAGAGTGATACGCGTTTGTTAACTGGAACTTTTAATCCTTTCCAGTCAGTATGCAGTGACCTTGGCGGGGGGAGGGGGTTGAATGGCTTCAAGAGTAAGCAAAGGACAAAGTTAAAGGACAGTCTGTTTTCCGCATAATTTCAATCGCTCGATTCAATCACTCAAGTTTATTGAAAAACGGTATCTAGGCACCTAATTCATACACATCGGAAAATCTCAGTGTATCTGTCAAGTCCCAAAATACCATGGCTTTAGCTGCTACACGTAACTTTTCCTCCTATATCGAAGTTCATATTGGCTACAAGTTTGAGAGGAATCCTCTGGAACGAAATGATGGGTAAGCTAGTACTGTCTAGTGAAGCAGACATGCACACGCCACATCGCGTTCTAATACATTTTGTGGCAGCTTAAAATAGTGGTTGCAGTCAACCTAGGCGTCGTGAGGTCTTCACGCTTTTCTGGTTGGGGGTTACAGCATTCTCGTTGTTTACCATGTGTGACCGGTCTTAACGGCAAGTATATTGGCACTAGTTATACAATGTCTAAATGTTTATATCTTTAAATGCTAGGTTAATTTTGCGTGAGTTTCTTCGGAGTACATAATGAATCGTACTACTGATATACTCATGATGTGCTCAATTAAACGGTTTTCAGAGACGTAGCTCACTTCAGGTCCATTGACTGCACCCTATGAGAACAATAGATATTTCTTGTGTCCTCCAACTGACGCCCTTTCCTCTCACTTTTTTCCTGCTGATAGCTTCCTTTGACGATAACCTGCTGTTCGTATTTACTAACCATGTACCGGTGCTTACGCTGGCAATACCGATAGCGTCGAATCGTTGAACGCTCATATACTTGTCCTGGTGCAATTATGTTGCTTTTCCTCCAACCAGGGCTCATTAGAAATGCATGTCCTAGAATCAGCCGGAATTCTCAATTCACAACTTTACCAGGACGTGCCGCTTAAGTATCCCCTCTGAAACGGCGACGAAGTTCACTGCTTAGTTTGGAGACTGTTCAAAACAGTCCGAAACCAGTGAGATTGTATCTAGGGGCTGGCATATTTTATAAACGTAATACCAATGAGAACACATATTATTTTGCTGCGAAATCAGTTAGGCGTTCCATTTACTCAGATTACAGCTATATCACAGTATTGCCCATTTGTGGCAGTCGAATGGAATTGAAGCAATGAGGAGTCAACAAAGTTCAGGACTAACCTGACGAACTCGTAAGGAGAAACAAAGGAGGAAATCACTCATGGCTAGTAAATGATAATTTATACAGGTGTTTTATGGTATCACGCACAGTTCAAATAGAAAAATCGTTGAATTACGCGGCGGATGTTTGGAGTTGGCTTAATGCCGATGTATACGTCAACAAAATCTTGGTGGTAACTGATCAGCTGAGTTCATGTCGGTGAACGGTGTATTGTCAAACAGCTGACTTTTTCGTAATACCTATTTCACTTGGACTATAAAAAATAATTTTGTGAAACGGATTAAATTTCCGAGATTCAACGAAGACAATAGTAGAACAAGATGGTTTGTAACAGCCAAATTGGTGATAGGGAACGGGACGTATTTCAGTAGAAAATAGCACATGAATCGTGAGTATGGCATGTGTAATACAAGAAGAAAATATCAAGCAATAATTAACTAGGATATATTTTATTTGGTCTGCATATCTATTCTTGAAAATGGTTTGATTGCAATAAATTGGATTAGGCGACCTGTGACACCGAAGCGAACTGACTGCAAGATGATTCAATTCGAAACGGATAGAGATAGACAGCACATTCAAATGAGTTTCAAAATTCTGCATCGGAGAATGAACACAAAAACGAAGGATAGTTTTTGAGCTGATTAGGGCTTACCTGTTCATATCCATTGGACATTGTGGAGGATTTTTCATCAAGCCAAGATCTGCACTCTGAAATATGTTTGTTCAATGACTTCACGGCGGATTTCAACCTATTTTCCACATTAACTATGGCATCCTTCAATTCATCCACTCTCTATAATGATGAAAAAAGCAATAACCGCGTAATTTACGACAATAGGAAGGATAAAGTAATCAAGGAAGTACGATAAAGGAGCGGTGCGCAAATTTTCGGAGGAACAGGTAGGCCAGATGGTTGGACCACGAGTATTTCAGCTGCAACCATTAAGATCCATGGGTGAACCGGCCTGGTACAGCTGTGGGTTGATTTATCCGTCCACCGAATTGTTCGAAACGAGATACCCATTCACTGATGTGTTCGCAGCCGTGGAACTATCCATTATGCATTTTAAAGTATGGAAATGCCTAAAGACTAAGTTTTACCGTTTTACATGTCTGTCGGGGGATCGACACGTCATTTGTTCGAAATTTTTGGGATTTTTAATCAACACCCAGTTGTCCTTCATGCCCAAAGACATCCTATATGCGCAGCTGAAGCCCTATTATGATGATATCAAAACACGATAAATATTTCTGCGTTATTCAGAAAGCAATAAGGAAGCGCAGGTGCAAAGTGGTGAGATGGTGAAACACTAAGAAACTCTGGTTAGTGAATATTCAGCTCCGCACGGTACAAGAGCAGTTTGCAGAATTTTGCGCCACTAACACATGACGAGTAGCGAGCAAAATAGGGACACTGCAGGCATGCGGATATCGAGTGTCCAAACCTAACTGTGAGTAAAGGGAAGCTCTAGCCGACGCATTTGTAGCACCAGTAAGAGTTCTCGCATTGTTTAAACGTCCAGGAGCCTCAGTAGACGTTACCAACAAATTATATAGACTTATAATTGATTCTAGCAGACCCGTGAGTACCAATTAGAAAGTATTCATGGAAGTGCAACCTGTCTAAGTTCGACTATTGATGAATAGTCTGTAACCTTTATCTGAATTTTGATCAACCCAAAATCATAGAGCAAGTTGTGGACCTAGATAAAATTCACCGCCTGCGTGCGGTGTGGAGGACAGCCTTGAAGTCCTTACCAAAATCCCACCTATCTATCACTCTGCTTCCGCCTGATGAGCTTCTCTGAGAATGGAAGCTCTTGTGCTGCTGCGCTTTTCAGAATTCGACCATGTCCTTTCTAAAACCGTACTAAAAGTCAGGACTCGTCTTGACCAAAGCCTTTATATTAGCTTACACTTATCAAAATCTCAAAATATCTAGTCGAAATCTTTAAAACCTTAATCTAGCGAAACACTTCGAATTACCGGACGAAATTCCCCGACCGGAAAGACGAACTGGACTGCTGTTTGCCATGACTGACACATAGAGCAAATCAATGTCAATAGCAGTGGAACGTGCCCCAAGGCTTACAATCGGCGATTTCCATTTGAATGTGAACGAGCAAATAAGAGCGGTCGAATAAGTACCACAGTTTCTAATGTATGTTAAGATCCGATCCACTGCAGTACAAAAAATAAGACATCTCCTACATTGCATAGAGAATACTTCGCTATTCTTTCGGACGTCCTATTGGTCAGTCAATTGTGTCTTGTTTCAGGGCCCTGCATCAGGCATTCTATTCAACCACGAAATTCAGAAGTTTCAACTGTATTCGGAAATATCGAACTAACATGTAAGCCCGGTTTTTGAAAAAAGGCCTATTAGGCTATTTTTTACCCTTTCCTGAGCCTTTTGAACTACCTGGTCAGATATAAAATTGGGCTTCTGAGCATTAAAGATACTCGGTTTCTATATATTGTACGGTGTCCAGGTGGCCAGTCAGCCTACTTCGCTATCTGAAGTTTCATTGATCGTTTCTGGTACGCAAGCAAACCACCTCCGTAATTGGTTCGTTTGCTGTACTGATGATTGTGTTGTAACGCGTACGGTTGCAGAAGTACATCCAGCAGTGAGCCAGCATTGTTCCACACGGGCCTTCTTCCTGAGACTGGCTGAGTAATAATCCTATGCTATGTTTTCTTCAAACGTGGGTCTGCACATAATCACTAATTTGGAAATTTAGCCTCATTATCCACCTTAAGTTTACAAAAAATAGAATCGGAAGAAATACTTTTTTTTAAAACTCATTTTGAAGATAGACTCACATATCTGTTGTACTTTCGACGATCACTCTCAGCATCCATCAGAATATGTCGGAGATTGGTTGTATACTGGGAGGTTTCGCTGAATCTTTTGATTTCTTCGTGCACCCGTAGCAGTCTCTTAGGTGGACAAAAAGTAAGCCCGAATAAAAGAATATGAGAAATAAACGCCCGCCTCATTGTTCCAACATTTCGGTTATTACGGAGGTGAACACGGAAGAACACATACACCAATACAATTGGGACCTCATTATTTGCTATGGAACACAAACGGGAACACACCTAGTCAAATGTAATTGTGTTTTTGTCAGGAGGCTTATAAATTATATTCTGATCAAACTCCACAGTAGCCAGTGCAAATAACTTGACGGCACACCACCCATAAGGAAACTGTTCGACAATCCACGACCGGTTTCAGCGTTCTTGAGACTTATCTGGTAGGCGAATTTCCGTCAACCTTTTGTAGAACATAGGAGCTGTCTAACAGATTTTAGCAGCCTTATGATTAATGATTCTTCAAGAAAATATACAGCAATAACAACTGAAACAAGAGATTGCCATCATGCAGCACATTCAGCTGAGGAATATCATGAACAAGAGACTCAGATGAGATTAATTTGAGTCCTCTAATAGAATCAAACTAACTTGCAAATGAATGTATCTTACGAGTACAAATAACTGTTTTGCTACGTTTCTCTTGTCCTGTTAGCACTTTCAGCATTGCTCTAACAGCTCACGTTATCTGTTCGTGATATTTTATTTTGGGAAAATCCACTGCGATACAATGCGATAGGGGGACAGAAAACCGGATGGTTTTCCAACACCGGAGAGGCTATCTGCAGTGATCCAGCGGAGTGGTTTCGTTTGATGTCTAGTCTCCCGAGAGTGTAGGAAGTGGTGGCTCTTGAAATTTGCCACAGATCTTAGAGATATAAATGTTTGAAGAAGTCCCAGCGGGGAGGCGCAAGACAAACGATTTTAAATCCTGAATGTTTTTTTTCCAGAATGTTATCTCTACTGAGGCAATAAGTTCATATGGTACCAGTAGGTTTCAAAGCAGTCTAGGTAAGTATTGTAGTCAGAGTCCAACCTGGTGAAGAAAGAAAACTCTATTTGAGGCCATTTCAAGCAGACGGAAGAAAGCTATCGATGCTGGTGGACGCTGTAATCTATACACTTGGTGTGACTGAGTGGCAAGTGACCATAAGTCAGTCTGGAATATGGTCGTAAAACAGTTCATCATCATCATCATCATCATCATCATCATCATCATCATCATCATCATCATCATCATCATCATCATCAGTATCATCAGTATCATCATCCACCACCGTCCTACAGAAGTTTGCCATCATCATCATCATGAAGAGCATGGCATCAGTAGTAAACACTGATGCTTCGCCAGCATACAACCATGATTTCTTTGAAAGCCTTATTGTGAAGAAAAGAATAAAGGTGGGCAGGGAAAGGACTTAGTGCTAGCTTACCACAATCATTCCGAGGTGCCTAACCCCCAAACACTCATTCAGGTAATCTGAATAGAAACTGACAACTAGAACGCCATTTACAAGTAAACCAGCGCAAAACAGCACAATTACAAGTCGAAAATGGTAGATGTATGCATTTCTTACTGATTAGTCAGTGCCAAACTGCCAGTAAGCAGAAGACGAAAGTTTGTTCACTTTTAATTGATACTTCGGTATCAATGAGCCAGCAAGAAAAGCTCGCACCTACCAGTTTCCCCCCATGTTGGTTAAACTACTCTGAACTGTGGCTGAACTGTTGCTGCTTATCTCTCTCGTACTGATTTTGACTCCGTTTAGTCCAACGACAAACTGTGGCGAACCAAAGCTGCTTATGACGTAGACCTTGCAAATATCTACAGCCTAATTGCAGGAAAATATGCGGTTTCACTTTCTACGGAAACTATCGGAGGAAAGCAGACTAAATGCTCTGCGCTGAAATTTGGTCCCTACTGAGAGGGCTCGACACTGTACAAGAAGTAACGCTTTCCGAAAGTAATCGTTTTAGAGAGAGACTAATTGTTTTTGAGGCACAAGACTGATCTTTAGACAATAACCACTCAAGGGATAACCTATTTTGAATGACCATTTTAACCGTCAATGATTGGATAAGCCGTTTAAGGTACTCCTTGTTTTAGATTATTATCACTAAACTTCGACGATGGCATATTGGAGGTCCTACACACAGATTGGCTGAGTAAAACACACAAAAAATAACCCTGTCAGAACTCCACAAACCGTGGTGTGAAAAGTTGTTAGGTTCCGGAAACTACCAAACTCTTTGCAAGAGTCTGATTTAACCAGGCAAATAAGGTATAGAGGTAAGTGTCTTCAAGTGCATCTCTGACAACAGCCGGTTTGAAGATATAGCCAAGGTGTTCCTCTTGTTGTTCCTGTAAATACCACTTCGATGGTCTTAAGAAACGTCTGAACAGTGCTTGGAAAGTTTAAAAAGGATGATACAGTAAGTATCATTGATGTCTTGAGGAACATTATGCTAATTTTCTCTTGAATTTACTGACTTGTGGGAGAGTCCTTTAAGGGCTAAACTGTCTCAGATAGGATAGGTAAATCCAGATGCTTGTTGCAACCAAGGAGAGGCAGCACTACTTTCACTTATCACTGTGGGATTAACGATGGGAAGACATGTTGTATGTGACTGAGAGTTTGGTATGCCTGATCCTCCGCTCACACGGTTACGTGGGTAAAAAACTGAAGAATGTAAATATTAATGGGAGTTCTCGGACAGTTGTGGGGAAACCTTCAGGTTAGTGGTGCACTTTTTCAGAGTTCAGTTCATCAACCCATAACTCATTGTGAACATTCTAAGAACTTCACTCCAACTAGATAAAGAACACGATCGATCAGTTAGGTTACACTGAGGAACAATTTAATCGATCACCGAAATCCAGTAGCTCGAAATCGTCCGAAAGGTGCATCGCACACAAGATCATATACTAAACTGAAATAAACGGGCTATAGATCATACGATAGTAATAATTTAATGATGTCGCTTACGGAGTTGAGGTTGGAAGTATCAAAGGCTTCACTTGCGTAAACTTCATACTTGATGTTGAACAATTCGTATGTTCGCTGAGCAACAACTCTTTCGTAGAAGGCCACCTGATCATATAACTCTGACGGAGTCTGTGTTTAGAAACATGATAGACAACGATCAATCCATTAGCTTTATCAGACAAACAGCAGGTAGCCTAAATATATCACGATATCCATCAAATCTAATGATCTCATAACGGTTGGAGTGTTGATGAAGTGCTTTACATTTTAGAGTACTCTCAACACATTTCAAGCAAGATCATACAGACCCGCACCAGACAACAGAACAAAAAAGCAATGTTACGATTCAGAATTTAACTGTATGAGAAAGGGGTTTAGGCATCTGAGCTGGCGTGTGAGGCTAGCTAAATATATTCTCATAACACGTATCACTTTTATACAGTAACGATCAACCTTTTGAGAAGTTTCTGCTTACTGCTGAAATGTCCCCAAAACGCTAAATGTTTTGCCTAATGGTGTTTAAATTTTAGCGCAGAAAGTTTTAAACTAACGGAATTTTGCAACACAAAGTCCAAGCAAAATGGAGGCATAGTGTATACCACTTGACTAAGGGACCTATAAACATCCAGTAAGCTCACTGAGAAATAAACACTCTCAATGAAAGTGATTGCCCCTGATTTATATCTTCAGCCTCAATCGAAACCCAACAACGGTTTACATGACACTAGAGTTAGGCAGTTTCAAACGTTATGACATGCAGCTACCTTGTAATTATGTAAGGAATCTTTATACAGCCAGGCGAGGTGTTGTGTAATTACGATTCTAGTTTGATGAGAAAGCCAGTTGCTGTTATTACACATATAGGACCAGTCATTCATAGCGAAAACCAGACACATGGAGTTGGGTGGTTTGCAGTCCTGAACACACTACACTACCGGCAGCCAATAACTGGGCAAGTCATCTCAGGACAATAAAAAATCCAGCCTGCTTACTGCAGACAAAGATATTTGCATCTTCCAAGGAAATAGCCAGAAGCGGTGACTGCAAGCGTTGCAATAATTACGACGATCAAATCAAATTAGTGGGCTGTAGCAACCGTGTACTTTAGAGTTCGAAGGTTTAAAAGTCTCCCGGGTTTCTATATCCCTTTGCGTTAATTAATTCACGCGGCAGTTCTATCAGTTTAAACTGAAGTGGCCTGGGGGTTAACCGACACACTGTTTTTACGATGTGTCGTAGGTTGAGTTACTCAGTATATCATGCCGGACCGAACATTTACACGGAACGACTCGATGCATCTAGGATCGTGCAGAGCACCAAACAGTTCAAAACCGAATAGCACAACCTCGTCATCCGCTACGAAGCCAAGCGCCGCCCATGCCAGAGTGGACCACACCAACTCTGTTTGCGGGAGCAGGATTGTGTGCTCCTTCCGAAACATTTCGGACCAAACGAGGCTGAGCAAATACTAGACAAATCATTTCAGGTGTGTGCCTACTTCTGCCATGCAAAACCGGCTTAATGGATCAGGGATAATGAAGCAAATAAGCGACTGTTCAGTTTTGCAAAAAACTGATGATGGTCTTCACGTTCACAGCAATCTCGTTTGAGCAGTCATCCTCCTGCCCTAGTGCAGTTATTCTGGTGAGTGCACACCAAAAGAAGAATCGAGTTTTGCTCTCATTAACGCTTGTCAGGGGTGCATATTCTTGGCCGTGCCGGAGTTCGAGCTCCGGACTACTGACGTGCGAGTGTTGCCACCACTCTATCAAAGCCATCTGATCAGTTCTAAATTTTAACGTCTGGACATTTTTACGCCTTAGCAATGTGATTAGTTTGCCCGACGCCTCAAACGACGACCCAGTAACTGTCCTGTTTGTATCGATCGACTGACTCGCCTGTCAGGACTTTGAAGCCATGTAGCACCGCGGACACCTTGGGACCTGCTGCACAATTTTTTTGATTAGCTGTTGGCCTGTAAACCCATACACGTTGGTCAGCATCTAGAACGGTATTGAAAAATATCGTCTTTTCTTAGACGGCTACGCACACCGATCTGAGATGGACCGAATTTTTTTCTGGACATTATTGACCCAATATGTGCAAAATGTTTCAAATATCTTCAAAGTAGTAATACTTGCAATATTTGACAGTGCGGTTGAAAGGGGTTTTTATGGCTTACTTCCCGTGTTTTCCAAGTCTACTTTACCAGTTGCGAATAACTGCTCAAACTATCGCATTTGAATGGTGCACTTCTGTGCGTTTTTAATTCACTGGTGTTATTCAGGAATCGCGGATAGCAAGTGAGTTCGATTCAGGACAGTAAACGAGTTTAACTTTGGTAGAGTAGATTCTATCTGAGATTCCTAGCGTACGTTTATCTGTCTGAGGGTACACAGATGCAGCCGCTGCTCTCCGAGCTGTGGAACGACGAACCCCAATGTAAGCTCTATCGCAGCACACTTGACCGAATCAGGTTACCCTAAGGAAGAAGAAAATACCGGGACTATAAGATCCAGTTCCGGTGCAATTAGACGGTCTGTTTAGGCGCGAAATAATAACTGAAGAATTGCTTACGGCAGAATCACCCTGGAATGTCTGACGTGCAGTTTATTGACGCGAAATTTCATATAAGCAAAAGTGTGCTTGGTGGCTGAAATAACCAGGGATGCCACTGTGTCATCGAATGAACTGGTTGCCTGTATATCATATTTGCCCCTTCAGGGGCGGTAACTTTGGCTAATCTTGTGTCCACTGGACTGTTAGTGATATACACTGCATTTGTAACGGTTGATGTACCAATGCGGGAGATGGGCCACCAAAAGTTATTAAATAATGCAAACTTTGTGATTATCCACAGAAATGAGCTATGTCCTGCTGCTTCTCAAAAATAAATGAGGTTAACGAAATTTGTTCATCCGCCAAGACAAATTCTTCTTACCACCTCTTGTGACTCGGCACTCCTCGGTATCGAAGTTTGTTGTGTGGTCTGCGTGTAGGTCGTAGAATCGTCTCCTCCATGAGCTCTTATAATCGTGATTGTCCTCGTTCCCGTCGAGAACTCGTTACGTGAACTTGTACTACGCTGACTGCCTCGTATCGCCTGATGGAACGACTCATCCGGTGTGGAGAAAAACTCCGACGTTGGGGAGGCCGTGTGTGACGAAAATGGTGAGCCAGGGTTCAAGGTAGTTGAGGTGGAGCCAGGTATATCTGACTAAGAACGTGAAAGCCGGAGTAACTGAATGGAGTGACGAGCGGGTGATAAATAGCTAACGCTTTCATACACCAAAACACTGCCTCTAGTTTCAGTTACAACCTAACCTCAATAGCCTCCTACGCTTATGAAAATGTACGAAGCCCCAAATCCTATGTTTTCTGCTCTCTACCCAAGGATCAGGACGCTCGCGTTAGGTTTCTGTTCTTAAAACTGAATTGAGATACCCAGGGCTGTGAGCTTAACCTGCTATGTGATCCATCCAAGCATGCTGCCCATTGAGTCAAACATAGTCACTCCATGACTGTTGCCAAACACATTAACATCCTTATTCGCAAAATATCCAAAAACCTTTTAAATAGGAAAAGATCGTAGAACCAGAAATCAGGTCATGAAAGAGGAACGGCTTAAATTTGCTGTTGTATTGGTGCCTGTAGACGTACAAACATGCATTCCTTAATGAAAATATACTACGATATCTGGAATATCGTAGCAAATGCAACATGAGACAGCCTTTGTGCAGCACTCTCGGTTGAAAAATACCATAAACTAGAGGTTCAGTTGAGTTTCTCGTGTAGACCAAATTTAACATGCAAATGAGTGTATTTGCCGTTTACGAAACAACTTACGAACTGACGTTCGTTCTGTCTGGGACCACTTCAGGAACAGAAGAACTCTTCGAAAAGTGCTACCATATATGTGCAGCTTAAAAGCACGGCAATTTTTTATTAAATCTGTGCAGCACTTGATTGTTCAAGTATCTTGCAATGAGCTTATTGGGCCTTAATGATGTGAAAACTGCGCGCTTTGTCTGAATCGTACAGGCGCTTAAATTCAAGAATTACGCTACGTGCAGAAATTCTCGGCAGGTTTAAAAAGACCGCAGCTAACTGGGTTTCTGATGCCTGATCAAATTATATAGTGTCGTAGCCCAAAAACTAAACAAGGCGGTTAATCGGATAAGCGTTTAGCCATCCTAATTTGGCGTGAAAAGGTTTGCCACCGGAAGATTTGTCACTGAAGACAGCAACAAATAATAAGTGAAAACAGCACTACGGTTTTGTCCTCAGTTCTGCAGTTAACCTCATCTCGCTGATTGCTTATTCACACGAAGCCAAGAAAGTTGTGGCTTTGTAGGGTTTATGAGAATCTGGTTATCCACCAAATATTTTACGGTAACCCTATGTAAAGTAGGTAAAAATCTAATGGTAGGGTGGAAAACAATCATTGTGATCAGTTCAGGAAATCCGCTCGAATCTGCTTAATCGAACCCGTCTGGAGTATATGAACCAGCAAGTAGTATTTGCGGCTAACAGGGAAGTAAACGGTTATGGTGCAACCTAAGATATTCCACACCAACAGTATCGCAAACAGGGTGCAAAAAATGATTATCCTTTCACTTGTTCGCACCTTGACTTTTGGATTATATTGGACGCAAACGTTTTTCGTGAGTAGAGGATTTTGCTCACCAATGCGTGTTGGCAAACAGAAACGGGCATTAGATGGGGAAAGATGGGGGATGTGACCGACAAATTTCAAATGGTTTTCGAAGTTGCACACAGTTAACATCAGATATGATATTTTTACACATAAACATGCCACTGCTCCTGCTTATCAACCTCTGCATAGGGGTTCAGTTCTCAATGAAACTCCCTTCTTTTCATCTCAACCATTTTAGGACGTTCACAGGAGCTTTTATGTTTGCCAGCACACGTGACATATGATTAGGCTTTGAATTATTCAATCGAACGTTTTTGATATTTTTGATGCTATGATTGAGAATTATCTGTCCGTTATACTTTTTGGCCCCATTTAAAACAGGGGGTTGGATCCACTGAATTGATGTTTATCTGGCATTGCCTTACTCCTAAATACCTAAGAACATATGACACTACTTGTCTTCAACTCTCCTCTTGGTTAAGCCTAGGTTAATTCCGGCGCCGTCAGAAACTAGGTCTTTCTTCTTCATTCAACGGTAGACAGCATTAGCTGTTGATTAGAGCACTGTGTACGATGATCTATAGAGGTAAATCTATTGTGCACGTGGTATGCAAAACTATTGAAAGTGTTTACTTGAACCAATGCATTCAAGACGTCTGTGAGGTCCTGTGTGACGCAGTCACACTGAAGGCTTAGATTCATCCAAAATTTATGGTTTCGACATGACCTTCTAGCCATAGAGGTAATGAATAAACCGTATCTTGCAGAAAAGTAGATGAATGTGGGTAATTGTGACATCTGAACACTGGAGAATTTTAAGGTGGTATTTTCGCAGAAAAGTATGGAGACGTACGGTGCCAAGCAACATTTGATTAGATATTACGAATGGCACTTTTTAAGATGCCACATATGGATTCACTATCAGCTCTATCCTTGGAAAATTTTGGTTGATAAAAACGACTTGCCAATAAGATTCTTGGAATGCGCCATCATAGCTACAGAACATTTATTGTTTAACGATAAACTGAGCTGACTGTCACTAAAGACCGGTGATTCGTTCACACATATTATGGTTGTGGTTTGCAGTCAGTCTGTGTAGAAGTGTTTGCGTGAACTGCAGAATAGTGCATCGAAAATTAATGAGTCACACAGATCTACACGGACCATTATCGCTAGAACTTGATGGATATATGCCATTTGTGTCTATTCTTGGAAAAAAATTTCCTTAGACGAGGAATTCCTTTGGCTTTTGTGTCCCGCTTGCAGCAACAGCACCCGTTTCAAGCAAACGGAATCCCAGAAAAATTTATCTATCCTACTAAAGATGCAAACTTTCCTTACTACCCAATTTCAAGCCCGATTTCCGAATTTCCTCGAGATATATCTATCCGATGGAGAACCGACCTCCTTTAGCTTTATTCCTGATTAAAAAAACAAATGCTTTTGTCCTCATACATGTTTAATCGTTCTGAATTACCGATGTACTTATTAGAGTTGAAAAGCAACTTGTTCTCAACCGTTTTCCTTGAAACCCCGATCACATATTTTACTAGTTTATCTTGTAGTTACATTCTGCTGGCTAGCATACTAGAGAAAATTTGAAGTGTTGAACAATTATTGCATTCCAAGTGGTGATCGTTGGTTTCAATTCAGATCCGAAATCTATCTCTCTATCTCTGGACTTGAGGTCCTATCGTACTGCACCAAAAATATTTACTAAAGTCCACAAGCAAGTCAGGCCTTTCTTAGTTTGACGGGTTAATGGCGCTGTCGGAGAGCTGGCGTGTAACGCGAGCAAATAATACTGTGTACACAGATACTGCATTATCTGTTTAACAGGACAAAGATGAGGGGGCATATGTGGTGAACTAGTAAGTATATTAATTTGCCACCGATATACTGCAACATATGGTGTCTACAACACTTAACTCACCGAACTCATCTAACGAAACTTGTGAAAAAATGGTCAAACCGAAAAAGAATCAAACACAGTACCTACTGGCGTGTGGTGCCGATGATCTACCTGGTTAAGATCGCCTTCCAATATGCTGGTTTCGCTGGGAATGGTTCGCTTGTGGTTATAGTCGTTGGTGAAATCTTCGTCGTCCCGAATGAGCAGACTCCCGGTAGGATAAGCCACTGGCCTGTGTCCTGCGCTACTCGAAACTGTGCCAGCCACAACGGGGATTGACATGGTCATTTCTTGTCGTGTGTCGCTCTAATAAATCAGATCGGTGCAGATAGATGCATATCAGTTGGGTTCTGATGTTCGAAAGCTTTCATGTTTCCTCGTGCAAGCTTTCAAATGGTGACAGTCACACGAAGAAGAGAGGTGAGGGAAAAAAACGACACAGCCATTTTGCATAACTATCTGGAAACATACGAGATGGGTTCGTGTTCCCACAGATGTCCATTGGTTGAGCTGGTTAAAAACGATATGCACCAAGGAGGAATGTTACATGAAACCGATTTATGCTATAAACAATCTAGATCACCTTATTTCTCTAGAAGAATGGTTCATTCTCTTTACCGGGTTGATGCTGTACAAAGTATTTAGACACCATGGTTTCCACGTAATTTTATTTTGCTATTTTCAAACTTCCGCCGTTAAAGATATTTCTTCTGGACAATATAGTAGCCTCTTCACTTTCCGCCTTTCATCTTGTGTTGTTTAGCGCAGGCTATCCACATGGCATACTCTCCAAGTAACGTGCTCTTTTGTAACAGTCACTTCAAATTTAAGGACATTTTGGAATTCCGCATTGGTATGTGGTCGAAATTCGAAGCAGTTGGAATTTGGTACTGCGCCGGATAAGGTACAATAAGCATAAATCCGCGATGACCGAAACTGCCTTTCAAATGGACAGTGATGTGCAAAGTGATTGATGTGTTATCCTATCGTTTTTCTGTCATTCACTCCGCCTCATTCACTTGTGGATGAGTGAGGCTAGGTTGTCAAAACCCCGACACATCGTGTCATTCGTCAGCTACTTGTAGAGACGCGCCACTGAATGAACACTAATCATCCTTCGAACCTATTCGTTTTGTCACCGGTTCACATAAGGGATTGTAAACAGTCAACAACACAATCGAAATGCGGTATTTGTAATTCCATGTGATTTTTTGTACGCCATAACTACTACTTATTTGTTTGTTTGTTAAGATTTGAAATTCTGGAGAAGAATATTCAGAATGCTTACCTAGGCGCAATCTAACCATTGTCCGCCTGAGCTTTAGAAGCTTTTAAACTAACGGATATTCAATCATTCCTCGAGATTGGGAACAACGATTAATTTGACAGAAACAATCACTGACATTCTCCATTCTGCGAATCACCACAAACCCGCAAAAGAATATGTTCTGCCTTTGGATGACAAACCATATAAATGGAAAACAATGGTTCGTTATTACGGCACGATGAAAACCACCTGAAGGTCCAAAGATGCCTTTTCGAAAACAAAACAATGCATTAACAAAGTGAGGGATGGACAAAAAATAGTTGCGATCGGTATTAGTGAATAATGAAACCCGAATACAGAGTCTTGGAGATCGTCTCATCTTGCGATACTCAAGACTGCACAAGTCGTGACACTGTATGGTGAGGTTAGGCGGTGAAATGTGATACAACAGTTTACACCCATCATTGGCGGGCTAGGAAATTCCAAACGCCTTATACCATCTGCAGCTATCTGTCTTACGATGACATGAGTACAGTATCTACCGACAAGTAGGTTATCGGAGACATATATCGGTCATATCCTATACCTGGTCTTATGTGCAGTACGGGAGATAAGAATATAATGTCTTGCGCACACATGGGTGAAAATCCTGTATGGAAGATCGGGGAAAGTTCTCAGCAATGACCACCAGTGTTTACTGGATCCGCCAAGGTCACAAAAAGAATACGACTGTCAGATATATAATACAAGGATAACATAGTTTGGACATGTATTATTTGAAAATTACTACTAACTGTGCACTTTATTTTTCATGAAATGTTAGTCTAGCTGCATCGACTGCTTTTGGTTAGTTGCACCTAAAACCCAAAAAAAACTCTGAAAACGAGAAACCTAACAACTAAAGTCATTTGGGTTCTCCTACTGGTTCTTCCATAATAATAGGGTTTGCTGCATTTCTGACATGTCAGTCCACTGGCTTAGATGTTGTCGTATTTAGTTTCTTTTTGGTCATGAATCGTATCACATACGATTTCCAATTTCACCCTCTTTTTCCTTTGACCTTTGGGTAAAAAATCGAACGATAACAAAGTATCGCATCTCGCCTGCGGATGCACTGGCCTGTTTTCATGGGATTTGACAAGTAACTTCAGTGGAATGCGACATCGTCACAGATGCTGACCAAAAACATGACTAGTGGCACGCGTGAAGTACGGAGCCACCAGTCTCATTCGTTTCGCAAAGTAATGATTATGTGTGGTTATGGTGGCATGCAGGCTTGCATGCAACTGCCATTGCCACAGAAATGTTTCCTGTTCACATTAGTTGATTTTGCATTACAAAACGGAAAGGTTACATCTTAACAAAACACCACTTGTGATTGATTTCGAAAGTGAAGACATAGAATGAGAGAATACTCGACTTTCACGCAGTCCAGCGGTTAATCAGACTATAATATGCCCAAATATGTTTTGAATACAATGTTCTGCTTGAATGTTTTGTGAACTGAGAAAAAATACGGGGATGCCGCCTCTGTATGTAGAAAGCTTATCCCTAACGTTTCTAACCTTTCAAAAAGTACGAGAAGCGACTCGTAAATTTTACGTCTGTTTTTTTGGATACAGAAAAGTTTTATCGACTTAGCCTTGCCTCGGATGCTGTAAACTTCAAAAACGTGCTTTGTAATTTGATGCGATTTATATCAAACATATCGTATCAAAATAGAGCTGATTTTCGGTTGCTTGTTTACAGTGTGTGTGAATTATGTCCCCCTAATTGGACGGTTTCAAGAATGGAGTTGAAGATTAACAAGCCTTTCCAGGATTGGTTACATGCCGACCCTTATAATCCTTTCAGATGCTTGGGCCGCTTTTGCTATGAGATCAGACGCTGCTTCCTTAATACATGACTGGTCCCCATTGGACGAAATATTCGAAATGGTCATGAATATATTCTGTTAATTTATCCTATTGCATAATATTGATTTAGGTTGTTTTTTGAAATTCACCACAAGAGATTAGATGAAGTAATGATATCCGCTCAGAAAAGAATATCGTGAAACTCAAAACGTAGACGAAAAACGTTTTTCTTGTTTTAGCTTGCTCACGAGCTTTAGAATGAGTCACTATCAAGTTAGCGATTGCTGTCATTCCAACGCAAGTAACTCTATCCTTTCGTCAACCGTGGTGCCACATATGTTGAGGCTGGATTGTTAAACGACTTTGAGACGAAAAGCCTGTTTTTTGGGCACTGCTGGTGTTAGTTACAAAAAATGAGCACGAATGTGTACGAAACATTTCCGCTTGCTTGCTTTATTACATGGAAGTCACACTCGCTCAACTTGAAAAAAAAACAGTTTATGCATCTTCTTAAAAAGTGTTGGCTGTTCATTGTAAAAGAAGCTCGTAAACGACTTTGTAAGTCAGACGGTTGAGGTGTAGATTCCCAAACAGACAAAGTACCGATTTTTACTGAAAAACAACTTCCACTAGACAGAAGGGCTGCAATGGATGTTGAAAACTCTGAGTTACTTCTACACACGTTTGTACTAGGGAATACAAAATAACTGTTCACATGTTAGGAAATCTGGGTCATGGTTTAGAATCAAAATACGTAGTGCCATGACCCTGAAACATATGTCTAACGTTAGTTCATGTTTGTTACGCTTTTTTGCTCTCGCCTTCTTGGGTAAAGTGATATTCTTTCAATTCAATATTATGTTAAACGAGTCCCAGTATTACTGGTGTATGTGCCTTTGATTCATTGGTGCAAGCTACAGACTGCTTATTACGAAGTGTTTGGTCGGTCAAGTAGTCCAGATTTGATCAAGGTTGTCTAAGAGAAGCATATCAACCTCTTGCAACTGATCTGATTACTATGGAAAAAACGGCAACCAACACTGAACGAATGGCAATCCGTGCAGATACAAGGATAAACTTCTTCCATTTTCGTTCCACATGACTTGACGCAACTGCTTTGCTTATCCTACTAGGCCGGCATTTTTTCTGACAGTTAAGGATCATCTATTTCTTCCGTATTACTTTCAATCTTCATGCTGATGGGAAGGATCCCATTATGGAGGCCCAATTTAGGTGTGCAAGCGATTCAAGATGGAGAAATTTTCTGCATACGCCTGAAGGCGACGGAGGATAAGGGTTGTACTTGGGTTTTTTGCTTGGTTGGCATTTAATTCCAAAGTTAATTGGTCCTTAAAGTAGAATTGACGTTTACTATTCGAATTAAGGATACAGACAATAAAATCGTTAAACTAAACGAAAACTCACTGTGGCCGGAGCCAGTATAAATCCAAACATACCCTAATATGAATTTAGCGGGAATCATGTGACCGTCGTAGAGGACTCTCAAGAGAGGTAATACCATACTCAAACAAACTACATGTGAGTACGGGCATAAAACCGTTGTTGGCGTGAGGAGATCCAGTTATATTTCCTACTAATGGGGGTTAATATGGAATCGTACAGTATAATTCTAGGAAAACTCAGCCACATAACGGATTTTGCTCTTATTTGGATCCATCAAGTGGGAGAAGAGGGATGGTTATGTGAAGCGTCGGGTAGTAGTTTTAAGTTGCTACTCTCTGTACCCATCTGAGGCGTGCTAATGTGGATAAAACCCTCGTTTGACTGACTCTTTTGGAGTCAGATCTCATGGTTATCGTAGATAGTTATTGTCAGGTCTTCCTTGAGAGCCCAGGCCTGTTTCTGTTTACTCAGTAGTATTCAGATGATTATCTGAATGACACCATAGCTGGCTGGACCAAAAATCACGCAATTCAAGTTAGTCTGCTGTCACTTCAAATGACGGATCGTAGTAACACGGATTCTGACAGGCTACCTACGGTGGATCTGAAAGTGCGTCAACCGATAAGAGTGAACAATCACATTTAGCAGGGTGGACTACGTCAGAAGCAAACCATATTTCGTGGTATGAATTTTTACACCGTGATGGATGTACTACTGACAAGTAAGTGTTCTGATATCGGATGGCCGTTAAAGATTAAGAGGTTGTTGCGCCCGACATTTTTGCAAACGGGAGTGACATGAAAACCCATATTTACATCAAAATAGATGCACTTCAGAGGACCACTAGAGAAAATGGATCAAAATGCGTTAACAACTTTGCACATAAGTAGTCAAAAAGTAATCTGACGTATCGAAATATCGTCTAGCGACGGGTAGAGACCCTCAGTTATGTGTGCTTATTTTTGCAGGCAAAGAGATTACTGAACATTAGGAGCTGGTGTTATTTTCATCCAGAATACCAATATAGGAAGGCCTTTCAGGAACTGATAAATTCCAGCTTAAAGTGGTTCTTATGAACTAACTTCTGAAGGTCAAACAAGCTCTTCACCATGATTTAAAGTGAGTGAAGATACTGCCTTCTGAGGATGCTAACCTAAAGGTCAGAATAAAAAAGTGACTTCGAATAGCTAGTCTCTTCCATCAAGTTCACAGTCATTGATGAAAGCTCAGAGGGATCAGGCAAACGTGACCGGTCAGAGGGGACAATCACATCTGTTGGAGGCCTTTCAATAAAGATGAAATTCAGAAAAACATAGTGAACAGGAGAAAATAACGCTAATGTTTGAGTAGCGCAAACGGTATCCGTACGAATTTGCTAATTGGAATGACTGTTTATTCACATTTCAGGACAATAATTCTGGGAGATTGTCGATAGAGTATATACGATACAGGTGCTATTTTGGTCGGAAAGTGATATACTTACTTGCGGGGGAGACGAGTGCTCAGTTCTAACTGACGATCGCAAAATCTCTTCGTAGGCCTCCATCAGACCCTGAGGAGATTGAAGTAAAGTGAAATTTAGTCTATAGGAAGGTTTTCTTTCCATCGGTATTAAGCTCTGAAAATTGAAAAGCAAATTCACCAAAGAATTCTGAAGTTGACGAAATTATATCCATATCCACGTGTTGTTTACTACTCAGCAAGCAATCTCACAGTAAGAAGAAACGTGTATTGTACGCTGACCAAACACATGTCCCGATTTGTTTCCAGTGGCACTGCACATGCACACAAATCAAAACACGCATCCGAATAACTTGGGCATGTCTTAACGAAAAAGAACTGATCGCGTTATGTAAGGATAGAAAGTCACAGAAAAAGCAGAACTGGCACATCCCGGCCATAAACCTCAACGCATTTGGAACAAGCCTGAGCATTTACGGACCAGATACGACATATTTTTTGATACAGAGAAGTCTATTTTGTGTTGTCTCAAGTAGCTTGGCGCGAATCAGGAGACAATGTGTCGACATTCAGAGGACACGTGTAACTCTCCAAATCTTTCACAATTATTGCTTGCATGATCTGAAGGATTATAAGCCCCCATTGTACATTACACATTGTGTGGAGCAAAATTCCCCGGGGATCGTGTTACGAGAGACGACAAGCCTATCTTAAGAGCATCTGTTCGTAGCCCTTCTCAGTTTATATCTCTAAATGTATAATTATTTGTCCATACGGCTCTTTAATTTAATATTTTGTGGAGAACTGAGTAGTATTATCGAGCATTCGTGCATATATTTGAATATAATTATACATCATGATATATGGTAAGCGGTACCAGAAAGAACATCAAAGACATGGAAAAGATGAAAACAATACTCAGGTAACAATTAATAGTTATGTTCCAAGTGACAGTAATTTGTTATCAAGTTAGAAACAGCGTGCAAAAAGGAGCTTTCTATTAAGTCTGCTTATAATTCTTCTGACAACAAAAAATTTATCAAGCAGAGACTTATAGTTTTGTTGAACTTAATCATTGAAATCTTTTCTGAAAATCTACCTCACTCTGACTGTCAATAGAGTACTTGCCATTTTTCACGGTGATAAATTTGACACAAGAGGAAGCACCATTGTGGAAGTGTTCTCTGATTTATCCACACTTATTGGTCAGCTACTACAGCTGACGCTAGCTGTACACCAACTCACAAGACCAACAGGCTCACTTTGGGCAGGTTGACTTGGCCAAGACAATAATCAAACCAGAGATAAGCGCACATTGCCGATCGTTGGGACAATTCTCAGTTCACCCTCCTTATACCGTCGGTTGTTATAGCGTCATCCTTATCTTTCATCATCTACGGACTTGCGAAAACGATTGCATTAATATATAGGTCACCCCGATGTCACTCCCTTGACACTCACTACTCGTCAACCCAGTCGAGTACATTCTCTCGACAACAGGACATGTTTCAGCGGGCCATTACATTACGGCAACCACTTCATGGAATTAATTCTAGATTTGCCGTTAATATTGACTTCAGCAGCAGCTTTAATTAAGAAATGACAAGAACTGTTGACATAACGTACTCACTAGGATAGATGGGGAGAGTTAGAATTCCTAAGTAGAACCACAACTGTCCGCTCACTGGTTGTAAGCGACTGTGAATTTATAAGATATAGCTCGGTGATGGCGTGCGAAAGTGTTTGGCAAACAACGTAGAAGAACCCGTGGGTTGACGGCCTGCGGTATACAAATAGAAAAATATCGTCTCGTCATCAAAGCGACTAATGGGTCCACAAAACCGGCTGCATCACGTCTTGCGTTACTCACATGTCCCTCACATCTTCTGCTTGGGTAACACTTACTTACCTTCGACATTGTAATGCTCTTGAGCAATCACCATCTTGCTAGACATAGCTATCAGCTCAGTGTATGTGGTGCCAAAACAAGGGCGACAAGCTGAGTATGAGTGCATATTTACTCATTATAAAGCTGCCCACCGGAGTAATCACCACAATCCTCGACAGCCGGTGCAGTTCAGATGAAAATATCCAACTGTCGAAAGTCACGTGAGATATACTCAAGACTGGTACCTATCGGGAAGAATCAGACGGTCCTGGGTTGCGCGGAAACAAAACACTGTCCTCCTAGCTAAATGCATCCATCATATTCCGAAGGCCGCACAGCTACAAGCTTGGCAAATATATTAGAAAAAACTGGCGAAATATACTTACCGGCATTAGCGAGAAACTTAGATGAACTCTAGCCAAATCGCTCTGTCTGATATTCTTCAGGTAAATTTTGTATACTAAGGCCACCACATGGGACAATATTCGCGACGTCGTATTACATTTGCTTGGGACAATGCACTACTCAGAAAGCGGCTGAAAAACTTGGATCGACTTCTTTCTTATTGGGAATGGCTACCGAGTTTCCATCAACCTTGCTTTGCTATAAAACACCAAACTGTGCGCAGGTGGCAAAATATACCCCTTTAAAAATGCATTGGTATTAAGTTGAGACCCAAGTAAATGCCATCTGACACCCTGTTTTGTGGTACTATAATATATGGGCAAAATTGCTTCAGATTATTTCATTCAAATTATTTCTGTTATTAGTTTCGTCCAAGTAAAAGACCTGAACGAAACATACAAAAAGGTAAAGCTCAGGCATGTTGATGAGTGGATCTTCTTGATTGTCCCACTGCAAGCCCCATGATTCACTGACGTCGCCATAATTCATTGCGGCGGAAAAAACAGCAGTACACGATTATTATAGGACAAACTCTATGAGCATTCGTAGTGGGTAAAATAGCCGGTAGGTAATGAACCTGCTGCTTTTTCTGGCTATTCTTTTTCTTGGGATTTGGAGATCATCGACCGGGTTGACATGGGGTCAAAGTCGCAGCGCCATGGTCACCTACTACTGCTTATTCTGCGACATATGAGGAGATATGCTGTAGCGAGGGTGACGTGTACTCGCTAATCACAGCGAAGTTGAGTAATGAGAAAATCACTAACTCATGATAGCACCATATTTGTCACCTTCATAATCATAGATGTTGTCTTGATGGCCACATTGCAGTCCATCTGCATTATGGACTGTCTTGTGCTGTGGTTTGTATTCGGGTTTGTTCGGGTCGAAAAATGACGTTTGAATACCCTCTTAAGGATCCCCGTCGCTGCTACTATTAATAGTAATCGTTCAGCCGCAACAACCACTCGGAGCCTAGCTTCCATACCACCCGAAGTAGGCACGTGGGATGAGACAGTGCCAGTTTGCTCAAGCCTAGACACGAGCAGTTTGGTTGTTCAGGTTGGGTTCGAACCACGGACCCTCCAGCCAGTAATTTCGCGCCTTAACGCTATCTCGTTGTGTTTGCCTGTAAACAAACTACACCTAGTCGTCCAAAAGATAGCGAAGGATAGTTTTGTCTCTTAAAGGTATGGTACAGAGAAAGCTGGTGTATTGAGTGTAAGAAAATAAAAAAAGGCATTCTCAAAGGTGCCATTCGAGTGTACATATATACAGACGTCTGAATACTGGGTTACGAACCAACCCAAGAGTATTCTGACGCTTGTTCACACATAGCCAGTGCGTTCAGTTAACATTGCTATGAAGGAAGCGTGAAATTGGTCCACAAAACTAGGAGAAAGCTTTGTATTTATGCAGATGCAAACTTACTCGGTGCTTAGCATTAAAGTAATCCAAAGTTTGCACGTTGCTGCCGGTGCCAGCAACAGCCTCGGATGGGTCAAGGACGCCAAAAAGCCATTCTTCGTGATCGGACACAAGTTGCTGAAGTTTTTCCATCTGTACAGAACTGAGTGGTTTTCCTCGAAACATTTCGCCATCGATTATATCTCGAATGTGCTTTTGTGGACGCAGTTGTTGGGGAAGACAAAGACAAGAAACATTCGGAATTTAAGTGGTAAGACAAACAGCTTTCTTAATGTGTGCTACCATACGGGAGGGCCAAAATGCTAACTCTAAGAAAGATCGGGGCAGACGAACAGAGACAGCATGTGATTGGAACCTATTATTCAGAATTAGCTTTTTTCGTCCGATTAAAACCCATTCCTGGAAACTTACCCTACCACACCTAGCATGTTATTGCTCTTGATAACAAACTACAACCTCCCCAAAAGAATCACTTTCTTGTAGTGACCGCTGTCCGGTGGTCCATGGAAAAGAGCTTGAAGCTGATATTTTTGGAGAAAAGTCTCGGGTTTGACAGCATGCATATCAGTAATTTCAGTTGACTTATGCTAACACAGTGACTGGCTCTATTGGCTTACTGAAGTTGTGTTGTGTGCTATGGGAAAAAGGTTACGTTCTGATTTGAACACTTCCCACTCGTACTCAAAACTTGGTGTTATTATTAGGCGTCTTTTTCTATAAACCTTAAAGAAATGCGGTCCATCTCCAGTTAGTGTGTAGAAAATATGAACATGTGTTATTAATACGGCACATAAAGACTCAATGTGTCACTCGCGGGTTACCCTACAAGTGAGGAGAACAAGCTCCATATCTGCAGGTAGATGTGAGCGTACGTATTGTCATGTACAGAACACCGAAATCGTTATCTACTAGTAAGTATACCCGAATTGTGAGTTTGTCAATAGTGTTTTCAGCGTCGTTACACAGGAACACTGCACGTTTATATTGTCTTATATTTCATTACTGGGCTGGTTAACTCGTCCAACTATTCTACTGACGCCAGCCGACAGGTGCCAATTATTCGATCGTGCGCCGCAGGACACCTACGTGTTATAACACTGACCCACTGAACAATCCAAAGTCAAAAGGCAGGGCCGTCTACCGAAGTTCTAGTTGCAAAGTGGGGTTGAAGATGGGTAGCTCTGCCCCGCCTTGGGAAAACGTGGACGGTATAAAGGGTGCAAAGTGAGTCACCTGTCATATTTTCATGGAAGTTTTCAAGGCGCCCACCTAAAATCTCTGTACAGCCCGAATCTAAAACTCAGCGCACACATATACCATAATCAGATCCATAGATTTTGAGTAGTAGTAAACTATTTTAGTGGTTTTTCAGAGGTAGGATGTTTCGGCCGACTGTTCAGGCACTTAACTATTCAGTCCTTCCCGCTCTGTCGGTTAGGAGATACATGATACTTAGCTTGTTTTCCGCTTAGCACAAACTTCATTAATTTGGGTTTTTGATCAGACGACCGTCGATCTGTTCACCGAACGTAGAAACCAGCCCGAAGGCGCCTCGTCCCCAGTAGCAGAGATACTATCAATGCGCACTGAGTGTGTACTTCCTCCCTACCTGTTTATATAGTTTTCGAAGTTAACCTGATACCCTCTCATGTAACTGAATAAGTGGTAGAAGTTCTCAATTTTATCTTATTAGCCCGTTTGCAATTTGTATTACGCTGTGGTTTGCATTTCTGGTATTTTGTTGGTTTGTTAAATAGTTTATTTGAAGGGTTTTAGGTCCGCTTTCCAAGTGGCTTATTCCTGGTTTGTGTTGTGGTCTTTTGCTGCTGAGGTTGGTTGATCGTTATGGTGACTTCCTCTTTTAGCAGTCTCATTTCTTCAGTTTGATGGGTCCGTTCTTATCTGAGAAATAGAAACTCGCCATAATGACCAAACAAATTCAAGAAAGAAAAATCACAGTGCAACAAAAACCAGGAATCGATAATTGGGAAGCCCTTCAAACCCTTCAAAGGGAGCTATCCAACATATCTGTATAATACGAAACATACAGACCACAGTGCAACGCAAATTGCCAACGGGCTATTTAGACTTCATGAAAGGTATATGCCAATTAGCCAATCACACGAGAAGATACCAAACACGTCTCGAAAACTATATAAATGCAAGTAGGTAGGGGGAAGTTCCGTCTCAACTGCGCACTGACGATGTCTCCTCGACTGAGGAGGAGAAAGTTGCCAGTTGCCAAACTCAGAGAATAGGTTAACGACCATCTGGTCAACTACCGGTAAACGCATCTGACCTACCAATAATTCGACACATTATTCATTAATGCATTGTTTATTCACTTCTAGTACCAAAGAGGCTGGCAGCCAGTTGGAACTTGCAACATTGACCAAGCAGAACAGTTCATTAAGTAGTTTCTGAAATACTCCTACCAGCATTACAATCAACACCACCATCAAGATCCTTAACCGTAGCGGAAGCGGCGGCCGCGATGATATTAAGATCAGTAGTAACATCAATAAACGAGTGACCAACATTTCCAATCTATTTCAGTGGACTCTAAGCATTCTTACGCTAACTAGCGGTCACAATACATTCAATAAGAGACGAGTATGCGATTTATCCTATGTTACAATCAAGGGAGGTTTAACCAAGCAACTTATTATCAACTTTCAGAAAACGTTTCGAAAATGAACGTGAGTTGATGTTTGGTGAAGCCCATTCGTCACTTCCTTGTGGTGGCGTGATCCCAATATCCTTATAGGATGGCTTTCTGCAGTGATCCCACTGAAGCCGTCTGTGTAGTGGTCTTACGTGGGCCATTATCCGGATTCGCGAACAGTTTCTATCGGTTATCTAAATTGTTACTCACAGATACTTAGACAAGCAGCATTCCTCCTGACATTTTCATTTGAGCTGTTTAGGGGTCTGAGAGAAGAAATGAAATTTACCAAATTATCCAAAAGCCTTTACGTTCCCATTTTCAACACCAAATGTACCGGCACGTTGCTCCTTGACAGATGTCTTCCTTAGTCTTTGTGGTGGAATGCCATTTAAACTAGTCCATACTTGGGCATTTCCATTTAACACCAGTGAACAATTTATTGCGTTCTCAGAATAACATGTTTCCTGTTGTTGTCAAGTATGTAATCAAGCAATGTTTTATTATCCCAGCATGACTGATTATGACCGAAGTCGATATTAGATTCCTTAAAATCGTTATTGGTCGTGGTACACAACGGCTCTGGGTTTATCATCACCTGAAAATTTCATTTTCATTTTGCAAGACGAAGAGAATCTAACAGCATCGTGATATCACCAGCATGCGCTACAACGTTTATTTGAATGAAGTTACAGCGCGGTGAATGATTCGAATTCTCAATGAGTGCTGCCGAGTGGGTGATTTATCGGCATAAATACAGCATTGCAGCATAAATGTTTTGATTGACAATCCACAAGAACCTGATCTGAGGTACTAGCTGGATTCTCGGTCATGTGACCTATCTGACAAGCACAAGCACGTGAAAAATGAACTTGCAGGTGAGCTCTACGGTGAGCTCTACGGTTATAGCAAACTTTTATAGCTACATTTCATATTCTCCACCATAGTAACTGTATTTATGAGCATCTAGTTACAGTATCCTAGACGCACGATTCGTCGAGATCATGCAACTGGAGGTTGCATTTGAGCATTTCGAAAGCCCGTGAATTTTGTTGTATATGCTTAAAAGGACAGTGATCGGGTGACAGTAAAGAGAAGGGTTATTAAACAGTCGGACTGCACCTGCATCAGCCTCTATCAAAGTCGGACATTTGTGTAGCAAAGGCAACATAAATGACAGTTACCCCTTATGGTGTAGCCACAGAAACTCCAGAAAATTCAGGCCTGCCAGGATCATTCAGTTGTGAGTCCTATGAGCGCGTACCTATGCAAACGAGTCCCTACACTGTTGACTAACTCCTATTTAATTTTTAACGAATGGAAAATCAAATCATTGTTTGCCAAGTGTCTAGTAGATACAGCGCACAAAGTTTGAAGCACGAGGCCCACACACACTGAATCTCTCCAAATCAGTGTTGCTTAATCATTTCGATCATTTCATTTCAATATACCCTAACAGAAACCAGACAATAACTCCAGTTTGGGTGTTATTGAGTGTTCATTTTATGGTCCAGTCTCATGTAATAAATGAGCTTTGTCCCATGGATCGTCCTATTTTATTTTATTTCATATGCATTGTTCGGAATGACTTTGTCCTACAGCGCTGCCCTTATTAGTGTCTTGTTTGAAGTTTCCTGAGGTGAACGAAAAGTCTGAATTATTAGGAACTGCCTCAAATTGGTAGGAAACCCACCGAAAAAGTAAACAAGATAGTAGAGCTCACAAAATCCTATGAGAAAGGCCATTTTAGCGAGAAGAAAGTTTACAGATGACGTTCATTTAATGAAGTAGTTGGTTCGATCAAATGGAAAACTCTCGGAACCGACCAAGAAGTAACCGTTTTCGAAAGGTTTCAAAAATAATCGTTAGGTTTGTTACTGGAGAACACTTCGCCTTTAGTACAAAAGCTTCGTCACCACAAGTGCCTGGGTTAAGAATCGGGTCGAGTCTCAATACGGAAGGAGAACTAGTTAGCAAGATGTCTCCCTACGTGCAACCTGAAACAGTGACATTTGTCGTCTGAGAATTTGTTTGTTGGTGTGGTTCAACAGGTCTTAAGACCAACGGGCTAGGGTAAACGTTACACTGATTTGTTTCATTTGAAGTTTCCTCTTAAGTATTGGTCGCAATTTTTGTCACTTTTTATGGATTGGCTAGTGATTAAGTGGCATGTTTAGAAGAAAGGATTACATGGACTTTGGTAGGTTGGACTTTCTACCACTACTGCTGTTGATCCCATATGTTACATCGGTTTATCTAAAACAGATGTCTTATGCTTACCGGCTCGTGCTAACTATTCCATTCACACTGAGATATTTGGTGATTTCACGCCGTCGACCATCAGCCAGTGTGGTGGGAATCGCAGCCCTTAAGGTAAGACGTCTATAATTCCCGCATCAAATTTGCTTTCCGTGTCCAGCGAGTTTTGCACCGTTTGGCTGTTCGTCTGTTATGCTAGTCATTACAACTTGCGGTGCCCTGAACGTTTATCCTACCTAAACTTTAATACAGTCGGTGATCCTTAGCTTTCTACTGAGTGTTTCAAAGGCTTCTTTCAACGGAATGGAGAGCTGTTAGGGTAGCTGGTAACAGTCTTACCACTCCAACAACCAGGTGATCCGCCGAGTGTGTCATCCACATGGAGTTCTCTAAACACACTAAAACAGTTAGATAATGTCGTGATTACGAGTGCAGTCTAAGGTGAGGCCATAGTAGTTATTAATAAGGGCGATAGTCTACAAGATGTCAACCAACACCTGACCGACGGAACTCAAAGAAGGAGACTAACGGTAGTATTGTTATGCCATTAGGAAATAAGGAAAAATTGAACTTAGCAGGCATTTAAGGTCAGTAATAAACTATTAAGGAAGAGATAATTAGTTACGACGATACCCAAAATGTGAACTTCAACAGTGACCCAAACGGCTGTCTAAAATGCTCAAGGGATGTGTCCTTATAAGACTAATAGTGGTTGTTCACCATATGAAATATCCACTTACGGAGCAAACAACCCTCCATATTAGAGATCCATAGGATTTCGCTAAAAAACCAGCAGAGTTTTCTTTAGGGTTAACCAAATTCTCGTGAGTTACCATGTCAATCCGATGTGCACAAATGCCATCTAGGCAAATTCATTTGAAGTATGCAAAAGGATGTACCAGCAGGCTTTCCCCAGTTTTAAAATTGATGGGGACTGCTTAAAATTAAACATAACTACTGCACCCTGACTTAAGTAGGACAGACGGTTATGGAGACAAAAAACAAAATTTACGAGCAGAGGGGAAGAATAATCAAACAACTAGGAAATGCTGACGGATATCAGGCACTGGAAAAAATTCTGCGATAACGGGTCTTCCACTATACAGGTTTACAATAATTCCTCGCTAATGAATGTGCTGCTGAAAACAATGAGATATTTTAGCATTATTAACTAAGCGTTTGTGACAAGGTACCTACTGAATAAGATGCTTCTTGAATGGATCTAGCATTTTTATGTGGCGTTAACAGGAGGGACAAGTACACAAATGCTTTTGGTGCAAAAGTACAGTATTTATTTGCGATAAAATAATCTAATGAACTAATATGAAGAGAATTCCTGCCGTTTTTTATAAAGCGGCTTATTTCTGTCAATGATTTGAACCTAATTTTGCCAACGTTTTACGTGGACGACGTGAAATGCGAAACAAGAAACCGATGTAGTGTCTAGTTTGAAGTGTTTTTGGAAAACCAAAACTTCTTGGTTGAGAAATTTGCTAAAAACCACTGCTGCTTCATGGGGCAGCCGGTCGACTGTTTACAAAGTTATAAACTGACTGAATTGGTCAGATCAAACAAACAACATACCTGAAGGGTTTCTTCATAACTTTTGATAGCCTCAGTTGCCACCTCCATGCGACGCTCCATTACATCTCCCATAGACTTCAACGCTGAAAGTCGTTGCTCGTAGTCATCAGGAGTTTTTCGTTTTTCGTCATTTTTGAACCAATATTTGGTCTCATCCAATAAGCGGCACAAGTTCAGCCATTCTTCACGGTCAATCAAAAACCGTCCGCGCGCCTGCAAACTGCGCTCCAAGCTCAGAATATATTCTTCTAGTGCCTTTCTTGAAGGAATCAGTTCTGGTACAGAGGCACCCAGTGATAAATCCTAAAAAATTGTTTCAGTGAATTGCTGAGCTTGTCGTAAAAAAACGGTAAAATAATAGAAACACGTGATAAGACTAAATACGGAAAGCTAATTGATGAATATGAGTGATAATGAAAAGAAACTTTGGAAATGCAAAAGGAAACCGTTTTTGTTGTTTCCAGTTGTTGTCAGTCATTAGATTGAGTAAGAATGATTTTGGACATGTTTTTTGCACTGCGTTTGCACTCAGGATAGAGAAATGTTTGTCTGCGTTCCCCTTAGTGATGAACGTTGGATAAAACTTTCTCTGAGGAAGTGCAAAACATGTGTTGGCTGGTTTTCGGATCTGTTTTTCACGGATGAAGTCTGAACATCACTGTCCTTCGTATATGCTCAGTGCGTCATCGTGACCGGTGGGTTAACCCAAAAGTATGGATGCCGGCTGGGTAACACAAAAGTATCCATAGAATATCTTTAAGTGTTGTTTTACGCTAAAGACATTGAAGTTATTATTATTACTACTATTAAAGTTGCTAAATTGATACATTACATTTTGTTGCATTGTGAGTGAATAATCGATCCTGGTACTAATTTATGTCATCTGGTGCATGCCCTGGGAAGGTGGAAGATAGAGCATGAATAGCGCTGCTCATAGCTCCAAACACGACTCGGTCGACATGGAATTGAACGATAACGCTATCGCTAGTAGGCATTGAATCCCACATAACTGTTCATTCATCGCAATTTCCTTCTTTCGTACATGATATAACCTGAAAGTTTGAATTCCCCAGCTGTCCATCACGCTATTCCCGGTGTAATTAAGTGCGACGTGATGAACATCGCCATTACGGTTGTCCAGGTGTGCTCAGCATGACACATTTTAAGTCGCAGTCTGCTGTCACCGGAGTGTCACCTCATTAGGTAGAGCAAGCAAGTATTTCGGCAAAGCCATAAGCTGGAAGGAAACTTTACTACTAGAAACTTGGGACGGTTTCAGAGAGATTGGTTTTGCAGTGAAGTATGCTTAAGCCGAAGTATGAAACTTGATTTGCACCAAAGTTTGCTTTACATGTACACTTTAGACTTCGTTGGGTTTGATTATGGGTTTCATGAATTTTTGAGGCAGCTTATTCTCCAAAGCACATAACTTTGAGTTAGTTACCTGTGGAGTCTAAGAAAGTCACAAGAACAATATTAAGATGAGTTGTTGTTGCTGATTGTTGTTGTTGATTTCATCTTGGGCACCCTCACCAGGGACTTTGCAGAGTATGCTTAACCTTTGATGTCCTACTCACTGAATACATTTTGCAGCTAAACATTTTGACCTACCAATGGGTGATATCTTTCACCTAATGAATGGGACACCTGCTAGTGTCAGCAATTAATACTAGGAACTACGTATACCCCAGGGATAGATATCTAGTGATAGAACCGTTTCTTCAGAACCACTGATGAGCCTTGGTGAGTTGAGGTCTGTACCATCAAAGTTAGCATACCAAAAAAATAAGCGTGTCACTTTTTTCGCTAGCGGGGCGCAAAAACCATTCAGCAGAAGCAAACGGACAATCTTACAATTACTCGTTAGCTGGCTTATACACCCTAATTCAACGTGTTGACAAAATCTGTTGGATGTCACGAAACCTAGGTGCTGTCGGCATGCAGCTACTGATGGCCTCAGAACGAAACCTGTTAAAGCCCACTGGTTAGTGTGGGAAGCACCACGGGTTCCATGCTTCTTTCTTTTTATTGTCGACTCCAGTTTAAATGGTACATTCATGGCCTAAACATACCATCAATTACATTTACAAATGTCACGCCGTGTGCAACTTTAGTTTTGTAGAAAATAACTTCACTCAGAGTGTTCGTAATCACTAATAGCCATTGGACACATCTAACCAATGATTGCTACTAAGGTGCATTCGGAGTGCGTGGTGCTCCTAAACTCAGCCAGTAATACCACTGACAATCGTAGGTGATCCTAGTTGATGAGTTTCGCTCTTAAGATGAGCAAGAAAGCAGCTGGCTCACGTGATTCTTTAACTAAATATGCTATACAAGGTGGATTTTTTATAGGGAACGACATTCTCCTCGGCAATGGAAGCAGCCCACCACCGCTTTCGTACTTCTCAGATTCACTTGATCATCATACCAAAACCAGGTTGATTTGCGTATGCCAGTCTAAATATAATTTCATTTTGGCGGCATGTCACTAAATAAGATTGATGGGAAGTAGGGGAATAGGCCTAAGTGATGACCTTCAAGTGGACATAACTGGTGTTATAATCCTGAAATTCTTTCGTCGATCTTATGAACGGTGCCTCATTAGGTCGAACGCAGTAATTTATTCGAATCAAGTAAAAAACGATACAAGAGTCCCTATTATTATTTATGAACGGAGGAATGATCTATGCTTACCAGGGCAACGGAACATCTGCTTGATAGACCAAAAAGAAATTTATTTGGTCAAAATTTTAATGTGCAATTTCCAACCGAGCTCTTTGGCCTGGAATCCCAAAGAAACCGTAATTTGCCTCGAACTCTCTGCTCAAGTATTAGGCGGAGGTTGCTGATGGCAATATATGTAACCAGATAGTGAGTACTTCAAGTGCAAAGTGTACCCCAGTATTTCAGAATTACCTGTTTTGGTGGGATGGCTCAGGTTCCATTGCGTTTGAAGTAGGCAGGGCTTTGCTCTTCTAGACTTCGCATGATGCATAGGCTCCGATAAACGGAAGGCCATGCCTTATTGAATCATGAATAAAGTGTACGGTATGCACTGTGGTTTTAAACGATCCTGGTGTTAGGCTACTGGAAGTGGGAAGTCATAGTTACCCAAGTCAAACCGGGGGACCCCAAATCAATTGGAATTCTAATATCATGAGAGTTAAATGTGTTTCGGTTGAAACAAATGGAAGGGAATTGGTTTTTCTCCCGGAAATTTTGATTGCAGGGATGTACGAAATTACTGAACGAACGAAAAACGCGCGACGTTAGGGCATCCTGCAACAGGCCAACCGACACCTCTGAAAAATAATGAGGGTGCGTAACTTATAGAATATGTGCAAAATTGTTTACGTTTTGTTATAAATTACAACGGTTATCGACTACTCTGAAAGGTGACAACTTATTGGCGTATCGAACACCTTTAAGATGCTCGCTGATGTTTCGGAAGGCATCTGAACACCTAATTGAAATCTGCCTTAAACTGGGTGAGCAGCTACATTCACTGACCCGTGCTCAAACTCTCATCATTCTAGGTCAAAGCAAAGCGTCTAAAACGTGGAAATACTGATGAACTTTATAAGTCTCATACTATAGATATGCAATAACTGTATCACTAAATTTGTAATGCACCAACGCAAATCTTCAACGGAAGAAGACGAAATAAATTGGAAGGAACCCTACGTTGTAGAAGTTGTAAATGGATACATGTTTTATGAATACGAATATCTTTATGGGGGTGTTGTTTTGAAAATTCAGGATATTTATTAGCTTGGACACTGTTCGTAGTTTCACCACTTTCATTCAATGCAGACCTAATCCTACCGTAGCAGCTAACCGGACTCTTTCAGCGGCGAATTCTTTTTCCCCGCCGAATTGACCGGGTCTCATTTTGATATCGAAAAAATATGGGGTACTAAGCTTGGAAGATTCGAGAGCTGTTAGAATAAAACCTTTGTCGTCAATCCTTATAACTTTTTCACCATGTAGATTTTGAAGGTAGACCTCTATCAAAACTTTTCAAACTAGAAACCAGAAAAACTTTTTCGAAATTGCGTGGAAGGCAGGCTGAGTACATCACAAACCCGTAGGACCTTAGCGCTTCTATTAACAAACCAGATGGTTTCTGAGTAAAAGCTTATTTTCCTCCAGATTGGCCAATCTGTAGCCAGGTTCAAATTAGTACTTTGAGAGCTTGAGCAAAACACACACAAAGTCGGTTTGATATCTTAACACGTTCTCAGTAGAGATTTCTTTTGTTAGAAATACTCATTGGTTTTGGTAGTTCCGTTTGATCTAACCGAACTGAACTGCTTGAATTGACTGCTGTATCTTTTTTGCCGAGTTCTATGGATTAACGTGTTCTCTTCAATCACAGGGTGGAGGAAATTTTAACCGAGAATCCTACTAGACGCATATGCTTTCTGGAAAATAAATTTACGTGAAAAATGTCGTGATTAGTGAAATGAACACTTGGAGCAAGTCGATGCAATAAAAAGTTAAAATGCCTCTGAATCAATGGCGTGTTTCAGTTGCTGACAGTTTGTTGATGAAATCTTGTCCTACCTCTGGATAGACGAAAAATTTGATGTAATACAATGAATTCCCATGAATGGTCTAAATTCCTCTCAACCTAGCTCTGGTGCTTACGTAAGCGGAAGATGCTCTACTGATTTGATTTGTTCGATTTGTTTGGTTAGCCTCTGGTTGACGATTTTCGCCTTCATCCGGTTTCTGATATGTGGGACGTGCTGTTGACTGAAACTGCTGGACGTCATCCAGTACGGAAACTTTTTGTTCGTCTGGTTTCCGGTACAGAGGAAACGGAGGTGGGACCGTCGAGAGAACCCCGTGAGAATGTGTTCTTTCTGCTCTAGTTGGATACACTTGATTTGTTCGATAAAGTACTGGGTTGTCAGCCCGCCGGAGCGAGCTTAACGACTTCGAAGTTATCAGTTTCCCTGGGTCTTCGAGGGCCTTCAAAAGGAGTACATAGGTATCACTTACAAGCAAGTTTTAAGGGGTTTATATAATAAGACTACTGTGATAAACTGAGTAATCCGCAATAACTCATCTGGATATATTTAGTAAGAAAAGGAAAATAGCCGGGGTAGTTATATGATGCTGATCACAGTATTTGTGGATAGAAGTGATTTACTGGTTAGTAACGCATAAAACTCCGCACACGGTATCTTCAAGTGTATTCTCGAGTAAAATTAATTTTTTGGATAATTCGAACTTTTTAAAGGCCTCTTACTTTAAACTCCATTTTATAAAAGAGAAAGTAAAATTATGCTGGATTCGTAGAAAGTTATGAGTAAAAATTTCAAAGATGTCTTTATTGGAATAAATTCGTGTTAGAAACGACGGACTATCTGCACTCGAAGGCAATAGTGATTAAAGTAAATTGTAAACCTTGGTTGCCTTAGACGCCAAAATTGCGAGCGCCAGTTAGGATAGGAATCAAAATTTCCCGGTTATGATAACTTGCTAAATTTAACGCGAAAATCCGGGAATAAATGCAAATGTTGGAACGTCTGTTCTCTAGATCCGTAACGTAGAAATCACAAGTTACCAGCGGATGACCTACATCTTCAGGTGAAATGCTTCTTCTACCCAGTCGGATCGTCGGTCTGCATGTTGGTTGATACGCAGGCGGAGCCAGTAGCTCCTCTTTCGGGAACACGGTGGATGGATTTTTCAGCATACTATCTGGTAAAGGAGGCCGTACAATCGGGATGATAGGCTGTGGAGTACGTTCGGTTACTGAACATTTCGTAGTAGATCTTTCATATGGACGACTAAGCTGTGAATAAAGGAAGAAGACGGTCATTCCAGCGATCAATTTAACACATCGAAGAGTGGCATGCAAACTTATGGAAAGCGTATATTTCCGTGAACAAAACTGATAAAAACTCTTTCACTTTGTGATAAGTATCCAACGATATCTCGAATACTGCACCAACCGATAAATGTCTTTGTGCAGCGCATTCCGTTGAGGAGAGATCCAGCTGGGACTTAGTTGGATCCCCCATATAAACCAAATTGGTGTTCAGTTAGGTGTATTTCGCGAATTTTATGAAGGAATCATTATTCAACGACTACTATTACAGTAAAATGTCTGGTGGAGTCACCTAGACATGGCGACCGTGTTTGCCGATCCCGTCGGATTATGTTCGAAATTCTTATTAGAAAATATCAGTGTCATGAACCAATCATCCTATGTGCAAAAGAGAGAAATTATTAGCCTTTGTGCAAATAGGACAATCACCTTCTGAACTGAGTGTGCAGGAATTTCATGTTCTATAGCAGAGTACGCTGTGAACAGCTTGCTCTGATTCAAAGCGTGCTGTGGTGTGAAATGTAAGCCAGTTATCTAGTTTTAGATATCAGTACAATGTAGCTGGTCACACAAGGACTAATTTCATTGACTTTCGTAAGCTGGAAGCATGAAGCACTGTGATATCCTAACACGAAATAAAACTGCTTAAGTTCTCCAACATCATTTATCGTTAATAGTTCGTTGTTGCGCAGTGTCGATAGCATCAGGATGATCACATCACAAAAAAACACTTGTATGGGTTGAGAGCAGTTGTATGACATTACCATATACGGTGAATCCACTGAGTGACGTCGTCCATAATGAATAGTAAGTTGCTGGGTGCAACTGATTTGAACCGGTAGGACCCGAATGCTCTGGGCCACATTTTTGGCCGTCGGTTAGAGGAGCTCTGTCAAGCTCTTTGAATACTTGTCATAAGATACAACCACCCCACCTACAACTCTATTTGATTGAAGCTGTCAGTTCTCAGAAAACATCATTTGTCGTTAGTGGCATGTTTAGGCTCGATTGGTTGAGTACCTTCGATTTATATCGCATGTTTTTCCTTAACATCTAGAAAAGTCCCAAGAAAATGGTTCAGTAATATTGAGGTCCTTCTTGGGGATCGATAGGGATGCGGATAATATTAACCACGAATCAACGTATTTATTTCTAGTAGTCTTGTTGGCCGAAAATTCCAACAGATAGTTATACTGAGGTAATATAACTAATATTAACAACTGCAGGGGGCGTTCACAGAGCTCTTAGTCCCAGAAAACTCCAAGCCGATCTTCAGCTGTTACATGTTTTGTTGCATGGTTATCGTGCAACATGAAGATCGCATCAGGGCTACGATAGTACCAGGTTGTTCGAGCTTAAACAGCAACAACGCAAACAAATGCAGCCTGGATTCAACCTGCTGACCACTGCGGACCTCTCTGTGGGTAATTTTCCTCTTAGCCTGTGAGGCACTTTGTTCTCACTTCGTCCTGCAGTCAAAGTTTTTGTACCAGCTTGAAGGTGGTAAACACAAAACAGGTGACTGAAACTTCTATTCCAAAATTCTTTCACCATCAAATTTCTTGCACAAATAATTGAACCGCCTTATAACTATCCAACCAACACACGGTGATTAAAACTCACAACTGTTACTTCTTATTTCGGACCATAATAATGCTGTGGAATTTCACATACAGCATTCTTTTTTTTGACTTTACACACTAGGTAAGATTGTCCTTATACACTGTGTTGGGAAACTTAACACTCTACGGAAAGACTATATTTCAACTAATGTATAAAGTTTCCGGGTTCTCCGGGCTATTCGACTTTTGGCTCTAGTATCAGGGTTACTCCAAAGGAAAAACTCCACCTAAGGGTGGAGATATCATCCGTTTATCAAATTTTACACCAACTGTTGTAATAATAGCTGACAGTTTTGCATACTCCAGCATCACCTGACAGAGCTGTTACAAACCGTTTTTCGGGAGGTATGGTTTCTTTAATTTTTGAGTTCCGATGATAACAGCCATTTGATTAGAAGGCTTCGCATGCCCGTATGCTGAAGTTTGTTTCCGAATTGACATGCAAAAACTCAGTTAAGGTTGTTACGGCTGTTATGATAAGTCTTTCAGGAATTTGTCTGGTTCATTTTCCTGAAATCGCAGAATATCTTTTGTGTTGTGATGCGTTCCGCCGTTTCTTGAGTTGGATGTTTTGTGCACATTTCCGTGTGCAGAAATGGAGTCTCCAAAATTCATACATGAATATGAACAATCCCTCATATTTAGACGTAATACACTACTCATAGGGTTGCTGAATATTCTTCGACAGCCTACGACCGGTTTTGCCCATCTTGGAGCTCATCAGGAAGGCGCAGTCACCGAGTTTGTGTTACGTCTATACATGCATCGCGATATCTCGAATATCGTACCAACTGAAAAATAAGGCAGCCTGGTGCAGCACATTCAGTTGCTTAAAAACATCATAAACGAGAGATTCAGCTGGGTTCCCAGCTGAATCAGCTGAGTATCCCGTCAAAGCCAAACTGGTATGTAAATGGGTGTACTTCATACATGAATATGAACAATCCTTCATATTCTTAAAGGGTGAGGAGTTCAAACGTGAAGGATATAATACCAGGAAGAGGTGACCATATGTGAGCAAACGAGCACTGTATTTGTGTTCACAACAAACGTGAGCTGATCCACAAGAATACGACACGCCATCTTTTCTTTACTGCACCGTGAGATTTCTAGAGCTCACAGGTTTAACAACCTGAATGCTTTTCTTGGCTATTGATATCATGATTCCCTGTACCATATCGAAATTCAGATATTTTACACTGGGTATAATTAAAGGCGGGGTGAAGGGTTTAAGGTTATGATATAAACCGTTTGTTCGAGATGGTGGTTAGGTGAACTTTTATTTTTACGCGCAGAACGTATAACACCATAACTAAGCTCGCTGCTACGGTTTGAAAACACGAGTTAATTCATGGCACATGATTAGAGTAAACGATGAAAAGGTCCAACGACCTTCAAAACAGCTAAGTAGTTGATAGCTGAGTCTAGGGTGCTTATTTGGATCAAAACTTTCGTGATACCAGGCGAAAGATCAGAATGACAGCTGAATGACCTTGCTCATCTTCATCCCTGATTTACAGATGAACTAAAGCGAGCCTACGTTGCATGAAAAGTCGCTCGTTTATCCACCTAACAAAATATCTCCACGTCCTTTTCCAGAACCTTTTAGCTTAGGTCAAGTGGTACTTTACTCCCCACAAAGAATTGTGTATAGCTATCTTTTGAAGGCAGTGACATTTCAAACAGAATCAGTCTGCAGCAGTGAGGAGGTAGTTACTCTGATCATTACAAAGTGCAATCGTAAAAACAAATATATTTGCAGAACCACTCATGTACACAAAACAAAAGGACTGCCCTCTATACAAACTCAGAGTATTTAACAAAGTGGCTACATGTAGCTGCCGAAAAACAGACTAGGATATCAATGACGAGAGGTTTGTATGGGTTTCGAATATTTATTCGCATTCGCAAAGATTGCGGCCTTAACGTCGCTGAAAAGAGACCTATGTATCAACATTTTCCTTACTCCCATTGAAGCTATCTTGCGCCCTTACAACTTGCTATTTACGGTGATGAATTCAGCTGATGTGATAGGATGTCGTGGGATCATGAGAACTTGGACAACATTACCCGAGGTTCATTTACCTTCCATGCATTTTCCAAATTAGTTTGGAATAGGAAAAGCCAATCCCCACCTTTTACCCCACTATCTGATGCCTGAGCTAAAATGGGTGTTCCTCAGGTTATTTAATAACATTTCCGTCCAAAGTGGGGACGGTAGAAATGTGTGGCAAAGGCTGTTTTTGCCATTCACTTACCTATGGTTGCACGAACTTTCATTGGTAGGGTAAAAAATTTATCAGTATTTCACTCAGTTGTGCTAACAGGCTAGAAGACGCTAATCCAAACATGAGGGCCATATTCTTGACACAACACAGTGTGAATAAAGTTTTTGGAAAACCATCGACGACCGGCTAACGGACTTTCCCCATCATGGTGTTTGATAATATTGGACGCTATGAAGTAAAACCTTTGATTTGCTAAACTGAACGTAATTTCGGTGAAAGCTAGATAAGATAAACCATTTCTTTCGGTGTCTGGCTGAATACACACATACGTAAGAGCCCTAGGGTGCTTAAGGCGCAGTCTGCGTGCAGCAGTATTTTGGCTTAGTGTTACTGTCCTCGTATAATGACCACAAAATTCCACAAACCGGAACCTCGCGTTAGGCAGAAAAATGACAAGTATTAAGGTGCAGAGAGCTGTGACGACTAAGCCACTTAGGCGTTACGTATCTGTCTGCCCACACGTCCTTCATAAACAGCAATGAACACACAAGAATATTAGAGGGCAAGAATCAGTCAAACATTTAGTTATATGGAACCGTGACTTAAGGTCAAAAATTGGCAGACGTACGCAAGCACATATGAGGACGAACTCCCTCTTCATTAGAAATTTTAACTAAGAAAGGCTGATTGTTAAAAAGAGGTGAGCACCGTTTCGTCTGTCTCACTTATAACAAAGCCAAAGATGTAGCGGGGCTCAGCAGGTTAACCACTTTCGTACTTCTGTATCAAAATCAACCAGTGACAGCTGTAATGGCACTGAAGAAATACGTCTTTCTACCTCAGCCTTCGTTCCCAATAAATATGTTTGATTCGACTTTGTGCGTTCCATGAATTAGCAGCAGTATGAAACCCATGTAATCCGTGCGGATGGCGACAGTCGCTTGATTGCCAAGGTGGCAACCTTCAAACTGGAGCTCATGTGCAGATGGAAAAAAGCATAACAAGGTAAATTTTGCTACGAATTCGCGCTACTACTGAGTATCGCTCGATTTGCCGTTAAACAAAAGTGACTCTTGAAGAAAGATTTTTCTCGCTCAGTCAGCAACTGATGTATGGTGAACGTCTAGGTTCGTTATTTGGCTTGAATTGGTTACTCTCCTTTTCCGTTTTGATAACGGAACGTCCAAATGCTTGTGAACGCTGAACCAAGGGAATTTTTAATGTCCCAGAACTGATCATGCAACACCCGCCTTTGGAAAGCAGAGCAATCACATGATTTTTCTGCCAAACGTATTGTTATTGTAGCCTTTACAACCGTAAGACTTAGATGATTTTCGATTTCAAGACTACTGCTGGACCGGGGGATGGAATGGTATGCGATGTAAAACAGCAACCTCTGAGAACAAGCACTTGAAGGAGTGCCACCCCGATTACGGCATGTCTCTTTAGGGGATCAGCTGTGGTACGGTCTTATTTTCTACGAGCCATGATCAGATGGCCTATTCCTTTGCTGCATTCAGCGTTGGGGTGACTTGTGTACATATCAAGGGGTGTTTGGTAAAGAGGCATCGAAGAGTAGCGGTTGAAAATGTCAAAGATGTTCTCGCGTGAAAATTTAAACTTGCCATTTTTACCTGCAAAATAATGCTGTATTATGCTGCTAAATCTGTCCTGTGTATTGAACTATCGGGATTCAAATGCATTGCATAGGATACTTCACCCTTCATCTGATCCGATACAAGAGGCAGCAATACACTGTTACTTATGGAAAAGTGTGGTCTGACTGACCGACATTTGTTGACAAGACAAAACATTCAGTGAATTCACGGCGAATTTTGAACAGTTGGGTCAAGCCGCATGCATTAAGAAGTTCTGTTAAACATTTGAAAAATAATACAAGCTTGCCTGACAACTTGTTAGATGGCATAGATGAACACTTTACAGAAAATCTGAGAATAAACGTTTTTTGACCTACCCTTAGCTGCACGAAGTCTCTGGCCTGGCAATTACTGGTCAGCTAATTCACGTTAATCCTACTTTCAGGCTGTTTGCCTTGTTTTCCTTTGAAACATTCAAAAGAATATATATATATATATATATATATATATATATAAACGCTGGACACTAAATCCATCTGGGCACGAGTACAGTTCAACTGCTAAAAACTTTGAGGTTTACACATTTTCGAGGGTCCTTTGGTTTGGTCGAAGATATCGGGAATATTCCTCTTCATAAATGTTATCATTACTACTGTTTGCAACTATCTCTACTCTGAAACACCGGCCCTCCAGAAGCAACTGGATGTACTATGCAGCATATTGAATTGGAGTTTGCCAATGTTCGGGATTTCAAGGACGCTGGATCACGAATGGTTTTGCTCAACCGACATCCCAGTAGGGTTTAACCCGTTGAGCAAGTAAATGTCGAATTAGCAATTCTAATTTGCAGTTGTTCATTCTTCAGTCACACGACGGGAACGTGCGTGATTTGTATCCCAAACAAATGCAGTCAAATGGCCAAAACATAGAATAACGTATTAACTTCTTCAAACGCTTTACAGAACAAAGTCAAAATAAACTCAAAAGATAGGATTTTATCTGTAACGGCTTTGAAATGCTCACGTTGGTTGAAGACGAAAAATGTGTTTTTCGAACGGCGGGATCCTAAAATACAGAATGGGAGAAAGAAAATACGTGTCATCCATATACATGGAAAGAATATTAAACAAGAAGCAGTTCAATATGGCTTTCATGCTTTAAATGATGTCGCTCTGAAACCAGGAATTAATATATACACTTGTCCCAGTGTTGTTATTGTTGCTGTTGAGATTTTCGTGCAGTGCGGATTTCGCGGACCTAGAGGAAGATTCTAACCTACGAACATTAATCCAGGAAGTGAATATTTGAGACCTTAAAATATCCTCAATACATACAAAAAAACGTTCACCAATATGAGATGCGTATTAAAAATTTGGGTTCGTGCCACACACGTTGTTTTCGATGTCGTGACAAATGAAATGGCATTTTGATGGCACTATTTAAAAACAGGGTCAAATGCTTTGGTGACCTTATTTTTAACAACGTGGTTGAAACTTTGTGGTTTAAATTCCATCATTTGGGGTGAAGATATTTCCAGAAGTTGACAGTATACGCTATCTTCTCTTGATCACGCAAAAATGTAGTTAGCTTGCTGTCCGAACGCATATTGGTCGTTTCAGAACACAATTTTTAATCACATGTATTCGATGTGTAATCGCCGGGCCGATTTGCATACATGTGGGCTTGCTATCCGTGACTTGATCATTCTTATTTTCTGTTCCTATCCTCACCATGGGCAACCGTCATATCTAGGTTCCTTGTTCTACCGTCCTGGACCTATGAAACCGTGAAAGCAGTCCGACAAAAGAGCCAGGTAGCTTTAATTTCTGAAAATCCTCATCAGAAACTAAGCGACCGTGGTATAATCCCTAAAAGCTTGGCGAAATGTGGCAAGCAAATTGTAGGTTTTTTGTTGGGTTGAGTTACCGTACCTTCCGTTACCATTGATGGTGTGATTGTTTTAAGAGGTTTACTAAAGAAATAATACACTACTCACAAGGTTGCTGAAAATTCTTCGACAGCCCACGACCGGTTTTGCCCTTCTTGGAGATCATCAGGTAGGCTCAGTCCCTGAGTTTCCGTCAACCTGATGTTCTACTCAACCCCAAATTGGACAGATTTCGACAAACACACTCATTTGTATATCGATTTGGTTTTGATGGAAGACTCACCTAGAACCCAGCTAAAAAGCTCGTTTATGATATACCTAAGCTACTGAATGTGTGGCACCAGGCCGCCTCACGCTTCAGTTGGTACGGTAGTCTAGGTATCTCGATACATTGCATAGACGTAATACACATTCATTTGCTTAAGAACATGATAAACGAGAGATTCAGTTGGGTTCCAGGTGAGTATCCCGTCAAAACCAAATTGATATGCAAATGTGTGTATTTGTCGAAATTCTACTAGAGCTTATTTCTCCAGTGGCGTGTCAGGACCCTAATGCAATCCCCAGTGTTGTTTCTGAGTTCCACTCCGTTTCGGACGCGCGCTGGTAGCTTGACCAGTGATGTGAGGATGCTGCTTGTGTCGCTATTGCAAAGTGGGAGGTTCTGTTTCAAAATCTAGACTGGTCGACTCTGCCCGGCCGATTTTTCCTCCTGTGACAGTTATAAGCCACAGGGAAAAACTAATCCAGAGAAAAAACAATGAAGCTTCGTGCTTTCCTGAAGGAGATGAAAACGATAAAAATCAGATTTCTTGATTTTAATATTCCACACAAATTGCTACCTCTTACTCCCGGCGGATTGATTTTTTTCAGAATCGAATTGTCACTTCAGTCACCTGAGGTTTGAATTTTCTTTAGCAACTTCATTTTGAGTCCCTCGAGGACACTGAAAATAAATTCTTAGCAAGACTCATATTTGGGAGCCCGGACTTGATGAAGACGTTTCAAGCGCAGTCAGGAACTTCAAAATGTGTGAAGTTTGCTAACTTACCGAAACTGCTTACTGAGACGCTTCCTTTAACGACAGCTATTGGTTCTAATTACCGGTAGACCTTTCAAACCCAGCAGAATTCGCACAGAAAGCTATAATTCAGTGTATCACCCTTTAATATGTTCTGGCTTCAGTGACTGACGATCGAAGAAATGCCCTGCTAATAATCTGGCGGACTGGTTGAGTGGAATTTAGTATCTTTTTGTAATGATGGCACCCAAAATTCATAAAGGAATAGCTCAAGTGAACATATGTTTTCAACTTGAAAGTTGTAATTTGTCATTCATCCGTTAAGGCATTCGTTGAATTCCATGCTCATACTGACAACGCTTTGGTGTAAAATGGTCTTGTCGCTTAGTTCACCAAGAGACCCAGGCCAGTCTTGGTTTTCTGTCAAAACTGGTGTCCAGTAAGGAGGTGTCTCGAGTTTGCTGGAGGTAGAACTATAAGGCTACCTGCACTTATTAGCTTAGTGGACAGAGTTAAGCACATGACTATGTTACTTGAATATAGACTAGACTATTCAAATTCGTCGTACTGACCAAATCCAGTACGACAAAGGTCAGCCTCCTAGAACTATTTCTGTCCAAGATTTTACTAACACATTCTAGAAATTGACGTGGATCAGGGAAGTATCTTCAACAGAAGTAAACTACCAGGTCAGGAAAGAAGCGAGACGAGAAGAACTACAAAGGATTGTAATATAATTCTACGTCTGAATGGCGTGAGGGTTGTGAAATAAAACTGATTATTACAATGGTCAATTGTCTTCTGCATGAGTATCGGTTTGGATTTGTTCAAGTTGAGCTAATTCCAGTATTTCATTATGTACACATTGGAGTTCTGATGTTCTTGCAGTCCGGCGATTATTCAACTATTTTATTACTTAAGACGTTACTTCTGCCGACTGCCCATGTGCCACATGTTTGCAACCCACAATACGACATGTTGTTCATCACAGAACCCTCGCGTTTTTGAAGGACGATTCAATGGAAAATGTCATATAATTTTAGTTTGGGAAGAGTGGGTGGGTTTTTGAATGCAGACCACTGGTGTTAATATTACTTCGCATATCACATTAAGCTTGGACAGGACTGGTAAGCCTAGCTCATTCGATGAAATGTCTCATCCAGCTGGTCAGTTTGGCAGCAATTAACCGTTCTGTTTAAATTTTTGTAAGCACTATGGAGGATGTGATCAGGTCCACTCACTGTAAAGAAGACTTTGGAGGAGTTTTGTAAATGAATAGCACTAAACTAAGAGCAACTTGCACGGCCATTCTACAGTCAAGACCCATGACGTGAAATAAAACATAGTACAAGAAAGTTGTGTACATCAAATGCAACTGTTGGGGCACTGTCACTGATGCAGTGTATCTAGTTGACTCAGTAATAATTTACGCTTTGCATTCCAAGGTGGGCTACGGAGTTCTCAGGAAGAAAGAACTTGGATGTTTTGATGATACCTTGGGCAAACGAATCTTTGACGCTGTTTGGTTTACTGATAATGTTCAGCCACATGACTTCCAGTTTCTCACCCAAGACCGCGGATATTTTGCGTTGATTTGTTGTTTTTCCAATGTTAAGTTTTCGTTTTATTTTTTTAAAATTTAATTTAATTTACTTTGTCATTCCACAGAACCTCATGTTGAGCATAGGTACGGCTATTGCTGAGTAGAATGCTTCACATTTCTGAACTTGACTAGAGCTGCCGATCACTGTAATAAATGAGCACTATCGTTCGCCGTCGGTCCCGTTAGTTCCGACAGATAATGCGGCCATATCTATCACCGTCGCCCTCGGTAGACTTTTGAAAATACAAACTGGCTGCCTTTATCTCACAAGTAGTACTGTAGGAATTTGAACTACTGAAATATCAGCTTACCGTTAAAGTTGCAACGGATCCTGCGAAAAGCGACAGGGGTCTGAAGAATCGCTGAAATACACAAGGAAGAACTTTTGGTCAGCGATCGATGAATAATATTAAATGACTGAGTAAGGATTTGCTGTGCTGCGCCGCGCGTCCATAACATTTGACGTCCTCACCGAAGAGACACAGGAGGGTGAAGCGGATCGTAGCAAACCTGGATACGTATTTGTCGTGGCATTCGGAGAAACCGATATCCAGTGTACACAAGCAAAGTTGGGGATGAATTAGGTTTTGCCCTGTCTTGTAGTAAGTACTTAATGAAACTATAGACAGCATGCATTCTGTCCCGATTTATATCGAGAACATTTCTTTGTTTCGGTAGCCAATATAATAATCTTCATTTTCCGCATTAGCATTCCTCTGTCGGTGTGAGAGCTTTGTACTAATCGCTATTCACATTGGCAAAAACGGTGGGACCCGTGCCTCTTTTTCTGTATGTGCTTGCTTACTGAGCCCATGCTTTTGTTCAATTCATTAGGGTTTTACCGGCAGTTAAGAGATATATATCTGATGAAACTCAAACCTCTGTCATTCGATGAAAAAAGATAAAAACATTCACTGAGCCATCCGGGTGACAGCAAAGTTGATAAGATAATTACATTCACAGGGGAGAGCCAATGGCCTTCAAGATGGAGGACATGCACAATCGTTCACGCTTCGGGAAGATAACCTCCAGCAACTTTTGGTCCCCAGAAGTGCTTAGCTTTAACTGGCTTCATGGTGAGTTGTTGAGCGGCAAAATTCACCAAACAGGACAACTCTCCTTGTCACACATCAAAGTGGCCTGTCTATGGGGCTACAAACATTTTCATACCCCTGAAAAAATTGAGGGATCAGTTAACATCAGAAGGCACCAGATATGTCAAGCTAGAATTTCTAAGAAAAAGCTACTCTACGTTGCCGTTGTTGTCTTTTGGTGCTCTCGAGTCAAATAAATGAAGAGTGACAGGTTCTATTTCGGATGTGGAAGGTGAGACATCCTGAAAAAGACGTTGTCGCAAAGCATGTTGTAGTTTGAAACGAATAGAAGCTTTCAGTGCCAGAGCAGTTTGTAGAACACAGTGAGTAGCACACTAACGATTGTCTAACGGGGAATGAAAAAATTTACCTTAGGATATATTTTTTGCTGGTGATTTGTTATTCAACTGGATCTGTGTGAACAATATGAATTGCGTCGTTGGCGCAGCAGTTTATTTTGTTTTGGCAGCTTTGCCGAAATGCAGTGAATTATGAGAGCTTTCTGGTAACCTTTGGTATACTTTCGCAGTTTGCCCTATTGTGTCTGCCCACTGGGATAAGCTGTGTTAGCTTTGATGATGTTACGGAGAGCAGTAATCCAAGGACCTCCAACCGAATCAGGGTTTACGCCCCTAAGTATTCTGCTCAGGTTGTGTTGGTGAACATTGTCAACTAATCGCAGACGCAACTGTTCTCTTTCCGTTTTGGCGCCCGAAATTGATATCACCATCCAAGGCAAACTAATGTTGTCGCTCAGGTGCGACTGGTTGTTTAAGTCTTATACTGTCCGAACATGTAGCCGAACGATTAGATTAAGAATCCGAACCATTTGTGGTGCCAGTGTATTGTGAAGGAATTCCCACTTCTGAGGTCTAGTTCCAAGGATTGATCCTAGGGACCAGTGACCAAATACTTAGGGTGTTTGAGTATACCCAACTTAAGTTGAGCTTCGCATTCGTAAGTCAGTACTTGACAACTGACATAGCAGGACGTAGTCATATGTAGCCTGAAGCCAAAAGGGCTTTTTATAGTTGGCGAAACGGCAATGTGTAATTGCTGAAACAAACCGCTTTTGTCCTTTCGCACTCCAAACGGCCACACTGGTTTAAAACAATAAATTTACAACAAAGATGGTTAAAATTGTACGAAACATATCCGCAACTTCTGCTACCATGCTTTTATCAACACATTTCCCGTTATTACTATTCCTATGTAATTTTGTAGTTATTTGTGGGCTTGACACCAAGTATCCAAATGCAGGCAAGGTTTTCGAAAATTGATTGGTGGCTGAGAGTGGGATACGCAAATTTGCACACACCGACGAGAATACGAAACCGAATTAAGATTGCGTAAAATTCAAAGTGATACATAGCTAGTCCGATAGTGCTGGGATATTCTCGGAGTATAATGATACTCTAAACATGGCCAAGATCTTCAGTTCATGGTTGAGCACTAAACTGAACAATCGAGCAGTTACAGATTGTCCGCTCTGCTGAGCGGTAGAACGAATCTAACAAATAGGTCGTGGCAGATGATAACGGGGAAATCTATCTAGATCAGATTGTTGTTGCAAACTTTTCGTTTGTCATCGTAGATCACAATATGTTTTCCACTTGACGATAACTACGTCTCTAAAGGTTAATCTGTTCAGAGGATATGCCGTTGACTCGTAGTTGTTCTTTTTAATACACAAAACGAGTGCATCGTAATAATCCTGGACGCAATCTATGGTAGGTGTTTTGTTGTGTGAGTCCGATGGTGTGATCCATGAATATTGATGCTCAGTAACTTTCTTTTCGTACTGTTGGCCGACAAGAATTCGGGCTGGTTGATGGTGCACCACATGACTCAATTTGTGTGTGTCTGGACGCACACATGTTTACCTTGTGGGGATGTTGATTAGATCACAAATTCCCAGTCACGGTCTTGAGGTTGTAAGTCGTCAGCTCCAAAATGGACATAGACGGGTCGAACCTCAGAAAAGAATGTATCCTGATATGTGTTCGTCCACCGTATAGGATGGCGCTTCAGCACATGTGAATATAGATCTGTCAGAAGATCGATGCAAACAGCGTGTGCATCACATACAGTAAGGTACTGGGTTGGCGCACGCCTTGACAGACCGGATGAAACCCCAAGGTAGACCCAACTCACCTATCTGCTAAACATATCGTTCCAGATAACGTCAGGTCAGGGACTTGAACGAGGCTTTTGCTTCAAACATTGGTTCAGTTAAATCACCAATTATGGTAACCTGTATGATAATCAAATATCCATACTTGTGGAGTTCGTCAGATGGTGATAGGATGCGCACTTAACAGCAATACTTACCTGCCTGTGCACTGACATTTCATTTTCCAAATTACTTAGCGACTTATCGTACCACGGAGGAAAAGGCAGAATCACTGGAGTCTCCAGGAAAATTTGGGATAAGTTCCCCGACTGGTTCGGAGTAAAAAAATTACGCTCATCCTAACCTTCCATTGAGCTCCTTAAAACTCCTTAAGGTGCGACCGACAACGGTGAAACTTCCAGGACATATGTTTTATACTGGTGGACTGGAGCTAAACTCAGGCGACTGAATTGCATCCACATCGGGCTTCTTAATATAGGAAGGTGGTTTTATGTGACCAAAATATTGGAAACCTGACCACACATTTTCCGCAGTCTCAGTTTAAACAAAATGGTAGCATATTGTTCGCTTCTGCTGTCAAATAATGGGAGTAAGCATTGATGGTTTTCGAAACGTATAACAAAGCACAGGCGTTTGACATAGCTGTCTATCAATGATGAGGTGCCGACGATATGGATGACAATCATAATGTTTTTGACAATGATGATGGGAAGATTAATGAATAATTTCATTAAAACCAAATGTATTCTACATGATGCGTTTGAAACAAAATGTCTGGATTGGAGAGATCACACAGGTATAAAAATTAGGACTTACTTGTGCTGGTTCCCCTCGATGTTCAGTAACTTGGATCATGCCTCCAATACGGCCCAATTGTTCCTCGTGTTCTCCCACTACCATGCGCTTTTCACTGTCAAAACACGGTTGCCTCCTTGGCGGATTTGAGTGATCCTCCGTCGTTACTTCTCCTTCTTGGGCACCATTCACCACACGCGCGTTCGCTTCAAACCAATAAGATTCTTTCAAATTTTCGACGTCTTGTCTTGTGCGTTCGTGCGTGTCTAGTTCTGTGAGTTCGTCCTATAACGAGGACACATGAACTTCGATACTTAGCACAATGATATGATAAAACTGAGGCACTAAACTCAGTGTATTGAGACACACCTGAATGAAGTAGTGTAGAAGGTGCTTCTGCGTTTGCGAATCACACGTTACGACATGAAATTAGTGAAACTACTTACTTCCAGTATGGATTTCAAAATATATGTTTGGAAATGCTTTGGGAGATAATAACTCAAGAACATGCAGTTGGCGTTAATGGACCATGATCTGCACAATTAACCGAACTAGCCTCCGCCTTGAGCATGCGATCATTCTTGTTGCTTGTTCGTCGGACATGGTAATGCTGATTCTATTTTGACGGGCTATCTGAATGTTGAAGGCCGGCAGAACATTCAAATACTTTTGCAAAATCAGCGGATTAATCCATATGTTTGAAAATGACTGCTTCAGTTTGAGGAAAGAGGTTAGTAGCTGATTAACTAAGGCTACTAGCAAGTTGCTGAAAAGCCGTTTCAGCCGAATCTACCCGCATGTTTTCTCACTTCAGTGCATCCGCCAACAGAAAATGTTTTCCGAAATGATTGAGCTGCCCCTGGATCTGAGCTTTGCATTCTACGAGAGTTCTTCTACATGTGTCCCCGAATGCCCGGAATTATTCGATGCGTTTGTGGCAAATATAATATGCACGTAATATGTGACCGCACGACAAATAATCAGTTGATTCCAAATGTCTTGATGGTGGTCGTAGACTTGTGCTTTTATTTCCTTAAGCCTTTTTAAAGAAACTAATTGTGGTGCAACTTTTCTTGTTAAGATATTACGCTCCCAACAGAATTCCTGAGGTAACTCAACAACAGCCTAAAGGCGTCTCAAAAGAAATCTAGTGATAACTCACTGTTCATCTAAGATGCCCAGAGAGGCGCGCAACTCTTCAAGTCTTACTTTTCTCGGAACGAATATAGACCTTCATAAAATGCCTCCCTTGGAAAAATGCTTTATACCCCATCAGGTGGTCAGTACCCCTGCATTTTCCCGAGCTAAATTTCGCACGCATAAGTCTATACCGGCCATTCGACGCAAACGCAGGTCAGCTATAGAAAATTCAAAATTACGATGGTACGGAGAGCAAACACTCACAGTTATTCTCGTGAAAATTGGTCAAAACAACATCCAATCATCTACGTCACAATTAGCAACCACGGTGCAATGAGATGAACGGATAACTAAGGGAGTCTTCCGGCAGTTTAGAGATGTGCTTGTCCGACGCAAATAGTGCCTCACTATTTCTAGATGCAGTAGTATGAACATGTGAAATAATCCTCCTTCTTGTGGATAGTAATCTCCGACTGTGTCTGACAGTTAACGCCTTGGATGCTACCAGAAAGTACACCGCAAAAAGGACTTAGTTCAAACCACTTCCTAGGACGAAATCCTGTTGTCATTCACGGATCCCACCGTTGGGTGAGAGAGAAAATTGGTAGTGGGTATTGAAGGATATGCAACCCAGTTCTGAAAAATCAGCTGAATCTCAGCTTACCTGAATTTCTCATAATTGGACTGCCAAAAAGTTTTTACTAACTTTATACGTAGTCTTGAGCTGGGCCGAGTGGTTGAACTGACTCAGTGGCACGTAAGAGTTGACAGCTTAGGCAACTAACATTTTCAGTCCACTTCTGACGGGAGAAGATTTGGCCAGAAGTTCAAATGAGGTGGAAGCTATTGAGGTTCTGATAGTAAGCTAACTCTGTGCTCTACAGCACTATTTTTCACTAGTTTGGGTAGAAGTGACTGTTGGTCAGTCGGCGAGCTGAACCACCTCCTCGTGGTGCCGACTGGGTAGCCTGGACGTCAGTCTGGGTGGGCTAAGAGTTCAGCAACTCCAGACAGGGCTAACCACCCTGTTTGGTTTCAATGTGCTGGTTACTTTTGACAATGTACACTACGAATCATCTGGCGCCTCCGCACCGGTTCCAACCAGTACACAGGAGAGACTCGTGGGGCTCACGTGTGAGGAATGTGGCAAGTGCTGCAAATCGAAAGCTGGCTTGGTAGCCCACCATCGAGTTCACAACAATGAAAGTGTTGGTACGAACATGGTCGCCCAATTGGCCTGCGCTGATTGTTCCCGCCTTTTTCCGACGAAGATTGGCCTGAGTCAACATCGCCGGCACGTACACCCCACCCAGCATAATGCAGATAAGCTTGGCCGAGTGAAGTATTCCGGGGCCCGTTGGTCCCAACAAGAGTCACAATCGCTCTTGCGCCTGGCTAACAATTTATATCCGTCTTGTGGCACGCAAACCGCGCTGTTCGCGAGATTGGAGCAGTATTTTCCTGGTCGATCGGCTATCAGCATCAAAACCAGGTTACGGGTGCTTAACTGGCAAGCACAACAGGACGAATCATCATCTGGTGGCCCTGACCAAACTATCGGTCAAATAACGGCCTACTCGTCAGAAGCTGATGACTATAGCGTCTGGTTTAAACAAACCGTGGATTGCGCCGTGTCACTCTTGGAATCCCATGCTGACAGTTCGCTTGCTAGTGTTGACCTCCTGGCATTTGCCCGAGGGTTGCAGTCTGGCATCATGACACCGGAGCAAGTCCTGTCGCTTCTGGACCTCCACGCCTCCAGGACATTTCCACACATCTGGAAAACTGTATCCCGACGCCGTCGTCAGTTAGCCCATCGGATTCCGGTCAACCGAAAGCAGATCCGCCGAGCCAACTACGCCGCCATCCAGACCCTATACCACCAAAGACGGAAAGATGCAGCGTCTGCTGTGCTCGATGGGTCATGGAAGGATCTATACAAAGGTAACTGCGGCCTACCTCTGAACGCCGAGCAGTACTGGAAACAGGTGCTCTCAGCTCCAAAACACGTGGATAGCCGGCCAAGTCGCGTAGTAGTACCATCCGATTGGAGCTTGATCGAGCCAATTACAGGAGAGGAAGTCGGTCGTACGATCCGTTTAATGGGCAATTCGTCCCCAGGCCTGGACAAGCTCACGCCCAGGATGCTCCGCCGGTTCAATGCTAACGCGCTTGCTGGGTATTTCAACTTACTCTTATTATCTGGGGGTTGTCCCCCACATCTGTGTCGTGCCCGTATTACTCTAGTTCCGAAGGTCCCAAATCCGACTTCACCGGATCAACTGAGACCGATCTCCGTGTCATCCATTCTTGTCCGATGCTTTCATAAGGTGCTTGCTGATCGCTGGAGTCGTAGATTGCAACTGCTTTCACTCCAGTTTGCATTTCTACAGCGAGACGGTTGTTTGGAAGCTACATCGCTGTTACATGCCCTGCTTCGTCACTCTTCAGCGACTGCTTCTAACCTCAGCTTGGCGTTTGTTGATATCTCGAAAGCGTTTGATTCGGTTTCGCATGACACAATCGTCAGATCTGCCAAGGCGTTTGGAGCACCGTCACCTCTAGTTCGATACATCGCACAGTCCTATGAGAATGCTGTAGCAGTTTTCCCCAATTCCGAGTTTCACTGCCACAGAGGTGTGAGGCAAGGAGATCCACTCTCCCCATTATTGTTTATCATGGCAATGGATGAGGTTCTTGGATTGTCAATGCCGCAACTGGGATATCAGTTCCATGACACCCTAGTAGATGGTTTTGCCTTCGCTGACGACTGGGTCGTGTGTGCAGAAAGTCAGGCTCGCCTTAAAGAGAAGCTTGAAGCTGCTGCGGTCGAGTTGGGAAGAGCTGGTATGAAGATAAACGCCCGAAAGACGAAAGCGATGGTGATTTGTGGGGACAGGAAACATCGGGCGACAGCAGTCTCAGTCGAACCATTTTGCTTCGCCGAGGAACTCATCACTCCTCTGGGTCCGACAGACACCGTAACATATTTGGGCATTCCCTTTACATTCAAGGGGAAAGGGGTCTTCAACCACCGACAGCATCTGCTCAAACTGCTCGATGAGGTGACGCGTGCCCCGTTGAAGCCGCATCAAAGAATGGAGATCACGAGGAACTACCTGATACCGAGGCTGACATATTCGCTCGTGCTCGGCCAAGTCCACCGAAACACGCTCAAAAGGTTGGACAACTACATCAGGCAATCTATTCGTGGCTGGCTACGTCTACCGAAGAACACCCCGACCAGCTACATCCACGCCGGTAAACGTAATGGGGGACTTGGTATCCCAAGTCTGAGTGCAACAATCCCGATGCAGCGGAGAGCGCGTATGGAAAAGCTCTTTTCTACCCAGTGCCGAGTACTACGCAATGTAGTCAACGATTCCGCATTTGGCAAGATTGTTCGGGATCTCAGCCTTCCGATCCGAGTCCATGGTGCATGCGTATACACCAAGGAAGAGCTGGTATCTGTTTGGGGTGTTAGTCTACACAACAGCGTTGAGGGTCGCTTGGCCTCTGTCGAGTCCATGTCTTGTATTTCCAGAACGAGTGTTTCCTCGGATATTTATCCGCGGTATCCAGCTCCGATGCAACCTGCTCAGGACGAGAGTTAGAAGCGCTCGGCATGGTCATGGTGGCCAGACGATCTTATGTCGTGGAAACTGTGGCCAACCGGAGAGTTTGGTGCATATTTTGCAGTCCTGCTGGATCACGCATGATGCCAGATGTGCTCGTCATAATCGGGTTGCAAGGGAACTCGCAAAGCGTCTCCGTCGCCTGGGATACACCGTCTTCGAGGAGTTGAGAGCACCTACTTCGACGTCCTTCATCAAGCCTGACCTAATCGCTGTTCGGGAGCGCCGAGCAACTGTGATAGACGTTAGTATAGTCTCGGATGGGCGCGGAGTGACTGTGTGGAATGAGAAGAAGCAGAAGTATGGTGCTGATGAATATTCCCTCGCCATAATCTCAGCCCTACGTGCAACTGGTTGTGATGTCTACTTTTTGGTCCACCAACCGATGATCATCTCTTATCGAGGTATCCGCTTTCCTCAATCCGCCAATGCTGTTATTAGACTGGGCCTTTCTAAGGTCACAGTCAGTGACTTGTGTTTGCTTGCCATTGTGGGCTCCCTGCGTACTTACGACACTTTTATGCGTGGTACATGGCGTTGAGTGCACATTCTTGCCATTGAATCTCACACCAGACCCAGTATGACGGACACTTTGTGCCTGATGTGCGAGTCTTGACTGTGCTAGCGCTTACCGCGCCTTGAAGAGCATTCAGCATTGTTTGTCCTTTCTTCGGTTGTTGGTGTTTACACGCGTGTTTCCATACCAAAAATTCTTACAAACGTTGGGATTAATCTTATCTGACTGGAACCGTTGGTGGCATGACTTCGACTGAGACGTTTCTCTCTTCTATCTCATATTCTCCTGTAACCCTTTTACGTTCATCGCTTGCATTCAGTTTTTATGCCTGTGACCATGCTCTTCAAAAATAAACGATAGTGGTCTTTTAGGATATACTTTTTTGGTAGTCTTCCGTACTAGTAACATCGTCCGAAATTGCAGAAATTGCGGTTATTTTCACAGTGCAGCGCTCACTGTTGATGACAACACTAGTAAAAGGTTATCGGCGCTCATTTCTTTCGCTATTGAGTCATGCTTTGTGGCCTGCCTAGGCCAAACAATCGGGAGTCGCTGCATAGCCTTTTCATCCTTATTGAGATTCATCAGCAGTGCACATCTCACGAAAACGAAGGAAATTTAGAACCTACGAATTTCCGGCTAGTAGTTGGGAAAATAAACTGTTCGGCCGCGTGCAGCTGGGCAGCAGGGTGATTAATTCATACGTAGAAGGAATTTAACACCACTCAGTCGTCAAACGCAGGGTTCACATCATGGTTTCACATGCTGATCGGCTCATCGGGTGGCGTCTTCTCTGACAGGACCGTCACTGACGTGAGTTATTCCTTCTTTTTGAGCTACTTGTAATTTGGTAGTAGTTTGGGATGGTTTCGGAATTCCATGATTTTTGTGAGATGCATGGAGAATGCAGCGTGGGTTTTCGTTACAGACCAAACATGCGGGGAGAAATTTAGAATGAAATTTCCGTGGCACTGCGTCATAACCATCGTCAACAGGATGACAGTTCTCACCACTGATGCTTCGCTGCCGTGCAGCCACGATTTATTTGGAAGCCTTATTGTGAAGGAATGAATAAAAGTGGACGGGGATGGGGCTTATTTCTAGCTTAATAAAATCTTTCCAAGGTGTCTACACATCCAGACTTTCATTCAGGTAATCTGGCTAGAAAGTGACAACAAGAACGCCACTAACATTGATCGGCAGCCATATCTTGCAGCGTTTCCAACCAGGCATCACGTGGTCCCCTTCCTGGAGGGAGAGTAGCACCGACGCAAACTTTTCGTAATCTCTTTCGCAGCCCTCTGCCGGGTCAAGTGTTGGCCACCTCTCTACTTCCACTGCTCTGAATTAGGCACATATAACAGCACTCTCTTTGGCAGACGATGGTTACGCATACGCAATACATAGCCTAACCGACGCAGCTTCTGTTGCTGGACATATCCTTCAAAGGAAGCCCTCGTTACACAACCGAAAACTCCTTTTCTAATTGCCGCGTTACGGATTCGCCTACACCAAAGCTCTGCATGATAGTGGGGATGGAAGAAATGGAACCAGTAAGCAACCAATTATGTAAAGGGCTTCGCCTGTACCGTTGGTCACATTTCAGTAGGACGTGGTCGAAATAGCTGAAATGAGTCACCCACGAAATCTGTTGCTAATTTGTTTAGATTAAACCTGGACACAACTTTTCGCCAAAAAGGTCAAATCATGAATTCTTGATTAATGGAATCTGATTGGTTTACCGTTGTTATGCTTTCTTACGAACAGGAGAAATTGTTGTTACTTGACACTAGAAAAAATGACATAATGAAGTTGGCACAGCCTTATTGCGTTTAATCACAATCCAGGATACAAAATGCTGAGGGGCAGAAACTACAGGAGCAAATAAGACAGAACTAAAAGAGCAAACGGTTCATAAAATACTGTCGCTATTCTGACTACAACACTGTGATGCCGACTAAGTCAATCCGGTTTGCCTCCACTGACAGTAGATTTCATTGCCTCCGTCAAACTCATTATTATGTGAAGCAGGTGGTTCTTTCTTCCATTGGGTTGGCGTTACACTCCGTATAGATTTCCCAAGTGTCCTTATCAATTTACTCCCTACAATTCAGTGAACGTATGCTCGTGGGTAAATCAAAGCCGCTACCAAGTGTGTCAGTTGTTTAGTGCACCATGTTATTTATCCAGCTAACCCATGATATGTCTGTGAAAGAGCCGCTTCAAAGCGCGACAGGCATTCAAATGACGTAACATTTTGTTTGTAAAAAAATAGTTCCGCGTGTGCATGCCTTACCACAGGGCTGACCGCTTTCTCGAATTCAATAATCCCACTAATTTTTTTATCCCAGTTGAGTATGAAGTTAACAGAAACTGTGCTGATCCACATTAAGCCATACAACTCTTCAGTTTCTGCTTATCAAATAGGAAACTAAGTTGCTGCGCGCATGCTGTCAAAACTTAAAAGGTTTTTTATGAGGAAAGTAAATCGTTATTGCGGTTGATATGTCGAACCCGTCGTTTTAGCTACAACAGTGTTCTGTGATGCATCCAGTTGCATACCTGAAACACGTGGTAACTTCTCTTGAAGACGATGACGGCCATATGAGGGTCTGATTCTTGGATTTCACCGTCCGTTTCGCTGTAGCTGCTTGCAGGAGATGTTCTTGGGAGGACTATCCAAGCTGATCCAAAACTAAGCAGTGGATATGAGTCAGTTAACAACCCTCCGTGGCGAACAAATGCTCACTTTCCTTGACACACTAAACATTCATGCCTTCTTTTCATTATGTTATGGTGAATTAACCATGTCTGACCCCCTCTGTAGCGACGAGTCTTTGTCGGCTAAAGTGGGACAAAACGTACCTCGGTTCGCCAGAACCCACAGAAGTCTCCTTCACTGTAGCCAGGATTGCAGTCTTTGAAGCTTCGTTTGATTTGAGGACTTTGAATGGCCTCCAGGCCATGTGTCCCCACTCCGGGTGAAATCATTCCAGCCTGCAAGAAGGATGAAACCCGTTAATTGAGACTGGTCAAAAAGGGTAGCCAATGGAGCCGGATATCACGAAAATTCAAAGCACGGCACCAAACGAATAAAATCCCTGGGCTCAAGTGCACTATTTGACCACTTATGGTCCATTTGTTCTATCACATGTGTTCAGCTGCTCTTGAGTGCCCCGTTTTGCTCCAAGCAAAGCCTTCGGGGTCTAATATACCTCACCTGAGATTTAGTCTTGTAAGTGGAGCCAATCTAACCTGGCAATACTGGAAGCCCTTTACAACTGCTTTCTCGTTATTGGAAATCATCAGTGGTGCGCATCTTAAGAAACTTCAAGCAATGTCAAAGCCGCGATTTCCCGGCTAGTTGTTTGAACACTTAACCGTTTGGCCACGGACGGAAGGGCATTAACGTCATTAACTAGAACCTACACAGGATATAGCGCCACTCATTTCCAAATGAAAATGACCACATCTCTTCACATTCTCGTTAACCTGCAAGTGCAACGATGTGTACTATTGATGAAACCAGCAAGTGGTGTCTGGTCAAGTGTGAGAGCACCATCCCCGCACCTAATGTAAGGTAGATACGGAAATTACGGAACCCGTTTCCAAGGTTTGTTCAGAGTTCAAAGGATGCTTGAGAATGCCCACTTTTCAAAAACTCTGTGCAAATGATATTTGTACTTTCGTGTGTAATAGCTTGTAACCGCTCAGTTTGGGTTGGTTAATAAAGAACTCTTCATTGAAGGGCGTTCTACCTTTCACAAGTAGCTCAGAGGAAAAATAGTCTCACAAGCCAAGTGAAGCTTTCATCTGAGAAGTTGTCAATCAACACGTGGCTACATGATGCGATTTCTGTGTTTTAAGGGTTAGTAAAGCTATATTGTGACTTAGCGCGACCTAATTACACCGCTGATCTGCTGCCCGTGGCCGAAAGCTCAAGTGTTCAAAGTACTAGTCGAGAGGTTGCGGGTTCGAAATTCCTGGGGATTTCGTGAGATGCGCACTGCTTGATTGACTGAATGCCCTTCTTAACACCAGAATGCCCTTGAGCGTTATCATTGTTTTGAGAACCCATTTTGAAAACATTTCCTTTTGCTTACAATGCTAGAAGCTTTGTTTTGGAAAGCTACTTACTCCCCGTCAGCGTTTAGTTGCTGACTGCACGGCACTGACATACTTGTTGGCATGAGAGTCTACTAACCGGAAAAGCAATCGACCCGCTGACTTTTCCTAATACAAAGACGATCGATCTGGCGAAAACTCCTCATTCGTGCTGAAAACTTCAGGCCACTTCAAAACAAGGCGACAATTGTAAACTCTTTGGGATAACGGGTTTGCTAGTCGTGCCCCAGAGCAACCCAGGTTTCATTCGCAAGGATAAAAAGAAAGCGTAGAATTGCTGGACTCGGAGAAAAAACCAACGACCAATTATGATCTTCTGGTAGGGACCGCTACTGCAGGAATACAGGGTCTGCAGTGAGCAGTGAATAGTCGGTTACAAAAGGAGAAACGGGGGGCGTCCATAACAAACAGATACATGTTCCGTGCAGTCCTGTTCTCGCGAATACATTGCATTAGGTCTATAGACTATCTTTTCCATTTTCAGTTACCCCAGCATTCGGTGAAGACCCCTTAAGCTATAGTAACGGAACTGCAGGTGGCCACAAATAAGCTGTAGAATGAGAAAGATGCTGGCAGATTTGTTCAAGCAGGGAAAATGACATTTCAGGACAAGCTCCTTCATCTGCCGTCTGCAAACTGAGCAATGGGGACGCTCCACGAGATCTCAGGGATGCAGTAATAGTTTCTTTGGATAATAGATAGAAAGGAACCCAACAAAAGAAGCACAGCTAATATAAACTTCTGTGCACAGCGGGCAAGTCTTTGATTCATATCCTGCTTATTCGATTACACACTGGCATTGCAGAAGAAAACGTTTCTGAGGAAGACCGTGGATTTTAAAACAGCCAGAGCATGGTTGACTTGATATTTTCCTGGTTGAACTGACCCAGTCAGTTTCTGGGTCGCTTCTTGCAATCGTCATTAGAAGCTTTCAGATGAAGGCTGGTTGTTCGGATAAATTTGTCGACCACATCAAGGCTGAGATGGAAGACTAAGTGCAGACCTTCATGACTACTTAAACCGAGATTGCAATCGACACATAAGTGAGACAAGGTTGTATGGTTGTATTGTCTCGCCTTCATTCTAGCCGTAATTTCCAAACACATAAGCAGACACGTGCCTCATTGAAAAGATGGTGTGCCGGTTTATTGCTGAAATAGTCACTCGTACTGATTGGCTGTAAATCAAACAGCTGTTGACCTGTTCACCCGGAATGGCAATCTGTTTGTGAACACTTTGTCGCCAGTCTTCAGAACACCCCTACGCATATTAGTGATGTTCCAACGACTGGTGACAGACTGCGGAACTCGGCAAACAGGTCCACAACTACAGCTAATTAGCTCAAACTAGCTACCAATACTTCGACATATTGTTACTGGTTTCAAACCCCGGGGTCATTGGGCGTTTCGAATTGAAGAGAACTTTGCTAAGTGGGATAAACCACTGTAAAGCACTGATTATAGAAGTAGATTCATATTGTAAATGAGCTTTTACGCATGGAGGGCCTAGAAGACTTGAATGAAAGTTAGGCCTTGAGACAAAACACCATCAGCATGAACGCCGAAATAGGATGTATCCGTACCTCACATGCCTTAGGGTACTTCTAAGTATTTACATGGTTCAGTTCAGTCAATCATCAAAATTTGGGAGTGAAAAAAAATCTGCGTCTTTCAATGATTGCATAGCTTAGAGACTTCATCTAGATAAGCACGTCAAACACCTAGGTATCTGGCGTGAATCATACATGAGTTGCGAGAATAAATCAACCTGTATGTCAAACTACAGTAAAGGCGTGCGATTTTGGCATACTTCAAAGATGACGTGCAAGAAAACATTTGCGTTACTAGTAGAGGTAGCCTTACAAGATGTAGGTAAAAAAATTTAAAAAATAAACATTTTACTTGCAACACTTGACTTAAATGAAGGAACCACGGGCTACAGTACTCCAAGATAGGCTTTAAGCACTTTTGCTGGGACGCTAAAATAGTGAAAAAAATGAGCTGGATGAACAAAAAATCCACACACAATATAATACACACCAACGATTCTGAGGATAATTAGGAAAGAAAAGCAATTGGGTGATTTCCAATCTCATGAAAATACAAAGTACGTCGAACATCTCTGTCAACTCAATCCGCGATACTGTGAGAAGAACATCGACAGTCACTTCTAGTCCTGAATTTCACACGGAGGAAATGGAACAGAATGCAAGAGTTACTTGTAAAAAGTAGAAGGTGTGAACAGTAGACAAACTTCGTTGATCCAGCCTGATGTGTGCATCAAATCAGAGATCCTGGCTGATTTCATCAAGCTGCGGTTAGTATGGTATGAATTTAGGCCCTTACTACTCAATTGCGGTCCGCATCCAAAGGGGTCGGCTGAAGTTTTTGGCAACGAGTCACGTGATCCGCATGGGAGCAATCCAGAAATCTATGAAGCAAATCAAACAGATTGTTCCCTGAACCTGAAGAACCGGGATTTTGTTGTTGCCTGTGCCAGTGTCTGACTCAATTTCAACCTGGGTCAGTGACGAACTCATTTTATCAAAAGCATACTGAATGTTTGGACGTGTGGACTGGTCCTCTAATACTTGATTCATTCAATTAAAATCCGTTAATTCGGTACAGACGTTCTTGTCATGTTATATGTTCTTTCATCAAATTTCACTTTTTTGTAGCAGACTAGAGTACAGACATCCGGCACTTGTAAAACAAGAAATTTACTGCTGTTAACCCCGCGATATCGGCCACAGCGAAATTCTGACACAGCTTCCGAAGTTTCTATCTTAAGTATGGAAGCATAATTCATGGTGCTCTCATTAGGTATGTTTTTATGGAACCCGAGGAGCAAAACAAAACAATATCGCACATCTTGTTTCATTTCTGCGTAAACATTCAATTTTCTAAATTGGGGAACAAATATTTATTCTCCTCTATTGAACCATTCAGAAATGTCTGCGAAATTCTATAATGTCTCGTCGATAAAAGCCTCCATCTGAGGAGGACTTGACGAAAAAGCTCCTGGTTCTTCCTAATTTTTCAACAAGGTACGTCAGAGTGTTTTTAAAATTTGGATCCCTTTTGAAGGTGAATCATCTAAAGATTAGGCGGAAATCATTTTATCCACCGAATAGCTGATTGCATGGGGTTTTACTGACTTAACGCTGACCAATCAGCAGCGTTCATACTCTGTTGCTGACAGCACGGTTCAAAACGGTTTCTTGATTCATCCGACGCAACCCAGGAAGCATACAGAATGCATGGATTCGCTTGTTAGTCTGCTTGTCCATCACAGCTCTGCAGTTCAGACATTCAGGTTGGCCAATTAGGGAGTCTTCGCATGTAGAGTGTGTTCCTGCCAGACATTGCATACTGTTGAAAGCTTGGAGATATCAAGCAATGCCGTCTCCTGATTATGCAAATGATTTTCTTGAAAACTAGTCAACGGCGAGAATGAATCCAGGCTGTGGAGGGTTTTCCCACTCTATTACCCGAGTTGCCGAGGCTGACAATGAGATCCTTTCATAGGTACTGCTTTGCGCATCCTTGAATTAGGTAGGACAGTGGCAGAGAAGTACCTGTATATAGTTATGCCACATACTCCATGCTAAGTCTAAATTGACCTCACGATAATCCCCCAATCATTTGCTTAATCCGCCCGTGTACTTTTATCTCCACTTGTTTCGCTCATCAGTACTTGCCAATCACCATGCCGCAAAGGCCGTCCCGTCCGACAGAGGTATATTAGAATGTGTGCCCTGTGTGTGAATGTGCGCAGCTGACCTACTTACCCATGTGTGTTCGTGCCCCTTTTGCTGAGTCTGCCCTGACCTGTTCTCTCACGATTTCTGTGCAACCGCAATGCCAATCAGAATCACCAGACTGTTTTCGGAAGGGACGACTGCAACCCATGCTACCGAGCCAGCGTTCCGCTCGCCGTTGTTTGGTTTGCAGACCTTGATGCTGCACTGTGCCGGTCAGCGACAGACTTGTGCACTTGCTGACGCCACGAACGTCGACAGTTGAGGCCTGTTGTATAACAGCTTAACTTTGTGTCAATAACAGCTTAGACATTCGAACCCAATTCTTCATTTTGATATTCGGGATCGTCAAACCTACGCGTAACTCAAAGTTGTCGTATCGGGAATCTCAACACACGAGAACAGTTTGAAGCAAAACACCAAAAGTCTTGGATGTCAAACTTTTTTTATCAAACACCGGTAGTATAGTTCGTGCATAGAGATGTCTTTAAATTAGGGCTTACCTCGATAGTGATGTGAAAATTTTTTTGTAGGTATATTTCAGTTTGACTCGAGCATTGTCGGAACCTAGTTATGAAAAGACAGCATGATGTTCCCGATTGATTTTTATCATTCGGGGAAAGCAGAAAGCTGGTGCATGCGCCTTGACCAAAAGCTTTGACTTGCCTAGGCGCTGACAGCTTTAGTGGAATGAAGCTGTGAGCGAAGCTGTCGAAACATATACTGGACGTCATCATAAAAAAATGTGATAAGGCTCCATTAACCAATGGACGGTAGATATCACCTCGAGTGTTTCGGATCTGAACACATCTGAATTAATTGGCACTTGAACGTGGGAACTAAGACTCCAGTTTGTCGAGCTGGTACCATACCTTTTCCAATTTATGGCAACAAAACCTTCGAGCACTGGATGGATGTCACTTGAGATGTCCACGTAAAATTCTCCGGTTCATGTGCATAGACGGAAGCCCAAACGACGAATTACTTCGGACAGCACATCATTAGCCTCGAATGCAGTCTGACGGAAAATCCCGGTGAGGTCATCCAAAAGGAATGGTCAAACCTCGCATTCCAAAACACTGTGGCTATATGATTACAGCAAGGTGCATGACAATGCTGAATACAAACAGTCTGTTCGGAAGGGTCTATATCTCCCCAGTTCAACCATGACCTTATGAGATTTAAGGACCTGCGCACTTGCATGCCTCACTTGGATCTGCCTTGTTTACAACTAGTGTACTCGCATTGTGTAAAGAACTGAACTGGGATAATTTCCTTCCACTTCCCCATAAGTACTTACCCAACAATTTATCAGCCCATAGACGACGTCAGTGACCAACCCCTGATGAAAAGGGACGTTGGTGCGCTGTTCAATGAGCACTGGTATAGTACAGTAAGCTAATAATTGTGGTATTATGCTGGGAGTGAAAATAACTGACGGATGGAACTGTTAGGGTTAAAAAATGGTAAATAGGAGTGCCGTTGTACGGTTTAACTTTATATATCATAAATGTAACAGGCGCCATCTTTGAGTTGCTCTATGTGAAAAAATGGGACCCAATCTAAGTGTTGATTAAAAACCCGTACAGCCTTTATTTCCGTGTGCTTACATTCAAAATTGTACGTTCCCTTGACTAGCTTCATGTCAATTACTGTGCATTAAAAACCTATTATCTGAAGGTAAATCTTACCTAGCGGACACAAAACACTAGTTAACACTGCGATTAAGGCAAAGACAATGCTGTATCATTTGTGCTCTTTTAGAATATCCACAGTAATGTGTAATCGCTGCTGATGATTAAGATGATAAGGAAGTTGAAAAAAGGTGTGATGAGAACGAGCGGCGAAATTTTTGATGAGAACTTACGTACAGTGCACATCCTCTGGCAACTGCTTCGTCTCCATTCACAATAGGGTGCCCCATTTGTCTGAACACAAAATGAACCAACTGCTGTATGGCGTGAACACGAAACCCTCCACCAATCAGTTCTACTGCAGTAAGCTCCTTAACATTTACGGTACTTCTCCGAATACATTCTTCAAATAGGCCCCGGAAGCGGTTCAGTAAATCGCTCAAAAGTCCCTATGGATAAGCTTGGATTATGAACAACACTTACTTCAAACTGAGCACGAGATACACGAAATTTGAGATCATTTCCATGTAGCAATCGTTCCAATAAAACGGATATTTCTGCCGCACTGGAAGTCATTCTTATCTTTAACAATTCGGCTTCTCTTCTCAACCTATATAAAATCATTGGGGTTGCTTTGCCCGACTGTAATTTGTAACAAATGAGTACAAGTGAAGTTACCTTCCAAGTGTTCGCGAATTGTTGTTGTAGTCGGATGTTTAGTACGCGGTCAAAATCTCTCCCTCCCAGTTTTGGGTCTGAAGCAGAGCCCAGTATTTCCATCTTTGATTTTGTGAATGCACAAATGGATACTTGCGTGCTCTTATGCCCTATATTGATAAACGCAACCTTTTTAGGAGGCATTCCCTCGTCGGGCAACAGATTCGGTCCATGTGCATAAAATATCCCGACTGAACAGGCAGTATACGAGAAATACTTCCAACTTACTAGCAGTTGTCGCATCTAAGAGTGTTACGTTTGACAATTTTGCAATGCGTGCGGCATCCAGCATCGCTTGTTGTTCGCTTTCATCATAGAAATCTGGAACTCCGATAACAACCGCTTGACTTTTGGAAGTTACAGATGACTCAACGACTGACATCAAGTTTTTCAAAACCATTGCAACCAGTTGTTCCGGGACAAAGCGCCACTCGCGACCAGCGAAAGAAACCTGGGTTGCAAAGAATCGCAAACAATCAAGAAATTGGTGGCAGTTGATTGCAACCCTCCAAATTCTGTTTCTGCTGACCAGAGAATTTTCTGCAGCAACAATAATCAACGCTAAGTAATATCAAGGCAGTATGCTTTTACATGAAAATCAAAATTCCACCTACTTTTTAATGACCCTTACGTCACGGTCGGTTAGAACGGGAAGTTTTCTTTTGAGCATATGATGAACAACATTGCGAGCGCACTCCGAATTTGCGAAAGTGAATTCGGATGGAACAGTAATATTAGGTGTTTTAGTGAATAATTCTGGCCACTTTGCTCTTTAAAGCCTGGGTCTCAATGATTCTGGTGCTGAAATATCCTTACTTCCTTTTCAAGAAAATCTACGTTCTTTTTGTATAAGGTTTTTACCGTTGTTCTTTCGGCGTGTTGATACTAGGATCACAAGTCACCCTTCTCCACAAACACAAACACAAAAGCCAATTCTTTTTGACATGGTAAGGACCAAATGCTTCGTTTTATTGCGTAAATTCCATCAACGTGCTTGTTTATGATGGGTGTCGGTGATACTTATTGTTCCAATGTGTGGGTGTGCGAATGAGAGTTCACAAAGTTGTTCATCTGGTGGTTTGTTGACACCACCAAAACTGGTACTTTGCGACGGAAACTTAGTTTGTAAAGGTGTCATGCCGGTATCGCGATACCTCGAATATCGTGCGAAGTGAAACATGAGGCTGCCTGGTGCAGCAAATTCAGTTGCTTAAAAACGAGATAAACGAGAGATTTAGCCAGGTTCCCGGTGAGTCCCCCGAAAAAAAAACAAATTAGTTTGCAAATGAGTGTAGTTCGCTAGGTTTTGAGAGCTCTGGAAAGATTCTCACCATAAAACAAACAGTGCCGAACTCGGTGCACTAAACTCGGTAGTACCGCTTTTGGCTAAGTTGTGTAACCATTGTTGATGTCCAGCCACGAGTTTCTCGAAACTGCTTCAACAAATGTGTACATGTAGGCTTATTGGAAGCCATGTGCGTACATTACGCCAGTGTAATATCAAGGTTCAAATACTATGCTCAAAATATATTGAAAAAGGATGAGCAACATAAGGAGAATGAAGTGGTCTTCTAGGAGAATTATACTTTTAAGTGAATAACACGAGAAAAGGTTCAGAGTATCTTGCTATCCCAGTGAATTGTTGACTTTGATTACAAGCTCCCTAAAATGGCGACACAATTTGTATTCTGAACCAGAAAGAACGCGACATCTCGATCAACAGTTGGAAGAAAGAACAAGTAAATACTCTTGCGGCAAATGGACATATCCTTCAAAACTGCTGTGCAAGCTATAGGGCTATGGTCTCCGTAAAATTATTCTCAAAATTTCCGCATCTTACTAAACCGAACCACCGGAAATAAGCTGGAAATACAGTGATTTCAAAGCTGAGAGCATGCAAATGGAGGAAACCATTTTCCACAAAACCCACTTATTTTCTCTGCGTTTTGTTGGAATTCCTTGATGACAACTGAACCAATCCAAAACAGGGCATATTTGGTTTGGAACTAAGACCAAGGAAGATTGACGCACCACAGGAGTACAAAATGTCATTTGAAGTTTTTGTTTTCTCGTCACAGAGACCTCTAAGGCAATGCAAAATTTTATTTTTTATCACTGTGACGTATTTTTCGGACACGCTTGTTAATGTATGTATAACTTTAAGTAGCTGATCATTCATCCACGTGTGTTTGTTTTTCAGCATATTATCAGCGCACGAAACAACTGATCAGCCCACCGAGATTTGGCCTTTCGTGTGATATTTAAGAGAAGTTACATGTTATGTGGGCAAAGAAAAGATAACTCAGTGTTTGGTGGACCGAAGAAAATTCGTCTGCTGTAGGTGGTCAAAGTTGGTCTAGCACAGGTGTCTACACGTCCAAATAGCGGCAAGTCAAGCTAGAGAAGTGCAGGAAGGGTATTGATTACCTCGGCCGATGGCAAGGAAAATAACTTGTTTACTTAGCTAAAAATGTCAACCGAAAAGTGCAAAGGTTTCTTTCCATTGTTCTTAATCCTCCTCTACTCAGGACTTAAAGTAATCTATGGGAAGTCACCCCTGTTATTACAAATTAAACTGTACTTTATTGGCTTTTGCCGCATTGTTATTATTAGACTGCTTCCGCGTCATCACACATCTAATGCCTTCGTTGCCACTTCACCCAAACAAACATTGCTTTGTAAAGGCATAGTCAGAGAAGCGTCTGAGGACTTCAAGGATCTCCCTTCGACATGGTTTATTTCAAGTGGGCATTCAGGAATATAGCTCAAATTGTCGTCTGGTACGCAGCATCCTTCACATCAAGTGGTATGCTACACTGAAAGCAATGGTAGCGCATATTGGCGAACGGTAATACGCAAACAGTCCCTATTCTTCGTGTGCCCTCCACATTATCATAATTTTTGACCACTCGTCCAAAATCCCAATATCGTTAAAAGTTCCTGACTCATTCGCTGGTTCTCTCTTGACAGGTGTTCGTTAAAGTCTCCCTCACTGTCTCCTCAAGCCAGCTACGAAAATCTCCTAACAATGAGATTAGGCTTCAGTTTCTGACATGCTGCCTTATCACATACAAGGCGGAGTAAAGCTGCAGCAAGATGGCGCTCAAGTATGAAATTATACTTTCTTTGTAGTCGTTGGATGACTCCCAACTTTTCCGGATCCACAAGTGCACCTGCTACATTTATATTGCTTATGTGGATATCTGTTGCACATGAATATTTCAAAAAAGATTCGCACATCTACCGTGAAGCGAAACCTCCCAATGTTTATTATCACTAAGAGTGTTGAGTTAATCACAGCACGCCTTACGTCTGCTTACTTAATCTTTCACATTCCTTTCAGAGGCCTCAGTTGCAACGTTAGAACACGCATAGCAGGCTGGCTGAATAAGAGTTCAACAACACTGACTGACAAGTCGAATGCATATAACAGGATTTGGCAGTTATTGGCTACCTTCACGTTACACCAGAATGTGCTCATCATGAGAAAATATATCGATTTGCGCTATCTTGGCTGAGCTCCAGGACCGACGTGTGAATTCGCAGTTGCAGGTCTGCCAGCTGGACGAAATAATCAATAGCGGTAAATTAGTCGGATAAATTATTTCGTCACAAGATCCAATAACACAATAGGTTTACGATCAGCAGGCGTATACCTATACAGCCGCTGACTAAAGGCCTCTTATCAAAAGAAATTGAAGAAAATTAAGATTGATTTTTCGGGATGTAACTATCCGAAAATCATGGGGCAAGAGTTTATTGTTACGGTATAAATCTTGCCCCCTAATTTGTTGGCGGATGAAAGTGAACATATATCCCTCTGAATCACATTAAGGGGAAAACACAGGAGAGAGCGAACATGGTGCATGTGTAACACAAGAATTTATATGATAGCTGCCGACATTTTGAGACAATAGTGATTAAAAAACGGAAATAGTTGTTCCACTACAACCTTTCGTGTAACCCAATAAAACCAGGGAGACTGAAATCACGCCTAGACAGGAACAGTCCGGAGACTGAGTTGACCTTGAACCGCAAACCCCCGGGTCAGTAATTTTGCGGCCTCATCACCGAACTATCACCTACGTTATCTGAATTTGCTCGGTTAAACTGCACCTGGCCCTAACAATCGTCACAGAAGAAAACACAGAGGTGCTCCTCTGATTATCATCGTCACTGTCTGTATGACATCAGTGTTCAACACTAATGCTTCACTGCCGTACATCCATGATTTAGTTGAAAGCCTTATTTTGAAGGTCAAGTGGAAATACAAGCAAGAAATCACTATAGTGTGACATTACGGAGGGGTGAATTGAGTAGTTTTACACTGATGCTTCTGTTGTTCATGGTCGACAATCCGATAGGATGACATCAACCCTAGGCTGTTGAAATCAATAGTTCCAAACTTTCGCAGTAACCAGAGAGCGGAGAACTCACAGATTCCAGTTGATTTGTCAACCAGTTAACTCAGCACCCTATCATTTCGTTGACAGAGGAAAGTCGCCAATTTCATGTTGTGATCGACCTGTTAGTACTGTGATGAGGTTTTGGAATTCTTGAGGAAGGTTTATTCCCGTACTTGAAGCCAAGCCATGTCGAAAAGCTGAAAAGCGAGGTACAGCTGTCCCGTCCTTATTAAAAATCATCAGCAGTACACATTCCACGAAACTTCAGGGAGTCTCGGAATGGTGACTCGACGGTAACAACAATCCTCCGGATACTTTGCGTGCTTCGCCCCTCATCTCTGACAAAACGGCTTTAATTATTGCGTTACCTAGGTCATTAAGATTGGTATTCAGACGTTAGGAATGTGAAATTGTCAGCTTTACCTCATATGGTTCTGTGGTGTTTGGGTGTACCTTACATGTTGAGCATGTGGAGAGATACCATAAAGCTCCCTCACGGTACGCAGTATTTTCATGGCCACAACGTGAAGCTTGCTTCTGCTGCATGGATCAAGCTGTTTTAGTTTTTATGATTATATTACCCGTGTAGAACTCCATCACTAAAATTTATGACTGTTTGTGAAGTTAACTACTTTAGACTGCTTGGGGGGGGGGAATTAATCGGTCCAACACAGTCCATTATATCACTCCGGCCTAGGTTGGTGTACTGTTAAATATGGTCCCTCAGACCTGCTTTTTATGTTATCAAGAAACCAAACTGCTACAGCTAACCGCCAGCATCTTCGAGCGTGAAAATACCACCCTATGGTAATCTGCTTTGTATTGTCTACGAAGCTTATATAGAGGAATCCCGATTAGTTTGTTGTCCAGATGATCTGACAAATTTATAGTAGTCTGGCGGGTTGCATCTCAGCTCGAGCGCTTGTTCTCCTAAGTCTCCATGTCTTCGAAAGCTATTCATTATTTCTGGCTTATTACAGACTACATAATCATTGTCTTATCATTTATTTTGACATTTGAAATGTCCAGAACTTTCAATTTTGATTAATATAAATCTCATAAATGTGAAAACTGCGGTATCATTTTTTAATTCCTTTGCTGGCCGTGCCAGCTACTACCTCAAACGGATGAGTGGTATGTCAAAATGAAGATCTATGGAGCCTGTAAACACACTGAAATTTAGCAGGATGCCTCAGTCCCATCGACTTACATTGGCAGCAATGTTTGGTTTGAAGGTAAGTGAAAAATGGATCGTGCTTGGTAGGAGTAAAGGTCCAATTTTACTAAACGTCATATTCAGCCGTAATTTTATGAAAAGAAAGATTAAACTTGGACGTTGCATTCACGGTAACACGATGAGAAAACAAATAGCAACCGATTGGAAAGACTGCTTAAAGCGTACGCTGTGCGTGACTTTGGGTAGACCGGGGGTCGGAAGCTTAAGTTCACGTTGTTTTGCCTAATTAGGCAGTAGCAGGCAACCAGTGGGGCGGTTATTCAGCAAGTAAATAGCATTTGTTTTATGATGTGACGGTTCCAGATTTTCCTGTAGCCGAAAGTTGGTTTTATGCTTCCAGTTTTCTTAAAATCTCATAACACCCTAGACTGTAAAACAGAAATCTAGTGGTTAAGCTAAATGAAAGTGTTTGCAGAAGACGGTGCCTTCCAGTGTGTCCCGGTTAACTTGTGATCCGTCACTAAAAAAGTCTAACCTCTTTGCACTAATCATTTACTTCTTTGGTGATGAATACTGCACTCTGTCGAAAGGTTTTCATGCGTTGTGTAGTCTTGCTCAGTAATGAAAGTCGGTCCATTAATAACGTAATAAGTAGAAACTAATCAGCTTACTATCTTTGACTACTTATGAGATGTGTTTGCCTACATACTGACAGACCATTTTGAATTGTAACATCCTGTACCACATTGAATTGTGCCAAAGATGTTTGCGACAGAATGAATGAAATTCAACAACAGAGTAAGGAGAACCTATGATCCAAATTCTGAAAAACCAGTCATAGCACTTCCTAGCATTTAAGTGGCGTGTAAATATCCTGCTACGTGAAATGATGATGTGTTCCACTCATCTGCCACACGATATTCTTCCAGTTTTCTAGAAAAGCAATCCTTTCATCATCCTAAATTCTCCTTTTGGTATTGGCATCGGGATTGACACAATCATCATCTAGGTAGAGTCCAATAAAATGTGGTGAGTAGTTGTCACCAGGCGAAGCAGATGCAGGTCAGAATCTCAGGAATGGGAGTGAAGGAACAAGAACAAAAGATGCCGGATATATCTTTCTGGAAACCAGTGGTGTCATCATCATCAATATCAGCTGCAACAACCACGTAGTTGTTGTACAGTAGTTATAACTGCCACAGTTTAGTTCACCGGTGATTTGGGGAGGTGGGGTAGGTAGCTGCGCATTGGAAGCGGGAGCTGTTATATTTGTGCGTAAATACAAGAATGTCAGGAGACTTTTAAGTGGAGGAACAGAGAAGTGAGCTGTGCATTGAAGGCAATAGATTGGATGCACAAGTGCCATTAAGGACGCGAATGGGCCGTGTCTGACAATCTCTCTATCCATAGATGTGGCCCGTCTCGGGGTCCCCATCCAGGGAGGCGGCAATGACCAGCTCAGCTGAGTTTGCTGGTAATGGCTTTCACGCTTCGCTGCCAAGTCATTGTTTGACCTCTCCTGGCTTATTTCCACCCTTTGCGTGGTTCTGCAAAAAGAATCCTTCGGGGAAGTCGGTTGACTAGCATACGGAGTCCGTGCCCAAGCCAGCGCAACCTATGCAGTGTGATCGGTTCATCTATCGTGGGCGAGTTATTTCTTGCGAATACCATTCGACGTATTTCATCATTGCTGATCCGGTGTTCCCACCAGATTCGGGCAATGCTCCGAAGACATCGATGGTCAAACACTGAGAGTCTTTTGACGTCCTCGACGCGCAGCGGCCAGGTTTATGACCCGTATAGCGATATGGATCGCACCACAGCATTGTAAACTCGACCCTTGACGGATAAGCTGATGTCACGCCTACGCCACAGGTGACGCAAGTTCACGAAAGCTGCTCTGGCCTTCCCAACCCGGATGAAAATCTCATCTTTTGCGAGACCATCGGGGCTGATACATCTGCCCAGGTAAACAAATCTGTCCACTATCTCACTCGGTTCATCCGCAAACATGAGGCTAGGATTTGAGCCCACCCAGTCTTGCAGTAACACTTTACACTTTCAGGTGTTGGTGGTTGCGAGATTTTGCAGAATACATACTCGCATCACTCTAGTTTGAGCAATCATCCTCCTGTCCTCGCGCAATCATTCTGGTGAGTCCATACAATGGGGAGGGAAGCACTGGACTCGAGTTCCGCTTTTATTAAAGCACACCAACAGTGCATATCAAATGGCGGTGCCTGGGTTTGAACTCCGCACATCTGACATGCGAGGTAAGCATGTCAGCACTACTCCACCAGCGCACGCTGAACCCATCCAAATTTTCACCTTTGAGCAAATGAACATGTTCGCGCTTGAGTGATGTGAGTGATGTGTGATGTGTGAAGTGCATACCAATCCGTCAGACAGAATTATTCAGATTATTTAATATTGTTCGCATTACCCCGACATCAGATCCAAGAAGAGCTATGTCGTCTGCGTACTTGGTATCTGTGAGCGGACGCCCCGGGCGAACTTCAACCCCACAGGCATTAGAGGCTTTTAGTGAGTCTTCCATAATCATATCAATGACGAAGTTGAAGGGGAAGGTGAAAGAGGATAGCCCTGTCTGACACCACTTGATGTGGTGAACTCAGGCGAGAGCTTCCCGTAGACTTTCACACTACCGCGGGAGTTGGCGTACAGCGCTCCAAGGAGGGTCAAGAATTTATGGGGGACACCTTTGCCCCATAGTACTTGACGGTCCACAGAGTCAAAGGCAGCTTTCAAAGCAAGGAACACAACCATCGTTGGTTGCTGGGAGCAGTGTCGCTGTTCCACAATCTGTCGGATGGTGAAGGTGTGATCGATACATCCTCTTGCAGGACAGAACCCAGGATCTGCCTCTCCCTGTGTTCAGTCAACCGTCGAAGGATAAGACCAGAGAGGACCTTCGATGCCACAGCTGCCAGGCGGGTTCCACAGTGTTTTTTTACAGCGTCCGCGTAGTTTTTTTGAAGATAGGGATAACTGTCGACATGCTTCGTTCTACAGGCACTTTCTCTTTACTCCATATCGCACCAATTAGTTTTGTTAGATTGGTCATCAGGGATTCTCCGACTTCGTTGAAGAGGGCTGGATAGAGATCGCCCGGTCCTGGTGCATTGTCACGTTTCGGTACGGATATTCCATACTTTATTTTCTTCTTCCGACGGGCGATCAAGATTTAAATTCCATTCACCCGTATGCACTATTTCCACAGGCTGGGTTGCAGCAGGCCAGCTAAATTGTTCTTCGAAGTGTTCGGCCCATCTTTCCAGTCGACGTTTTCGCGAGTGATTTATTGAGCCACATTTTTCACTTATCATTTCGCTGACCGCTGCTTTCCAAGGGCCAGTCGATCGTATCAGTTGGTATAGGGCACGGCTGTTTCCGGTAGAAAAAGCCTTTTCCATCTCTTGAGCTTTCGATGTCCACCAGAGCCCTCGGTCTTTCCTCAGGCTCTTCATTGTGTGGCGTTTAAAAGACTTGCGCGCGCCGTCGTACTCGTTGCCTGCTGATATGGAATTCCTGGCATCAGTCATGGATAGCGATCTCGACGACCTCCAGTGGTGTTGTGGTCGACCTGGAGAAGTCGGACAGACAACACTGAACTTCGCTAACATAGCTCCTTTCACAGTTTGTCACACTTCATCCACATGCTCAATATCAGTACACTATTGGTTTACTGTGCATAGTCGTTGGGCTAATTCAGATCGATACTGTTGAGCTATGGTAGTGTTCCAAAGATGGTGGATTGGGATGCTTCTTGCTGACTTGCGAGGGCCTGAGGGAAAAAGAACTGTCAGGCGTGCACGTACCATGGTCCGTGATCGGAATCAAGTTTTGTGCTCCAGAAGGAACGGCAGTCTTCAATTGTAGCTCTCCAACGGTGACTGATGGCCACTTCATCTAACTGGGTCCACGGTCGATTTACAGTCGGTGGCCACCAGGTTACGCAATGCGGACGTTTATGCTGAAAGTTCGTACTGAAAGTCCGTACTACTAGTGGTGTATGCAAAAATGCAAGCAACCCAGTTGTAAACCACTTTACCACTTTTCGCTTGTAAGTAGGTCCCTTTATTGTAATTCCTTTTTGTTTACCGTCACACTTTGTGAGCTTAGATTATTTAAATAAATACGAGAGGTTAACTACGAATCTTCAAAATACGGGATTATGTTCGCCTAACTTGTGGTTAGCAAAGGGCGGATATAGTATTTTCACTCCAGAGAGAATTGAAAATAGCCATCTTGTGATCTACCTACATTTTCATGTATGAGTTAATTTTCCTAGATTCTGAAAGCTACCTAACCTGTCATACTTAGTCCCAACTTCTTAACAGCTCGTTTAGCGGTAGTTTGAGTGAATATTTTGCTCACTTGCTGTGACTTATACGATAAGTCACACAACTTGTTAGGTCATTTGATTCAGTGAAAATTTCCGTGCTGTACACTCCGAAGATGTTTAAGGAGAAAATGTGTACTGAATGGAAAATACTGACGTTTCCTCTCTCAGGCCGAAAATAGCGCATAACATCGCAATACATGGAAAGATCTAGCACAAGAATGGGATTATGAAAATAAATCAGCATGTTCAGCCGAATCCGTCACATCCCAATAGTCCCTTTTAGTATGCAGTTAATTGTACTTCACCGCGTCCAAGAAAAGCGTATCCACTAGACAGTTAGAGTGTGCATTGCTACACCTTGGAAGAAAGTACATGTCCCGGTGGTTGGAGTGATCTCTACGCAAATGTAGAAAAGTGGGTATTCAACATAAAGCTTGTTGAACCCTGGGCACAGATCTCACGATAGGCTCGCCTCCAACTGAATATTTGGCAGTCTGTACACTGTAAATTACGCGGAACAATATCAGTATGCAACAGACTACGAGGTAATTTACTGAACCCACACCTGCAACAATTCCATCGCACATACGGGCCCGAATGTAAACACCCGTGTAACGGAATCCATAAGAACAAGTGAAATTAACTCAGGTAATAAAGCATGAGCTGCTGACCAGAACATCTGTGGTCCAAATTTACCCCTGTATTTTCACTTGTTCGGGACCAGGCATTGGGTGCTTCACCCGAGCTTCTTTATGAACGTGCAGCGGACGCGCAGTAAACAGATGCCATAGCTCAGCTTCATTCTGGATACCGACAGCACATAGTGGAATGGATAAATGAGATGCAATGGGAGTGGAATCTCTCCCATGAAACCCGGAAGCTCAGTGAGTTATTCTGGAGATTATGGAGCAGCCATGAACATGCTTATCTGTTAAGCTGCTCTCCGTGTTATAGTTAGGATAAGTGATTCGTCGCTACCTCGCAGCTTGGGTAGAGTATATTTGTCCAATGCATGTAGAGGACGTTCGTTATATTCTACACATTATTTGCAAAGTTTGTCAAATCTTTGTTTTTTTGCACACCCAGGAAATATTTACATTAGCACACCGTTCTTATAATTTCTCCTAGGTGCTCATTTAGGTTATAGACTGAGTAGAGCCACATGGTCGGTTTCCTGTGATTACGGAGCGCACTAAAGGCCAGCGAGCACTCAGACAATGCTGAACAATTGAGTTTCAATCTTCTTCTGCTTAGATGCATGTTCATACAGATAATCTGGAATATCCACATCGGTAAAAACCGAAAAGCGAGTCCTACAAATATTGCCTACTTATTTCATTTTTGTCTAACATCTCAATATTCGGTCAGCCATGCCTTGGCTCTAAGTATTTCCCATCTTAGTTTGACGTTTTCTTAAACAAAAACAGCTAAAAGACAACAGACCAGGTAAAACCCCACGAAATGCCTCGAGCATTTAACCCCCGCACCCAAAATAAATGTTTTGCGCATGCATTAGGGAGCACGATGCTCCTCATAGGATAGTTGCTGTTGGCTTAAACTCACAGTTAACGGCTTTCAATATGAGTCCATACAGATACAATTTTACGAAAGGGTAGAAACAGTGGACGGGACGTTGATTTGTTGCTGGACTTTGCTATCGATAACCCTTTCGACAAATCCAATAAAGGCGGCCAGTATCTGATAAGTGGTTCTGTCCACTCCAACCGCGGTGGCCATTGGGGGAACAGACCACACTAGGGAGCATGACATTGAAAGAAATGACTGTCCGTATACTGAATTTATATTCCCATCTTATTTAGTGTTTCTGACCAGGATCAACTATCATTTCGTAACAGTTACCAACCTATCCTTTGGTGCAGTAACATATTGCCATAAGTTTGAGTCACGAGTTAGTAATAAAACTTTCCGATTAACCGAAACACTGCATATTCCTGACGTCCAGATGTAATTTCTCGTAACCAACGCAGAACTTTCGGAGGCTTCAGGGCTTTCATGATTTTAGCACAGTTACATGGGCATTTATGAAAACCTCATTTTAGGAGAATAAAAAAATAGCTACTTAAAGTGACGCATTCACCGAACTTCATAATAAGTGTGTTCATTCTATGTGGTTGAGGTTTCTTGCGCCTACTCACAGTATACTACAGTTTATCACAATATACCACAGTTTTCAAGCAACTGCAACTGATATCAATAAAATACTTTCACAGTGATGCTTGTTCTGCAATCGCGCCTTATAAGGATTCATTCATTTGATAAACTAATCCCTGTAGCCAAGGGTTTTAATTTGAACGTTGTATTTAAAAGTGCACATTCGCGATGGCTTAATCGCGTTATTTAGCCTCCTTCAGAAAGGTGTCAGACGGAACGAACAGATGACATAGCTTGTCATGCACAGAAAACGTTCCTTCAGGATGGCTTTATTGGATCACTCTGTTGTTGGAAAGATTTTTTTTCCTAAAAGACAAACCCGTTTCATCATATGGACTGAGAAATCCAATTTCTTCATCAAAAGTGTTTGATGTTTAGAGTATTTTCTGACAGCACTGTGCAGACCGTAGCACTTGCATTTCACTCGCAAACATACCAGGCTAGTTATGAAACAACTGGTCAGAGAACCAGGTTGCTGATATACCAGCGTCAGTCTTGATATCTACTGAATAGCTTAAGACACTTACCGGAATACACAATCTCCCGTCCGCAGTCTCACCAATGGCGTACGGAAGATACTCCTGTTCGGCCGCGACTGTTTCATCATTTGCAGTCTTTCCAAGTAGAGAAGTAAAGTTTTCGTAGGTATTAGTGATATTGCTTTCTTGCTGCAGCTTCGCGGAGGTCCCAATAAAACGTAGCCTATCGGCAAAAGCCACACATGTCCTGAATGAATACGATCCATGAAACAGACCTGGAATTTTTGATAAAACTTACGGAGATTGTCTGGCCCCATACTCGTTTTCAAGGGTCAGAGTGTTTCCGTTCTGTGTAATGGCGACACACGAGTTTGCTGCGCCGATGTCAATACCGATTCCATGATAAGGTATCATTTCACTAACATAGGTAAGCAAGCACTGATTTGCAAGGAAGCTATGGGAGGGAAGGTGGTGGTCAGTATTTGGTCGAGTAAAAAGGAACTGTGCATTATACTTGATTACAGTATGAGTTCTAAGGAGGAGTGAGGTCGGGGGTCTCAAACTGGATCGTACCCATCGGAAAAGCCATTGTGACTTTTCAACTTCCGTGTGCAAAATAATAGTGCAAAGTATGCTGCTCAAGGACTGGTTTAGAATGATTTCATCCCTCTCTACAAGCGGCTATCGGGAGACGATGTCTAGCTGCAGAAAGATTTGTGCTCTTCGAACTGAGTCGGATTGTGATCATGTTTCAACGTGGCTAAGCATTTGCGTCCTTAAATTTAAGGGTTATTTCCCCATTTCCCGCAGTTTGATATTCAGATTAGACTTTCTCCTTGAATGAGACCCTAAACACTTGGGCAATCAAACAAGTCATTAGTAACATGCAGCCTCGTGCGTTTTGAGACCAATGCACATATGTTCTAGCGCACGGAACCAACACGTGGCGGATGCTTACAAACCATAACTGCTTCTACTACAACCGCCTAAATTAATGTATGAAATGCCGCGGGTAAGATGGTTTCATTGTTTACATGATTTTGTCTTCACACGACTGAAGTAGACTTCGATAGTACCGAGGCTGACTGTGCTACATGATCAACATTTCTGCTATTTTGAGCATCGCTAAATATTAAGTGCAAGAAGATGCTCAGCAATCCCAGGTGAGATCGGAAATAACAGGATACTTTGTGTAGTCAGCGCCAGATCTTGTTTACCTTTACCCACCATGCAACACTTGGCCCACACAGCTACAGGAAGCAATTAAATTGCACACCCTTTAGACAGAATTTGAAAATGCCACAGAAATGAACACGAACACCCAAACGCTCGATTGCACATCGGACTAGCAAAGTCAATAAACTCTGTCTGCTTGATGATAATCCGATCAAGCCGTTCTTTAGAAATCATTCTACTACGGAAAGTTTAGAGTCGAAACACAGCTTAATGGAATGAGATTTCAAGGAGTGGTCGTTGGTTTGTTCACTGAGCTGAGCTGAGCTGAGGAAAAGTATCTCAAGGATTTATACAGTCAATTGATTATAGAAATCCTATTCATCTAAACTGTGTTCCGAAATTGAACTCTCCAGCTTATACACTGCATGGTGTTCGAGTTCCTTAGCAAGCAAACTCCTCTGAGCGGAGTTTAGCCCAAAATTCTTAAATCAATCTATTGGTTGAATCTGCGGTCTCCCTAAGATCCAAATATCTGATGAAAGCTTCAAGGAACCAACCTTTACTCATTTTGTGTTATAGCAGAAAACGGCTCCTGGGATGTAGCACGATGAGAAGAAATTTTAATTGTTCAGCTTTTTATGTCATACACTGAAAGCACTTACGGTTAACCCAAAGAACGTCTCATTGGGAGAGACGTTTGATACTGGGAAACAAATATTTGGTGCGTGGTACGTGCACTTTAAAGGTCTCATCAGAGAACGTATGCAGTCAAGTTCGGGTTACCAAGCAAACCGTAGGCATGGTGTTGGTTAAACGTTTACTAACAGAGTAGCAATCTAGGCTGGGATAATATCGTGCATCGTGAAACGACGGATGCAACAGGTTGTACGTCTGAGGGTGAGAATGATAGATGGTGCTTATATAATAAAACAGGATTGGGTTACTTGGCTTTTCTTGATTGTCTGGACAGAATCAGTGACACATGGTTTTGTAGCACTACGATCCAAGCGCTGATTTTAGTATGAAGTTTAACCTCCATCTTTATAGCGAAAAGCAGAAGAAGCGTCGCACAGCCCATTCCACTGCGTCTGCAACCCTCTCAAGTACGCGTCTTCAGCATCAACAGGATAACCCAACTACAAGGGTCTCCGGTTGAATACCAGTGGCTCATTTCAGAACGTAACCCTACTCACTCTTCATAATCGCAGATTAATACTATGTGACCCGGTTTTTACGGTTGTTTGAGTAATACCTACTAGAGGATCAGTGTAGACTGAAGTGGCGTCCTTTTCCTGTGCAAACACCACACAATATAACCGCATAAACACCTTAAAGCATCACCCAGTCAGTATGATCTTTAATAAAGTATTCTGACCATGTTACTTCAAAACTCTGACGGTTTGTCTTCCTACGTTTTTTACCTTTTTGAATGAGTATCTGACCAACGATTGCTCATTTCTGTTCCAGAAAAACTAGAAAACTGACTTTCTAAGCTACCGAATATTGCATCTTTGCACATTTAGCCCGCTGGCATATACCGATGTTTAGGAATGAAATAAACGAAAGGAATATAGGTTGGGCGATTCGATACTTTGAAGCGGCTTTCCAGAACCCAATACTGAAAAGAGGTAGAGAGAATAGAGGTGGGTCAGTGAAAGTGAGTTTACCGCGTGTTAAGGACAGGAATACTTGACTTAACTGGGTCTTTTGGTACTTGATTTCAGCAGCATCTTGGCTACATCGGGGCAAATGTGAAATCTTAACAAGACCCCAGCTTTATGAATGTGATTTTTACTACCATAGTCATTCAGAATTTCCTATTCTTGACAGTTTTAGACTAGCCTCGCAGATGACTGTAGAGGAAGTATCAGTATCCTCTTTATGTCTGTACCAACAAATGAGTAAAAACGGATTATTTGACGAGACACAAGAGACCTGTTGCCATCCAGCATCATACTCTGGTTGAATGCATTTGATGATATAGCCTTCACCATAGCAGAAAGCAAAACTAACGGACACAAAGGCGTTTGACCTTTAAATATTTTTTTCTGATGATGTGAGTGACACGTGGGCTAGCCACATAGTACATGCATTTGAACGTCCTTATACTTTTCGTAAGTACGCCCGTCTTTTGTAGGCAGTCTAAAATTTTTTTTATGGGGCTCGTTTATAAAGGCACAGAAGCTTGTAAAATTTGTATGGTGATACACACAAGTAGCATCCTACAGCAGTTTTACAATCCCGCTTTAGTTAAGACGTAAATATTACAGATAACCAATTCTTTACTGGTTTTTAAAATAAACATTGAGTCATTCTGCACAAAATCACCAAGACGATACCATCTACGATGCCTTGGTAACTAATTCATCGCGTTCAGTGGAGCCCTTTCTAGCTAGATTTGTTCAGTGTGAGACCGTGGTAAGACGGAAAACTGTTTCCTTGTATATGCATGGTGGCTTCACAGTTAAACGAGACATAGATTCTTTAAGGTAACGTGCATAGATTTCCATGTAAACTTTGCGCGTCTGAATGGTATCACGCAGAATTTCCATGCAATCCAATATAAATTGCCAGTAAATAAATATAAACGTAAATAAGCATAAAAAGCTACGATAGTAAACCTCCGTGGGGTATTAGTGCCAAATATAAAGTCGAAGACGCCCCTTAGCTAGTCTTGGAAACCACCTTTCAAACAGATGCAAGCATTCTGAAACAATTGCGCAGTTTTATGATATACAGAACTGCGTGCGCTCAAAACAGGGTGTCATAAAGCAACATCTCGTGAGAATCTGCCAGTACCCTTTCCACTTGGCCTAAAATTACTAAAATTACTCTCCCATCTTTGTAACCTCCAGTAAGGTGAAAGCAAGTATGGCTCCCCGCTGATTCATGTGTTGCGATGGGCCATGTTTACTTCAGTCATTTGCGTGACTAGTCAGAGAAACTTTGAACACGGGAATGCTCAACGTCTAGGGAATTGTCGGTAGTTTATTGAAATACAGCCGTAAGAAGACGTCTAGATCCGTTTCACTGTGGAAACTGAGAGTCTAATTAATTGAAACCGCAGAAAGTTTATGCAGAAAGCCTAGGGATTTATAACTGTTTGCTAAACAAGACCGAACAACTCCAGTCTTTGACGAGTTCCATTTCTGAATATTTCATCCAACCTTCTTAGTTGTCTCGCACTTTGCTCAGCTGTTGCCCCAGCCAAAGACTGCATCTAGCAGAATTTGTAAGGCGTTATTTGCAACTTTTATGTTTACCGTTCTCAGCAGGAAGCTTTTCCATTAATTAAAGAAATAATGCAAGCCTAGCTTAACTTATAAACAATATTCGGATGCAAGCTACTCACATTTCTAAATAACATTTGTGTTAACAAAAGACTCAGGTGAATGCCTGGTCTGTAATATTCCTCAGCTTAGCGTGCCACACAAAGAAAATCTCAAGTTTGTTCTGACTTTCGTGAGTGGATACTGGTTCTGAGAGCTTTTTGGAGGATTTTACATCTTTCGTCAGTTAAAAGGGGTAATCAGTCATCTCCTTTTTGTATTCAGTAAGGGTATCCAATTTGACTGCTGAAATGATTACCTAGTAGCACCCGGTATTCACGAATCAGCGCATCGTGTCGTCCATAATTATAAAGCAACTGAATTTATGCGATAACAAACTTACCAGGACGCTACGCTCCACTAACGCTGTTGCTTGTCTAGGTGGCTAACTTATCTTTTGGATTATAAAAGTTTTAATCCGTCAAGTTTGGTTGTTAGCGTCCGCAGTTGCATTAGCCGGCCCAGCGTTACTACGTTCGACCACAGTTTCTCGTAATCTTGTCAAAGATGCTTCCGCGGTGTTAAATGTAAGTTGAACTGCTGACCCAAGGCGACTAATTTGGAATTAAGAGGTAGAATCTGTTGTCCTATTAGACTACAACTATACGGTATATTCTATTTCTTGTGATTTATCTTACCTTCTGTCAGCAAGTTTATCCGGCTGGGTTTTTTGTGGTTGTAATACGAATTTGGGTAAGTAGCTCAAAATAGTCTCTGCCGAGGAGGGGTGTGGTTAGATAATTCATACATTCACTATGTTACATTCAATTCAGTTATTTCATCGTACATTTCATAAACTTCCTCGGACTGCCAATGCGAAGCCAAAAGCATATTACTTTGGTGAATAGTTATGCATCACAAAATACATGAGTGATTCATTTCTAAGGGAAACTCATTCGTCCTGGAAGAGTTTATGTTCCTTCCAAAAAGGATCCATTGTGTGGGAGGATGTCGCATTTTTGAAAATTTTTAAAACAGACCGCGTAGGTAAGCAAAATTAAAGCTAAGTATAACAACTCCATCGGCGTTCGGCAACACACTATAATGGCGCAATGAGATCTCTGGTCTCGGTGAGAGTACACAAAAGGTAGACCGCTCCACCTCCTGATGAGCTTATTTCATTGTTAAAACCTAAGAGAATAAAGCAAAATAATGGTTGATCAAATTTTAATACTGCAGTTTGATATAATTTTAGTGCGCAGCATTGTCCTGCATAGAAAAGCGGCAGCAACAGACGCTACGGAAATTAGCTTTCATCTATCAGTTGTGATCCTACCTAGCAGTGCGAGACTCTTCTTCATACGCGCATGTGTCCCATATTGCAGTCAGAAATACGTTTATGCTTCCCACCAGCCAATCAGCTGTCGGGCTTACTGCTTAAAGCAGCTTACGCGTTTTTTGTCAAGACAAAACCAAGCGTAACGCGGTTTAAGTATAAGAACAAAGCCAGGGGTAAAACAACATACTATATCACAGCCTAATGTGGCTGGAACAGCCCCGAATCAATCTCTTAGAAGTGCAGACAGAGTGAAGTGTCACAAATAAAACCGGAGTTTGTAGTTTGATTGAATAATATCTCTCCTTTATGATAGTAATACGATGATGTAGGTCATCAGCACAAAATGGTTCCTGCTGCTTCCAGGATTTTCATTCTCACTTTGTCCTTATTTGTTACCCCAGAGTTTGCAACCAGCTAAATCAGTCGGTTTGTACACTACCTCAAATGTCAGAATCCAAAAAAAAACACGTCTATCTTGCCCTGTAATGAAGGTAACTGCTTTTGCAAACCCTCATAAAAACACTTCTTGCTCCTAGAGGAACAGAAGTAGCAGGTGATTTGGAGGCCAGGATTACAGAGGGAGTAAAAGGAGTAAATCAGACTGTGTTGCTTGAGGTACTTACGGTTTATCTCGTTCACATCACTCTTGAAGTGTAAGGAAAGTAAATTTTGTGTAGCCCATATACCTCTCCCAGACCTTTGAACTCAAATTGATACCATAGTAAAACTCTCCTAAAACATCATCCCACAGTGAGTTGGGGTGTAAGTGATATATTTAACGAGTAGGAAGCATTGAATTATTTCACGTTCGAATGCTCAATTTGAGGGCTAGTTTCTGCATATCGGCGGGAATATCACCTGCCTGCGGTTTATGTTGCTAGCTGACAACGACTCCGAATCATCGCTACCTGGGCACACAATGTCAATGTGTAACCCTTGCACCGAGGCTGCCAGCATTCGCTTTTGTACGCCGATTAATGCATTAAATGTTACCCTATAATGATGTTCCATCCAAAGAATTGGCTATCAAAATTGTCATATTGCTGTAGTAGCATTCAGAATACTGTCCGCATAAAGATCGTGACATTTTGGGATTGTTTAAGAAACGGGGGAACGAGACCGTGCACTTAGAAACCGGAGAGAATTGCCTCTGTTTATACCAAGCCCCGGTCTTAATTGAGCCCCCTTTGCTGCAAAATCTGGTATCGGTATCGGTTGGACGGTATGTTTAGAAAATTCTACCCATGGTTACAGGTCATGAAGAATGTCGTCCAGATTTTCTGCTGGGTGAACAATTCAACCCTGTCTGTCGCACATATGATCACGAGTTACCAGCTACCCTGTTTGATCTACATCCATTTTCGTATGAGCAGAAGCAACATAACAAAATAAAAAGGCAATGGTGAACTGAATGTTTGGGCTTTTATATCGGATTCGCAAATACCTCCAAACACTTGTTTTAATGGTTAGAGTGTGGTCTTGGATAATCTGGAAGAGACGGGGTGTGAGCAGTCTCCCTTGTCAAAATGGGCGATCATAGTCAGTTAAGCTGTATCTACAGTGAATGTTGAATACAACATGGAGACAATGAGTAGTGAATTAGCCCGACGATGATACCATAAGTTGCCGACTTTGAAAGTCGAATCCACAAAAAGATCAGGTGCTAAAGCTGTCATTCTAATTCACTTTAATGTTTTAACGTGGAGCAGTGAAAAGTTTTCAGGCGAATCATTAGCTGATTTTGGTGTCTATTTGAACTGCTAACGTTTCTACAGTAGAAAAGTAGTAAGAAATTGGCCAGTTCGATATCTGAAACAAAGGGATGGACTCAAAACGGTCATCGACCAACGGTTAATGACCTTTATCAATATCAAAAGTTCAGAGCTGGTAAAAGGTACGTAAATTTGATGAGTCGAATTAGGCCATGCAAGACTTAATGTCCCTCCAAGAAGCTTTTATTTACAAACCATGAGAAGAAACTTGTGAATATCTAAAAACCGACAAAAGGAGGAGGGAGAATGGAAGTAGGCTTAGTTCAAATAGCTTCTGTTATCCTGGATTACACCAAAAATTGGCAGCGAAATCGATAAAAGGTCAGCTTTACGGCCGGCGTCAGTGGAATCGGACAAACTTACCTGTCATCCTTTCAACGATGCGGAAGTCGCATATTCAATAAAAAACGTGTCCATTGCACCTCATGGCTACAAAGTAGCGATTTGTATAAATCCTAACTTGCCAACGCTATATGGCAGTAAAAGCCAACACTAGATTACATACGTCTTCAAATTGCCATTAAAGAGACTGCTAAGAGTTCAGGTTATCTAGTTGTTCTTTGGCCACTTTGCTGATTTAGGCAGTCAGATTGTCACAAGTTATGAGGACCTCATTGAGTCACCCTGAGGTGCCAGTAGAAATTTGCTGAGTAGCGAGATGCATATATTTGCATAAGTAGCCAAAGCTAAGCGCTATTGTGTTCTGTTTTTGCGCGTGTAGTGTTGCTAGATGGCTTGTTAGCGCATGGCTGGTAATCGGCTTATAGAGCCCGCCAGATTATTTGGTATGAATCTGAGTCACTCCTATCCTTGATGTATTTTGCACCAACTGGTTGGCTGAATGCGTTTAGTTTCATTCTAGTAGATCATCTGTAAGGTCGTTTGCCTTGGATTTAATCACAGGCTTTATTAAGGATACCTTTAGGCCTCCTAAAAGCGGCCAAACTGAGGCAAATATGTTCCCTCATTCCTTGATAAGGCTGCCGAAACACTTACCCTTGACTACCTCATAGTATTTACCAGCCCAGCATCATTCGTATTTGAACATTTGTGCTTGTTTTCTGCATTACCATTCTGGTCACTTAATTGCCAGCTATTAGGAGCGAAACGCCTTCAAACTCACTATTATCCACAAGTCCCTTTCATGATCTTTCTTCAATAAGTTGCATGCACGAAAGCTGGAAACCATATGCTCAGAGCAGACAAGTTTGACGGTACACCTTTCAGTAAGTTGCATCTTTTCACGAGAAGAAAAGTAAAGATTCATAGTATTTTCGCAGTTTAGCTGCACAGCATTTGCAAGCTTTTCCTTTTTTAAAAACCCGCTTTCGGTTTCCCGTCCCCATCCGATTGTGGAATCACTTAGAGATAAAGGTGACGATGGCCTGAGGGTGAAAGTCGTCAGGAGTATTTGCTGCCAAGTGAACGTGTGTCAGGTGGTGTCGGATATTCAGAATTCCAGGAATGTTTATTCATTGTGTACGTACCCCTAGTACAAGAAGGCTTATTTTGCTATGGTGTGTAGTGTTGACAAATACTGTCCGTTTGTAACTCTTTGAAAAAATGGAAAAACCTACATACTGCAGCCAAACGGTGCCTGGTGGTTAACACTATTCACTGTAAAGCCATTATTTCCAGGCTGGGGATAATAAGATATTTGTGTTCATATATCCTGCGGCCACTGTGATAAAGTTTTGAATTATAGGGGATTAAATCTCATCAGAAAAAGAATTTTTAAATGCAAGATAAGGACTATTGACCTGAAGAAGTGTCTGCGATACGAGTAGATCAAACGTAGAACAGCAATTTTATAATTTTCGGTATTTGCATTATTTAGAGCAATAGAGCTGGTGATCGATTGGTGGCCTGCCTGGTCGGACTTTAACAGGCTGTTGCCCGTTGTTTGCCATTGAGTGTGAGACAGATGGTCTGAATGAGCAGGCTGCATCGGTGTATACGGCAACGCTGATTCTGATGCCAGCTACCAGTGTTGGACCGGAAATTAGTGGTGAACACCAACTGGATTGGATGGAGCCTAGGTTCTTTAAGTTTTTGTTTTTCGGGTGTGTTTAGACTGCTTTTAATGAGGAGCAAAGAACATACGTCACTGTGTTGGGATTAGATCGCGGTCAGAGGAACACTCAGAAAGGTCAGTTTAACTCGGAAATGTTAGTTTAGCACAGTTTGGGTGTGGTGAGGTGGCACAAAAGTAGAAACAATACCTCTCTTGACACTCATTTTGAAAGGGAGTCGCCGTCAACTTCCATGAAACTGCTTGTTACTAAAGTAAAAATTTCTAACCTCTAAGAAGCGCTACCGTAAATGTTGACACCTTTTAAGTATTTTAGCTTCTATACCCAGCTTAGCGGGCTTTTGCAAATGTTTGTGCTTCCTTCTTCCATCGTGTGCAGTTTTTTTGCTAAACCAGAAAAATTCGTATGAATCTTTTATTAGAACAATTTATTAGTGCTTGTATATTTTCTTCTACTGCAAATGGCTTTGCTGGGGGAAAATCACAAAGCCACTGTCTGAAAGTTTAATGCATTTTTGATCCGAAAGCAACTCTTGCGCAGTCGGTCAAACACAAAGCTGTTGAGCAGAATTCACCATGCTTCACGAAAACATTCAGACTTTTCTCTGAGACGATAACTTCAGGTAAACCACAAGACGAGTTGATATTTTTCAAGAAATAGAGCTGCTGTTAGTCCGAGGTTCACTTATTGAACTTGTGAAAGAAGGCCAGGATAGTAAGTCTTAATCAAAAAGTAAATTTAAGTTCGTGACACCGTCAAACGAACAAGCCAACGGGTTTCGGTTTGAGCCGCATAGATAGAAAACACACGAATAACGAAACTGTCACAGACAATATAGCCGCTATATTTTTATCACACACCACACTCAAACCACGCAAGACAGAGTTACAATCAAGCCCTAACTCTGTCCTTCTTTACAATGGAAAATGTTCTTGAAATGTTTTCGGAACAAGCATGTTTCACTCGCCGGGCCAAATGGTAAGTCAGTCATGTAGTCAGCCGCGCACGTAGTCTGTCAGTTCTTGAGCTCACAAACGTCGTATCAGAATGTTGTGACTTGAGCTGTTACAGCTTTAATCACCAAAGATAAGGAGAATAAGTAAATGATAAAGGCGCGTTTGAGGCGATCGGTTAATCAATTAATTCACTTCTACTGGTTGTATTTCTCTTGCATAGCATGAATTAAGAGCTGCGCAAAGACAGCAATATCTGCGGTGTAAGATCGCCGTTGACCGCTCGAGGCAATCATATATGCCAGGGTCACTAACCATCGGTTAGTCCCCTTGGTCTCTGTGCAAGAGTGACTGGTGAAGGCCTTCGAGCGTCATTGCCAGGTAGTACACTGACCGACTCTGGGTCGTCTGTATCTAATTTATCGAGGGGGACTAAACTTCCCAGAAAGCCATTTGGCGTGCCTTATTATTACTGGTTTGGCCTTCCCACGAGACTGGCGCATACAAAGAGCCTTCAAAGACATTTCACGCGCAGAAGCCATGCCTCTGACCCGCATAGTAGGACGAATAGGATCGCTGCACTGCACATTGCATCCATGACAGTCGAGAAGATGTCAAGTCGGCGCCAAATATGGTGTGGTTTAGCAAATGTTGCCCTGGCCTTCCTAATTTTGGAAGTGATTTCTTCTTTCGCCATTCCTCCGGGGCTTAAAAAGCTGTCCAGACTGACGACCTTATCCACTACGTCAATCAGTTCACCTGCATGCGTGTGGTTCGGGCTTTGACTCAACCAGTCTTGAAGCAACACATTAAACCTACAGGTGCGGAGCGTATAGCAAACTATGCAGCATAGTTATTTGGGTTAGTTAAAATATTTTTCGATTTTAAGTGGACTAATCTAAGAAAAGCAAACCATCGGTGTACAGAATATCCATAGGAGGACGCTTGGGGGTATTTTGATCCACGAGATTTCAAAGGCAGATAAAGAGGACTAAAACAACACATCGTTTCCGGATTTAAAGAGGAAGAGTAACGGAGGAAACCACTCGATACATTGAAAATAAAGAATAATTTGCCGTGGGCACGTACAGACCCACAAGATGGGGTATATAAAGCCTTTAAAAAAGACGAGAATCTATCCTTCAGCGTCACACACTGCCACAGTTTCTGACAACCAGCAGAGTCAATAGCAGATCTGAGATGGAGAAAAACGACCATTGTTGGTCGCAAGAGAAAATGGTGCAGTTCCAAAACCTGTCGCAAGATTAATCCAAGATCAGCGCAACTCCGTTCAAGGCGATTGGTTCTGGTGGCGTACTAATTTTGAAGTCCCACTCGGGTTTAGTTAGTCCCTCCAGACGGTGAGTTGATGTGGTTGAATTTCTCTTCAGCGTGTTGTGCCCGCCTTTCAAGACGACTTTTCTGTAAACGAGGTGAGGCTCCATTTTTTCGGCAATCGTCTCACTAACACTCATTCTCCCTGGATCAGTTGATTGGATCATCTGGTACAGGGTACGATTGTTCTTCGTTGAAAAACCCTACTGTTTCTCAAGCTTCTACGATCCATCAGCACTCTTTGTCAATCCTTGGCATTTAGGGTATCACGGTCGTCAGTTGCTGGTACAGTTCCTCTGCCTGCAATCAGAGCTGTTGATCTTGGCGGGACATAGTTTTCATTAGGTTGTACGAGCAACATCTGACATACTTTTTCAAAAGAGGTGCACATAGCTTCCTTCACATTTCTCTAATCGTCACCCGAATCATTATGTCATTCGAGTTCTGGGAGCTTCTCAGCCAACTCAATTGAAAGGTGTAACAAAATACGAGAAAGAGCCACCTATTGCCAAATTTGACAAACCGTACTGGCGTTGGAAGTAACGATGTGTAACAAACACCTAACGTATAATAAGAATTTACTCCCGTTTATTTCGATGGGCATAATCTTGCATACGGAGTACCAACTAATTGACTGAAAGCTAAATGAGTCAGAAGAACTTGGGAAAGGGACGTATTAGGAAGAGTCATTTAGCGAGGAGCAGTAAAGGGGGATGCTACTCCATGGTTACCCAGGCCGAGGAAGGGGGTTTGGTTGAGGTGTCCAATCTTGAGCTTTCGGCTCAAAAGTCTTACCCACAAGAGAGTGGGTGGGAGTAGGGTTTTCTTCGTGGACCGTTCCCCTATCCTCCTACTCAAAATCTGAACAGCGGGACAGCGGTTGTTAGGGTTAACATGTGGACTCTACCCGAAGCCAATAACTCAACAGTCTAACTCACCGGTTCGTAGGAGAATTGGCTGGACTGATGGCACAGAAAGTAAGACACAGTTATCTGAATTCTAATGCGGCTACGCACTGCAGGTACCTTCTGAACAGTACCAGACTCAAACACACAGCAACTACAAGCCAGAAGTTATTACGAAAGGACAGGTACACTTCTCCCTTCAAGCATGTTTGATTCACTCCATCAAGGAGAATCGGCCAAAAGGCGTTCATGGCTCATCGGATAATTCACAGCATTTTTACTTTGCCACTCGCATGGCGTTGAGACACTCTAAGGAACCTACCTTAGACAGCTTCTTTGAGACACCTACCATGCTGTCTACTGATGACCTAAGATTGACGTAAAACTCCCAGGGGTTGTCCAAGAAAGTGTTGTGAAAACGTTTTCTGCATCGATTCTGCTCACTACAAAGCATACTCAGAGACCCCTGATCTCTTCTGAACAGAATAACGCCCGATAATTGTAACACTTTGCACAAGTATCAATCAGTAAATTTGACACCAAGCCTATTAACCGATGCCAACTGTATTGTAAAAGAAGCTTCCCGGGGTTGAAGTGTGCACTTTTATTAGCATCAAATGTTCCCATTTCGTGAAGAGGCTTCATATAATAACCGTCCAAACGTAGTTGTCCGCGCCACATTAAGTGGAGGAATATTGTGTAGGTATCAGTGCTGACAGAATTACTGCACAATGGTGAAACCTTTAGAAGCGGTGCTTACAATTCTTCTGATTATTTTATACACATCAGGTGAAACTTGCATAAAACACTCGATCCATTGTACCAACCCGTGAAAGATTCAAAGCGTGCACTAAATTTTGGACTTTTGATTGGTTATTCCACCAGACAACCCACTTATATTTGTTCATCATTTATGTCAGGTTATCCTTCACAGTGATGAAAATATCACCCAGCCGTACCTTACCGCTTTTCTTTCAATCAGATTCAAACGTAGTGGCACCAGATGCGCAGAAAAGCTTAAATAAGTACTCATTGTAACCGTTGAATACAGAACAAATTTTCAAAACGAATTCATGGCTAGGTAGCATATTTTTACCTTTCTAGACCAACTGATGGTGCGGCTAGCTCGCAGAAACAGGTAACGTGGTTTAAAATCTTGGTAATTCTCTTCAAGGTCAGAAATATAGTTCCGCGCTCCCAATAAACCCAGATGTGAACGTCACAAGACAAGGCCATTTATCGTCCAGACTCAGGTACATGTAAGCTCCTGCAGCCTGAACATTCTACCTTTATTGAAATTGTTTGTTCAATGTTGTTGGTTAGGCTCCACACTCATGCGTGCGTTCGCAGTTCAACAGGGCCGTCTTGGATTCACGGAATTTTCACGGGCTGGTACACAGCATCGAGGCTGTCGTCCAAAAAGCCCGAGTCTGGTTTGCTCTTGTGGTTCAGCTGATTCCGTTCTCTTGAAAGGCACATGAAAAAATGGCGCGCTCTTCAAATTTGCAGCGTGGGGCAGCGGAGGGTCCCAGTGCGAGGACTCACAAAAAAGAATAGACGACTTGGTTTGCATTTTCAAGAAGCTGTCTGTCGTAGGCCTCATACAGTATATGGAAGTTTATGCAAGTAATACGAGGAAGGTGCGCAAAATCTTCCGTAGAACGAGTAATACTTTTTGAGCTGACTTTTTTATGGTGCATTGAGACGGACGTGTCCGGTGAGAAGCACACAGCTGAATGAGTTTTGGTGTCTATCCTCATAATGTCTTCTGGTATATTCTCATCATGCACTATAAAAACGTTCGCCGAGTCTCCTCCGAATGACATATGAGCATACTTTTCGTCATGCAGAGGAAGGTGCCATTCCGGCGACCCTTGCTTTACAGCGTCAACATCCATTTAGAGGGCGCCGATGTTGAAAAGCCAGGATTTCTTTTGCAGACCGGCGCCGAAGTAGATAAACTCAAGCCTACTTTCACTCGGAAGCTTCTAGCTGGTAGAAGCGACTTACTCAGGCGTAGAATTTCTCCTTGATTCCCATAAGATTCGAGCTTGTGAAGCAGCGGGACATGTGAGACTCGATCAGATGCCTTTGGGAAGCCGGAAACTATAGCATCCAATGTGAGCCCTCCGTCTTTGGCTTGTTTTAAGCTGTCCATAAATAGGAGCATGTTCGTCGCACATGAATGGCTTTGGTGGAATCTCTGTTGCTCTTGGAATATCAAGTTGTCGGCACTGAGGTGGTTTCAATTTTTTCGCTTCGGAATGCGTTCTATCACCTTACATGGTATGCAAGTGAGGGTAGTGAGCCACTAATGAAGCTACCGGGCGATAGTTCGTCACCAGTTTTGTTGATTGACGTGACGCTCACTTCCTTCTAAGCAAAGGGAAAATGGTCTTCGTGGAGCGACTGACGAAACACTAGGTGAAAATATCTAATGAGCGCTGTTTCCTTCAGGATCTTTGGATAAATCTTGTCTGGCCCCAGAAGGAGTTTGCCTTGTGCAAGGGGTGACGGACATCATCCTCCTTACAGACGAAGTCGGTTAATGACCGTTCGTAATCACCCTTGTCAAGATCGAGTATGATGAGTCCGCTGGGGCAGCATACAACCTGGCATATTGTTCTCTGTAGGCTTCAGCCACCACAATCGTGTTACTCCTGGGTTTCCCGTTTTTGTGCCTTGAGACGAAGGTGGTTGGCTTGTTTTTTCAGTAGTGAACTCAAACAGTACGATTTTTGGGCGAGTTCTAGAATCGCGGCCTGTTTCGGTATGCCCCTTTTTAAATTTCTGATTTACAGGATTCCCTTTTTTCGGAACTGGCAGTTCAACCCCGTGTCTTCTGCGGTAATCTTTTTAAAGAATAGCTGAGATCTAGTTTCCAGAGAACGCCAGATCCTTTTGGAAAGCTTTTGGTCTGCTCAACTGCGCGCTGTTTTTTGGAACGAACACCACGTCAGCCTCGTGATTTTTTTGGACAATCGTCCTGCGTGTCACCTCCAGTGGAAATCATCCCGAGTTGATCAAGGAAGATACGCGTTTCTGGGAAATCAGCACGGTGGGAGTGTGGAATCCACGTTTGAGTTTTCGGGTTCTTGGCTCACTGGTATCCAAATTCAGCACGCTGTGGTCACGTGTCCCAGTGGAGCTTCATTCGTCAGCTGATCGGCAAAGCGTCTTTCTTTGGCGGTAACCAAATCCAGCAGGGGTGGTTACCCTGCTTGGTACCTGGCGTGTGCAACGGCGTTTTTAGTCCAAGCGCTCCGTTGAAGACTTTGTTTGGCGCCGATGCAAAATTTCCACTAGACCCGAGGCGCTGAAACCCCACCCAGGCCTTGGAAGCGTTAAAATCACCTACCAAAAAGAGATGCTCGAAGTGGTAGCTGAAGGAGAGTCGCTCAGCGGTTTGTATGAGAAACAGGTCGTACTTCAGGGGACATTAGGTAAGAGTAAACCACGTTAGGATGAAAACAGCTGATCCCACGCAGCGGGATCTAAATGCACAGTGCATTAAAAATAGTGCAGAAGTGGTGCCGGAGACGACAATCGGGGTAGGCAGGGCCTCATGTAAGTAAAAATAAACTCCGCCTGAACTCAAGAGTTTTGAATCAGCTCAGAAAATGTGGTAGCCTTCTATCGAGATCTCAGAGCTACACACGTCTGACATCACCTAGGGTGGCCTTTGCTTTGGATGATATCGTGGAAAAGTATTCCTTTTGGTAACACTCCCAAGAGGCTCGTTTTCGTGGGGGGCTAAACCTTGAAACAAACAAGTAACTTTCAGAATCGGTAAAGTTCACCTGGTTTGTTTGACAGCAGTCGATTTTTGTGTGTTTGTGGACTCCTAGTTCGTCTGTGATCAGCGTGGCTGACTCGGCGTACGTAGAATTTTTCGGTACACTGTTGTGGGTTTTGTGGTTTTGGCTACCGTTATCAGGATTGACGGCTGAGTCCACAATCGGACAGGTTGCTTGTGATGGGGTTCAGGCTCACATTTTCTAATTTTCAGTGGATATGGGGCTCTTGCAGCAGCCTTTGACGTCGCGGTAAATGCTTGTGCCTTGTCTCTTGGTGGAATTTGCTGTTTGTCCTCACATAGCTGACCCAATCCGGATTCGGACTTGTGAATTGGGCATGGCGTTCATCGCTATGCTTTTATCGTCCGCTAAAGAAATAACTGACGGTAATTTCACATACGTTGGACGCTGTGTCCTCGTGACGTTTCCCTCAGTGTCGTTGGTGTTCGGGAGATCTTCGACGTTTGAGTTAGAGCTGCGATCTGGAGTAGCGGTCCGTTACATCTGCGTGCTTCTAAGAGGGCGAGAGCCCATAATTTCCATCGGGTTGACCGTCAGTTTGGTGTCGGCTGATCTGTCAACAAGCGGAAGCTTGTTTTACACCTTCTGTCTAAAACCGGTGTGACCTTGTTTTTGTGCCTCAAGAGGGTGAGCCTTGGATATACGCCTGATCTTTGAGAAGGCTTTTGGAGTACCGACCGCGCGCTCTAAGGCCCACACTATGGCGTTCGGGTACAAAAATGTGATTAAAAGCCCAAAATTTCGCTTGGTTCCCTTTCCGCGCAACCATTCTGGGTGAAGCGAGGAATATTAAAAATTTGTTGCACCACTAAGGATCAACTGTGTCAATTTTGTTGGCGTGCTTGTTCTGGAGATCGACCCCCCCCTGTGATCTCTCATGCGCCTGTCCACTAGAACATCCGAGGTTGTCTTGATTGCCGTATGAGGGAGTTGGATCACCTACTTCGTAGCAAAAATACCCGGGTTGGAGAGCGCCAGGTATTTATTCAGAAAAGAAAGTTCGCTATGAACTTTTGTTTAGGCCGCCACGTCCCCCGTTTTTGATTTTTGCAGAGCTTCTGAAAGAACTACCAGCTATTCCACTAGTCTCCCGAGTTGCACTGGTCTTTCCGACAAGGAAGTGGAGACCTGGCTTCATTATTGGCAGCTGTCCTGACATTAGCAGAATACATAGAACCCCTAAGGCAGATGCAGCTGGCGCAGTCAAAGGGATCAGGAGAGTTGGATAATTGGCTTATCTAGTCATCCTGCAAACCCGCGGAATTAAAACGCCACCAGGCCCGGCAAGCGGCATTCCGCGCCTTACATTCGCTGTAATCCGTTTGTCCACAGCTGTTGTGACCCACCGATAGCTGTAGCAAAGAGTAGACTGTGATAGTCTGCCTCATGATGAAGAGCAAGTAGGTGCACCGCAGAAATTGAGCGCAGTTTGACAGAGATTACCACACGGACTATACTGGAGTAAACAGCTAGACCAAGTGACACAGGTTAAATCTGTAACTATGTTAAACATCGGAAGATTTCCTTCATAAATTTGTACGAACAAAAACCAAGGTCAGTTTTGAACGTACCAGGCGATTGTTGGGTTAAAAACCACACGCAAATCTTGCAGCGATCGCTCGTTTGCCTACACAAACATCACATTGAACAAAGAGCAGTAGTACAAAGGAAAACAAGATAGTTCAGCAAGAGATCGCCGCCGAAGTGCGGAGACGTCACAACTGATAGCAATTATTATTAGTGCAGAAGGGGACAAAACATCGGTTGAAAGTGTAGAGGGAAACAAGAGTAGGCACAACTTACCTGGCGTTGGTTGAGACTGAGACCTCCTACACTTATTCGGGAAACACAAAAGACCATAATGCCACAAGGATTTGGTCAAAGTGCTTAACTCCTGGGAGTAATAGCTCACCAGCAGGCAAGCGCTCTTAGCTTTCACCTCGAAATGGCTGACTCTACTCACGTGTTGCAAATTCCGTAAATCCAGTAACCTCTTAGTGTGCCCTCCAGCGTGTGCAAAACTACGCCATTACTTCTTCCTAGTTTACTACATTCGCATTAAGAACAGTCTCCCCGATCGACCTCGAAGTATCACACACCGGCATGCTTTTTTGCAGTTTGTAGATAGCTTCCTTACTTGTGAAACCACACCCGCCCTACTTAATACAGAACTACTTCCTGATCTCCTTTATGAGTTGGGTCCAAATCACCTCTGAGTATCACGAAGGCACAGCTAGCGGACGAAGCAATTAAAACAATAATTTTTAGAAAAAATGAAACAAACTCCTTACTATACCTTGCTACCTCTTTGGCTTGCATGAAGCAACGGTTGCCAGCAAAGCCTGCTTGATCATTTGATTGGCAACGTTATGAACTAGAGACGGTAAAAAACTGACGTTTCTGCTATTAAAAAAAGAAAAAAAGAAAAAAAGAAGTTCGTTAGAATAACACAGATGAGACAGCCTCGAGACACTCTGCGACTCCCACGGCTTACATCAACGTGCAGAGATGTAGCTGCTTTCGTCATACTTGCGGGTACACTGCGCCAAAGCCCACTTCGTCAACCAAACAAAACACACGCACCTACCTACTGCTTCGAGGAGTGGACACATGCAATGATATATGTATGTATATATATATGTATATACATGAGATTCCTAACCCTCCACTACCAGCATACAAGACTTGTGCCAAAAGGCCATTTTGCCATGCACCACTTGTTAAGTGAAGCTGACAGCAGTGCTTCGAAGAATGGCGACCATCTCTTACTTTCACTTTTTATCGTATATTATGGTTCTGTCCACCTCACGTAAAAAATTCCAGACAAGCTAGCCCATCATCTCGGAAGTCTTACTCCTGTCAGTCCCTGTACGTTTGATTTCCCTAAGCACGCTAACTCTCTGCATGCTTATACCGGTTCTCTCTAGATATCGTGTACTTTAATAGCATATGTTAACAAACTCAACCCCTGCTTGATCGCTAGTCTATTATGTGCAAATCCACCCTTATCCCTTCTCATTTAATTACTTGTTGTTACCGCCCTAATTGTGCTAAATGTTAAGTTTTTCTTTCTATTAATGCACATTATCCTATCTGATGTCTCCTTAAACTCACCAGGCTTTACTGATCTCATCCCATTCCTTCGTCTTCCCAAGCTTCGAACTTTGACAATAGCTGTCTTGGACGCCCTGTTTGGCTGTCATCCAATCCACCTGGCATGTGATCTGCGTACACAGAAGCCCCCAACCGGACCAGAACAATACCCGCGATCTTACATCGGCTTCGTTCTACCTCTACGGATTCCCTTGGCTAACCCGGAAAATCCAACTGTTCGAAGAATTGCACATCCCACCCCAATGATCCCAAACATGACGTCCGTTACGGGGCTGTCCAAAAACCGAAGCACTTCAATGGAAGGACGGCACGGCACTGCCATGCACAGTTTCATCGCACACCCGCTACTAGTCCCTTCTACTCTTGGCCGTACCATCTCGCCCACTCGTTCCATTAACTGCAAATACAAGCAAACTCTCCACCTGGCCCCAGCCGCCTCCAGAGTGCGTTCATTCTAATCTGCTGAACCCTTTGTTCGAATTTAACTTTTTCTGTGGAATTCCAGTCTGTGCTCTCCATAATGTCAATAATTTTCTGTACAGCTCGCGTCCCGGCTTTCGCAACTTTTACAGCCGGAGCCACTACAACAACGACACAAGTGAGTCTCTACAGTTTCACTGTACACCATGATTTTGACATTCCTGCCACCATTTATCCGCACTACTAAGCCCTCCACTTCATCGTCCCCACGTACGCTTTTTATGACCATGGCCATGAGCCAAGCAGTCCAAGACCACGAGGCCTCAGCGGTGGTTTTAGGTTTTGGTTTAAGTTGGCTGGCTGGATGACTCCAAATCTGCTGCCTCACCAAAACCGTTGTTCTGGTTCCTCATTATCCGAAATTTGCAATTTTCCTACCAAGTGTTATGCAGGGTGCCTGTTGCGTTGCTCTTCCTGGTTTTTTGCCCGCCATCTTCAAATTCTAACGATTTGATCTTGCTTCAGCTCGCTGTTTTTCCGAAAAGTAAAAAGGCATTAGTAACTGTGCCTCCCTGCCCGTGCGGGTCTAGGGCCGACCACGTCTACATCGGTCACAGCCCATTGTTTATGACACTGCCCCTTTTTTGCGCGATCGCTTGTACCCACAAACTTCTCCGGCGAGGCTGGTATTCTGAATGTAACATTATGATCATGCCTGACGGTATGCCACCCACCATTTGGGAATAGGCATTATTATTATTATTATTATTATTATTATTATTATTATTAGTAATGCTGGGATTTCTTCTGGGCCCTAACTTCCTTAGCCGATATGTCGTTTGTCGGCCTCATAACTTTGATCCGTAAGCCCCGCTGCATTTCGGCGAAAGCAAACAAACTTTATCCAGCCTGGAGTCATTGCTCCTGGCCGCAAGTTTCGGAAAACCATTTAAAACACCCCAGACGTCCCTCGTAATATAAAATCAAGCGTATAAATATAAACCGCATATCCTACAATGGTCTGACGGACAGGTTGTAAAGGAATAGAAACACCTTATGAAATCAACAATAATTCGCCTCTTTCTTGAGGAAGCAGCCTATTGACATTGCACGCTGCTCTAAAAGTCAGCGGTATCTTTCACATGATCCCCTTGCGCCTGTTTAAATTTTCCAGCGTTATAATACTTGTCCCCGCTTTAGTGGGGTACCAAGAACTGCGTCCCCACCTTTACACGAGATGTGAGTTTTTTCCACATAAAGTATTATTCCCACTCTGTTGTGCATTGCACGTGATGATATGAGTCATTCTGAAGTGTAGGTTTTTGGGGGCTTAAAGGTCGCTTACGTCATCTGTAAACACGTAACTGGAGTGTTTTTGGCGCCTTTGTGTATCACGTATCTAGACACGGAAAATGAGTGCCCAAATATCTAGCCCGGGGAACTATGCCGAAGGATTGCCCGGGTGTGAAATTAGCATTCTCTTCTTCCACAGCAGAGTGGGGACTCACCAGAAAGTTTTCTAAACATTTACTGAGTGGTTGACATTTCACATGTGGCTAAAGTTTCAGGGGTAATAATCTGTGACCGTTCTGGCCTGAACCCACAGTACCATACTCCAAAGTACTTGCCCCCGTCACACTTGTAATTGCACCCTTCATTTCAGGTAGATATGTCGCACCGGAAAAGCTTCACTGGGTTACGCTCGCTAAAACTTAGCTTGTCCCCCTGGGGCAGCTTTGGAACCACTAAACTAAGGTTCGAGGATGGATAGCTTTACGTGACATATCTGCTTTGCCTTTTGTAAATAGGTATGGTAGGGGTAATTTTTGGTCGCCAGGTTGTTTTGTTTGACTCAGAGCTGGATAAGCAACCTAGTGAGAGAGATAATATGCAACAGTATGAATAGTTCAAGCACTTCACGACCACCGTCCTAAATTTTGCGAGATCAAGACTTGCATCCTTCACCTGATACTGCTATTTGAGGGACCATCTGAATTTGAAAACTGTGGTAAAGTCCAACTTGCGGCAGAAATATGGACCCCTTTAAACGATTTCAGTAGCAATCCAGTCTCTCAGCTTGATTTCTCAGTTAGCCTGTGATCCCCTAACCTTCCTATAAAGGCCATTCTATCAAGCGCGTGGTTATGGGTGGAATTCGGGATATTTTGGCCGAATTCCACAGCAGAAGTCTGTAGCCTTCTCAAGATTGGCGCAAACGATGTAGAAAAACTCAACGTGTTGTTAACTGTATGGTCAAAAACCATGTCCTCTGGAGCAATTGTGTCCGTTTCAAGTTTTATTCCTGGGCTTTAACGCTACAACTGCTTTCGCTCGGTACTACTTTGGACAGCCCCTTGCCCTCACTTTTTCCAAGTGCAAAACGGCTTAGAGCCATAAGTAAGTTTCTGTTGGATGCACGACGTATGTCCTCTACGTTGGCTTTACGAGGAGCTCATTCCACAATATATAGGGCTTTCTTTTACAAGCCCAGAGAATTTGAAACATGTTGGTCGCTGGACCTTTGTGGGATGATGTGGCATGCCAAACTGTACATTCATATTGAGCGTAGCATGGTAATTCCTGCTTCGCATGGCGTTCACCTCTATTTTATGCATTGTTTGGTCTCTTGCTGGACAAAGGGAGAGCAGTGACGAAGAATTAATGGCCACTAAATCACATTGAAAATTGTGGTGCCAGACCTGTCTGTGGCCCGAGAAGGAAAGTTTGTAATGTCGCAGATAACGGCAGAGTTGACTCAGCGACGCGCAGTCGAGGATGATTCAGCCAAAGTGATTTACTGACAGCACTGGCCATCTTTAAACAAAATTCAACTAGTCAGTTAATGAAATTCCGCAGATGAAAGGTTACTGGCTTGATTAAGTCGACGGCACCGATATTCGTTGGTAACCGATTCAGTACAGTCAGAAACAACTATTCGACCAGGTCTAACACGGTCACACCCGTAGACATCGGACGAAGTGCAAAGCAGTTTTTGCACATAGAATTTCAATAGGCAGATCGGCAGAGTGAGAAGGGTACAGGGAGCAACCATCTTTTGGAAATCCGTTGGCTAACTTGGTGGAAAATTACTTATCTTTTGTCCTGTTAGCCTGTCTAGTTCAATTGGCTGTTCGTCACCGCTTCACCAGTTGGTAGGCGAATTAAGCAATATGGAGATTCTTTAGGCAGTACTGTGGAAAACCACCACCTGGAGTTGATTAGTGTGACAAGCTGAGAAAGATAAAAGAAGGCTTCAAGCAAGACTTACCTTTAAAAATAAATGGTCATTATTAGCGAACGGAGGGTCATTCAGCCTAATATCCGGCTCAAAAATAAATTTACAACTTTTGTTGCTAAATTTGCATCAAGTGGCTTGCATCTGCGAGTTGCGAAGTAACTTCAGCCTATCCCGATCCGACGGGTATGTAGGAATTTGCACAAATACACACTTATTGTTCCTGCAGTCACCTTACCAGAAAAAGTGAGGGAACACTACTGTCGTCATCAGATGGTATATTCCGCATTCTTTGTAACGTGTTAAACGATTCAAATCAGGTTTTATTGCACAGAAAAATACTGTTTAAAAGCTTAAGTCTCGTTAGCGCCGTCAAGACTGCTTCAAATGTGCATACGGTGTTTAATATACAAACAATTTCAAACTAACTCAAAACCTTGAGTATGGGATAAATACGAATGAAACAATAAACAGTACGGTCAAAAAACCTGGGGCCCAGTGTTCAACGGAGCCAGGTATTTGAAATTGGATAAAAAATGCAGAAGACGCAGCGACACTTAGCTGACAGAACCTTTCGTTTTATTTTGATACCGGCTTAACACAAAGTGCCCAGAAAATAGACGGTGTTGTGTGTGTGCGACCCACAAGTTGGGAAATAAACCTAGTATTATTATCATTGAAACATGTTAGCGCTACCCTTCCGGTGATTGCGCTTCTGTCACTCTACGTAGGCCAGATACTTAAGTTTACTTGAGAAATAGTCGTCATCTAGTCGACTTGGTAAAGCTTGTGCATATTTTTGGCCTAACACTCCTCACTTCCGAGTAATTACTGGCTAACGATCCTGATTGATGTTTACACGCTGGTTCATTAAAGCATGCGACTAAAATTTTGCACCCAGAACCGTGTTTTTTGACCCTGAAGCGGCATTTCATCAGGTCAGTCAGGTCCTGCCGCTTCAAGAACCTAGCCTGTACGGGAGCTGTAACGAAATCCTTCGGTAAATTTTCCTTATATCAGCCAAAGTTTATCTTGTGTGAGGACAGCCTGAGTTATCAGACGTTTCTATGGGGAAATTAGTGAGCGTTATTCCGCCCGCTCTAACAACCTGTGTTTCAGCTGGGCGGATAATCATTTGGATGCTCTGGAAAAATTTAAAGCCGGGAAACGTCATAAAGCAAACCAAATGCATAGGCTGATTGTCTAAAGTCAAGTTTGCATGAATCTTGGCGTAACGTTTGTTGTCTCTATTCATGTTGGAAAACTTTTGCCCGTTATTGGCAATACGCTCCACCCTTAGGTCCTATACCTGGAGCAAGTTGTAACTACTCTATTTCAGCTAGTCTCCAGAACTCCGAGTGTTGGTCCTACCCGTCAGTTATTGATTACAAGAAGTTGGCCTCAATCACCCCAAACTCGGAAGAAGGAGTCGTGTTGAACAAGGTACCGACCTCCACTTTGCAAGTGAATTCAGCTCATGGAGTCCAGGTACCGCACCTTCAAGGATTCTGAAGACCAAAAATTTATGCCTGGGGTTGTGTGAACCGTTGGACTTAATTAATTTGTTTTCTTGAAAGGAAGCGATTGCGATATAAACTTGGGAATCTACTGTCTGCCTTTTACGGGTAGTTATGGGCCAGTTATATCTTCAGCATATCTCATAAGATAGAGAAACGCAATTTCTCACCTTGGAACCTCTGGCATAAGACGAATTTCTTCAAAACCATTCCTTTGTGACAAATACGATGCCGTTTTCAATATAAAGCGTACAAATACGCAACTGTTTTCCTAGGGGGCGTGAATGTTACCTGAAAAGAAATTGCAAGTTGTGGAAACAAACGGTAGTAAAAAGCCAAGTACGGACGAGCATTTCGACGATATGAAACCATCACCACCCACCAAAAATGGAAAGCGTTGCCCGCGGAGGGCAAACTCAAACATTTGGAGTGATAATGAAAACTATGGAAACTTTGAGTCGGGGGGAGGTTGAACTGAAAGTATTGGTATTGTGAAGGAATCACTGGTTGCGTCAAACACTTGATGGATCACTTGTCCGTTCCAGGTTTCCTTGGCGAACCCTCCATTTTTTGCTTTGCTCGCAATCATTGCCCACCGACGATAACTTTAAAAACGTAATAAATGTAGAAAAATCTAATATGGGTGTGCCTTGGCTCCTCAGCTGTTTATGATTAACATGAGGAATACCGAACGATAAACAGTCTGAGCTTGTTATACTTTCATACAACGACAAGTTTTTCGAGCACAATGAGGACGATAGCCACAAACCACTGCCTTGGTACGTTGTCACTTTAGCAGATTTGGTTACCGAATGTTGGGATCGAAATTTTACTGGCCTTCAAGACTTGCAAGGCCGCACTGATTCATTTCAGTAGAAGAGAATGGAGACTTTTAACTCTTGGAAGATAGCTGCCGGACCAGTAACCTGGCAAGCTTTGGTGCATTCGAGCTATTCTTAGCGCATTCCTTGGAACAAAGATGTTGGGTGGTTGGCTAAGTATACCTGTACCCGATGCCACTGAGACATTCACCGAGAAATCATCAATGAACTGTTGCTTAGTTTCACTTACAAGAGCCACTAGCTCATCTCGTTTGTTAAAACAATTCCTTGGTGTACGCACGCAAACTTGTGCGGTTGCGTGATTCACAAAAGTGCAACTTAATCTAAAACAAGGTTCAAGCATTAACAGTGGACAGCAGTGGTGAGGGCAATGGGCCAAAGAATTCTGCATAAAACTATTGTTACGCTTGTGCTGAAAACGCCCAAGGACAAAATAAGAAATAATTTTATAGTTCCAGGCGGCACCGAATGTGGCTTATTTTATTTTACTGTATATCAAAGTGAATTTCGGGTGACCGGAAATGATAACTCCTAACGATTACGTATCATTTAATAAAGCTGAACGAGAAAATTTCGGCAAGCTGTTGAACAAGAGGGGCTGTGCTTCTGAAGAGTAGTAAATTAACTGAATCAACGAACAAATGTGTCGGTCAGGTAAAGCAATTTTGTTCCCAGAAGCGAGCGTTGCCTGAGGGTATTTTGCAATGGACAGAGATAACAACTAATATAACGTTTTGTTTTGGAGGGATTCATTAGTAAAAGTCTAAACAAGAATGTCAGATGACTCGTAGTCAAGCTCACTGGACTGTTGGCGTGCCCGACTTGTTTAGCGGCCAGGGGTTAAATATCACGGTCACGTTGTTGACGTTTCTTCTATCTCTATTGTGCACGATGGGAATCCCAGTTTTTTGTTCCCGTTATGTGCCCGTTTTGGCCCGAATGTTAGCCGCCCATTGAACTTGCCATTGCACGCCTAGTTTAGCGCAACCATATAGGTTTGGTCCCCTTCTCGTTTATTGTTTTGAGTCGGCGCCCATTTGTACGAAATCTCATTAACTATTGGCGACACCCAACCCGATGTGTAGGACCAGGCGCAATCTCACGATTTTGAGTATTGTATCGAGTGCTGCATTCATAGTACTGCATTTATTGGCGTGCCTCCATTTTAGGCATTTGGATTTTAGGGTTTTGTGAGTAACTCCACGTAGCCCTCCTGGGTGCCGGAAACAATCAGTGTGCATTGACTAGCACCCAAGAAAGCGCCGTAAGTGCCAAGCGCAGTGGGCTGTTTCGAATAATAATGGATCTTGGAGCAGAAGCAGTTCGCAGAACTTATATAACATTTCTAAAACGACACTCACCACGACTTAGCTGTGAAAGGACCTGCATGAATTGATTCAGGCAGCTGCATTTTTTCATGCGAGAACCTTAACACAGACAATGAACAGTGCAGTTAATCGAGCGAAACGCCTGAGGGCATTTGGGAAGTGGAGTTTTTGAGCGCATACCAAGTGGCCAAGAACGAGCCTGTACCCATAGTTTTCACTAACTATGAAATCGATTTCATATTTTGTGCTATCGCATTTTTTCAGCAAGAAACCTCATCCTGTTCGACTTTTCAAAGGCGTCTACGTAAGTTTCGTTGATTGTTCTTCACTGTTCTTCGAGGACCTACTACGATCAAGGGAAAGCTGGGCTGGATCAGAGCTTTTATCCTCAATAAAACAATCCGGACGTAGGTCTTACCCGGCCTTTTCTACGAGTCCTAGACCACAACTCTTTAAGTCTTCCAAAAAACTGCAAACTGAAAATGTCACCATGCTTCCTTAGAATATTCTACGCACCTATCCACCACTGCTCATACTGACTTGCAGGCACTTCATGGAGCCTGCTTTGGACTGCCCCTCTGGGATGCCAATCAGGCAGTCTATTCAGAACGCAAGAAGGATGCAACAGTAATTGAGCTCCTCCCAGATACTTTCACCTAGGTGTTTTTGGCCTCAAGTTTGATTATTATGGAGCACGCTTTTAGATGCTTCATATCCATCTTCCAGCCTGTTGGCACCTCCTGCCATTCTCACCCAGCCCGAAATTTCTCTTATGACAATATTTCTCCGCCGGCCATTATTGCACTGAGGAGACAAAAGGAGAGTTGCGCAAGTTCAGGGGGCGCTTAACTGCTTTCGTGCCGATCACGTCATTTCATATTACCGCGAATGCTTTAGGTTCTTAAAACATCTACTCACCATTTGCACGCCTGCTCGTTCTCTGCCAGTATCTGTTTATGCACATTGTTGCACCGCGTTTTGATCATACATTGCGAAAAATGGCACCAAGGTGCGGTTTAAAGCCCATTCGGGCCCTGTCCTCTCATTCTCCAGTGCCAGCGTGTGGGCACTGAAGTGATTGGTGCCACATTTTTTAAACCTTTTCATGCAGTCTGCATCCAAAAACATCTGTTAGCTTTTCCACCACTGAATCGAGCGGCACGTTTCAGGTATTGAGAACTCTAGCAAACTCATAATGAGGAGAGCTTGCAAACGCTCCGCCTTCGGAATATGAAACTACGTTCCTCCGCTTCACGCCACGGTGTAGCGGAAAGTGGGCCGGTATTGAAGATAAAAGTTGTCCTGTATCATCCGAATACGGATAAATAGACCCCTTTGGGTTGCGCAACAGTATTGAGGTAGTAGATTTGGAGAATTCTGCGTGCCTTCAAACTTCAAATCAAGTGACCTACGTCAGAGTGACTGTGTTTTGTTTACCGTAATTTTCATGGAGCATGAAAATATGCTGCGCGTCAATCTATCCACCAAATGTTGCACGTTGGCGCACTTGCGCGACATGGGGGCGTTGAATGCCGCGGGAGTTGGCGTTCCAGGAAACCTACGTCTATCGGTACCCACAAGCCTGACCGAATCATGGATGCGATTTCTATGGACCGCTACCTTGAAGTTTTTAACCGGCCGACCAATCCATTGGCGGTAATATCCAGCCAGACTCACGCCTAAATCAGGAAGAGCCCGTATGCATAACTTTCACCATCATTTGCAACCAAAAGCACTCACTAAAACCTGGACAACGCTCCCCATACCTACGTCATCTACCCTAAACATATCTTTCTACCTTCAAGTCACCGGGAAACCACTATTCGGCCAAACTGATCCCATCCCATACCCAGAGCTGAATCCTAGTGGACACCGGCGCGAGCAAATTTTTGGCGCTGTTCAGTTCCACTTCTCGAGATGCCACAACAGCCCGTCCCGAAACAGTATGTGACAGGCCCATTTAACGAGCGCGGAAGCCTCGCTCTCCAGAACTGATTCGGCCATCGGTCCTTCCTCAAGGAAATCCACCAACGCGCTCCCTCAAATTTCCCAACCTGCTCAACTGACCTCGTCGCTCAGTGACCACCCGGAGGTCTCCAAGTGGTTGATGAACATCCTGCTTTCCGGAAGAACAGGGCTGGTGCTTCTGCCCACAGTTGCCATTTCGACGCAAAGGAAGCCCCTGCCTCCTCCAGCCACTCACTGACATCAGCTTCCTTCTGGCCGGAGTCCTGACATCTCTTTTCAACAGCTCTAACCTTGCCAACATTTTCCACTACCATAGCTGCCTCGCGCGGATTGCCCCAGGCCAGACCAACAACCTTCCATGCTCATCTCACAGTCTATTCCTCGGTCAGCTGCGTCACGTAGCCTTAGCTTACCCTTCACTCCCTAACCTTCGATATTATACGATGGATGTCCAAGCCAGCATCTTTTTGGTCACACACGTTGTCTCTAACCTCCACGGAACTTGCCAGCGAGATGAGCCTCGAATGCTGCCACACCATCTGCACCATGCCATACTGGGAGATCTCGTGTCACCTGTTCTCCAAAATCTCATATTATTGACCAAATCTTGACTACTCTGAAGTCAACAACAGCGAAGCAGACCAGCCTCGATAGTAATCTTTTCGATCCCCCGCAAGTGGACTAGCGGCGAATATTTCTTCAATGTCTTGTCTCCGTTCCCCTCTCAAATCCCGCCGAATTTGAAATTTGCCTACTCTAGGCCTAAGAAGGCAAAGGCAGCTGCTCACAAGGTTATCCCCCATCCCTAGCGCCGTCGTGATAGGACGGTGCTTCTTTTGGGTTGCCGAACTAATCTACACCTTCCCCCGCATTATTGGGGAATTTTGAGTGGCCAAAAAACAAATGATACAAACTATCAGCCTCTAACATTGGTTTTACCTCCCAACTCTTAAATAAAGCCACATAACATAAATGGCATGAGCATCGTTTCCGCTCGTGAAAATGCGGGTTGGTCAGCCTTCACCTTCATACTATTACCTTTCTGTTCAGTTCACGTAGTAGATTCCATTTAAACTATAATCCCTATCCATTATCTCGGAAGAGTTTGCTTAACCACTCTTTACCTCTCTGCTGACCCCTTCACATTAAGCCCCCTTTGCACAACGGAGACTTTCTGAGTGAATTCTGAAGCTGAGCCGAAAATCAATTACCGTCCTACGTCTAACTCAATCTGTCATCGCCCGTACCAACTAGTCTAACGGCAAGCCTCCCTGCTCGCTACCTCGGCGGCTAAGCCCTCACCTTCGCAAAATTACGCAACTACTCTCGTCTCGGCCTTAAGCCTTCTGATCGACTAACGTCCAGTGCAAAGCACGGGACAGTTCCTACCACAAATGTTGGTCCCTTGCATCGCTTTCATAAAGTAATACATGCTTGCCGTGCAAAAGTACACTAATAGTGATTTGTTGGGTCCTCATAATACATCGGCTAGCTAGGTTGCTAGGTCAGCCAACAAAAAACCGCACTTTTGTAGGTTCATTTAGCTTTCCGTCACTCCGTTTATATTCTTTATTGAACCCTAGATTATCCGATATCGCCCGGCACTCACCAGACGGTACTGATCTCATCCCACTCCCTCCACTTCCCAAGCCTCAAAATTTGGCAGTAGCTGCTCCCCGTACGACCGTATTTCATTCACTTAGGACGGTCCCCAGTTGACACCCAGATGGTCCTTTACCTGAATCGAAATTACCCATAACTCTACATCGGCTTGACTCTGCCTGTGTCAGTCCCTTGTCCGGCCCAGATCTAGCCGCCGCAGGAATTCGAATCCCATGTACGATTCCCGCAACCTTGACGTCCGTTACGGGAATGGAGAACTGTGCTGACAGTAAACATGACCTGAATGATTCCAGGACGATATTAACCAGTTTTCTGGAAAACTCGACCTACGGACATGGGTCATGAACTTCATGATTAACTTTACACCTTTTATCCGGTTAATGGATCACTGTGAGTGCAATTTGTATGTCGAAAGCATAAACTTCTTACAACCTCGTAGGAGTTATCTGAAGTTAGGGAGCGTTTTATCTCGATGTAGTTACCTGAGTAAGAAGTCTCGAGGTACGAGGACGCGGGCTTGCGTATCCGTCTAGCACAACAGAGGAGATCAGAGGAGAGATTAGATATGGCGTTGATCCCCGAGCACATCAGTGAGTGCGTCGTCGGCTGTAGCAATTTCCGCAAGTTATTTTGGCAGCTTCCGACCCTGTTTAGTGAATAACATATTTCGGTAAGTTGTGATGTTATGTTTCAATAGGCACTGTTTTCTAATTCGAAGTATTGGTTTACGTTGAAAATGGCTCACTTAGACAAAGCCCACGTAAGAAGAGGTCACAGGAGTAAGCATTATACATAGAGATTTTCAGTGATGCAGTGATAACGTATTGATTATCGTATTTTTGCAGATATCACTTTCTTTCGCCGGGTGTCCATCGGCATCTGGGTCAGTTACAAGGTTTCGAAAAAGTTAAAGATTTCTTTGTTGAGACTATGGTCCCAGAGAAGTTCTGGTTGCGGGCATAAGTGCAGGTGCAAAGTGCCTAGGGGGCAGCCACGACTGCCAGTTACGCAAAAAAGGCTTAAATCGTATTCCAAGGATGCTGATTCCCTTAAACTATTTAATAAAACTCGTTAAGCTAATTATACGTATTCCCTACTGGCGAGCATGAGTAAAAGAAATTCTGGCTGAGGGCTCCTCACTACTTAAGACAATTCGTAAGGCGAAACCCCTGCCAAATGAAGGAAAGAAATTGTCAATCTTTTGTGACTACTGTTTCTATTCACGTACTCACGGACTGATACATAAGATCGAGGCTTTCACCCAAGCTTCCCGCATATGGATTTTACTCGGTCCCGCAGGCTAGACTGACATCACAAATGACGAAGCCACGCTACTCTGTCCTTTTCAAACTACGCACTTTGAAGCTGTGACTGGATTAGACAGCCTACTTAGCTCAGTATGCCAGCCTTTGACTCTCTACCCATGCGCAAGCCTGCCGCACCAACTGGAATCTTGGATGAGGTGACCTTCAGCACTTTTTCAAAAGCCGTTCTTTGTTTTCGTGCATCACGTCAACACCTGAAGGGTTAGCTGCTAACACATGAGAAATCAGCTTGCTCCTGGTTTCTCCGGAGTCGCCTCTGTTATCTGAGTAAATTTTCTGGGTACCCAAGAAAGCAGGCCACGTAAATCACAGTTCCATTCGGTAAGAATACTATAGTGAGCAACGTGAATAGCAGATTTTTACATATATTTATGGAACTGGATGAACACCCATTCATCACGTCACTTCTGATGGCTCAGGTCCTAACCTTGGATGCGACGTCTAGATATGTGGGTTTTGATTATTATCATGCCTGAATTCTCATATGGCTGCCGATCAATGAATATTGACTACGAATACACGTTGAAAGTTACATAGAAGGTTTCAAAAGCATCAACGCTGATGTATTTGTGCATGTGCTGTCCAAGGATAGTGCATTCAAAAGCAGCATACAAAAATCTTTGATACGTTTTGATGTGCGAGCCAACCCATTGAGATCCATACTCCTAATTTCCAGGCCAGTTAATCTCAGTAGAAACCCCTATAAGGTGGACTCACATAATAGACCTGACACATACCAGGTCTCCCATTACACCAAAACAGAGCATGAGCCTGAAAATCTAGTGAAGGGCGTCGTGGGTTCAGGATTCTGCGAGCGAGGGGAAAACCTGCAGGGCAGAACACTGGATGAGAATTTTCAGGAACCATTTCAGGCAATAAAGCTTCAGTAGACTGAGTTGTACCTAATCGGGTGTCAGTAGAAGGCTTCGACGCTCCACTAAACTGCCTGTATTTATGAGATTATGGAGGTCAGACGGCAGCTACGGTTTGAAATACGTATCTCTCTGTGAGAACCTTTACAAAAACCTTCCGTAGCCTTGAAAAAATTACTAGCAGGATGGTGCAGGGAGACGTGGAGTCAAGATCAAACGATTCAACGTATAAGAAGAAGAGTATATATCTGTTACGTCAACATTTGGATAGGGGAAATGCCTCGGATATAGACAGCATGCAGCTTCTGCCACTTTGTCCTCTAGACACACTACCAACAGCATCAGATAAATGACTGTTTATTAGGTCAACAGAAACAATTTTGGCACACGAATATGACAGTAGGCAAATATAGACTTTGCTACGAGGCAGGAGTTTAGCACGTTCCAAGAACATGCCCGCCCGTGACCTCAGATTTGGGAAGGGAGTTGAAGACAGGGGTAACAAAGTTATCTCTACGCAATGAATGCCAGCATAATTCACATTGTTTGGTGACGTAAGTATATTAACAATAAATAGAATGCTGCCATCCTGCTGCTAACTAGAGAAGATTGAAGAAGAGAAGTCGTTGAGGAGGCCAGTATTATACACAAACTGGATCCTCTTTTTGGCCTACCAGTTTCCTATATGAAATATCATATAATTTAAAGATTCTTTGAAATTGCTACTTTTGGATAGGAGTACTCTCTAAATGCTTCACTGCCAAAAGTGGAACATCGGATGGTCGATCACAAAAAATATACTGTTTATGTATATCTTACTCAATACACTGAATTTATTCTATTTGCTCCTTGTGGAAATTTTTAAGAAATGAGGTCAGAAGATAATATAGAAAGGCGTAACAAAACTGGGATAAGACAGTGGAAGACTACTGGGTGTGTTAAAGGAGCTCAAGGTGATACTGAACGACGTCAATATCAAAATTTTTAATACACAAGAGCATTGCCTCTAGTAGGAGAGGATGAATATATAGTTGTTAGGATGTAATGTAACTACTAGAATCTACGGCGGTATCTGTCATCAAAGTCACGCGAGTTCTCAGGGCGACCCGGCGTTTTTTCTAGTGTTGGACGTAGACGTCCGTTCCAAGATCACCAAACGCGCTCATACTCAATCTAATATGACATGGAAAAGAAAACAATTTTCAGCAAATAAGAGCAAATGCTCTTGACTTAGGAGCATTAGGTGATCAGTCACTCCAAGGATGCCTGAGGTGTGGAAAAGCATCACTTACCCCGGGTAGGTACGTACTACAGCACTGGAGAGGACGTATAGGCCGTATGGAGGTGTCCTGAATTCAAAGAATACCGACGGTAGGCACATTCCCCTGCAGAAATATGTAATGTTCTCCACCATAAGCCAAAGGATCTCCGAAATCAAAAGTCTCCGGAGATTACTTCATCCTCGACAAAGATAGTGTTCCTGTGGAATAACCCAACGGTGAACATTTTTCCTACGTCCGCAGTCGACGGATTCAAACGAAAAACAGCTAGACGCTCACTGTAGGTTTTCACAACTTAAGAAGTTAATCTAGACCCCGGTGTTGCGTCCCTTTCTACCACTGCACTCTTCCACGTAATACAAGGCTACGGAACACGATGTCACTTTTGGGCAGAGCTGACAAATGCTGTATTAATTTGCAACCAAAGTTCGAATCTGAGAAAGAGAGTAACTAAGAGAAGTTACTTACAGAAGTTTTCAAATCAATGTCCTGATTAAGTGAAGAATGCGGTAACTCTCCTGGCAGCCAAATCAGTAGTGGTTGTGGTTTCCAAAAATGAATTTAGGGATACAAATGTTTGGCCCTCAATGAAGTCTGTTGTCAGGCTCAGATGAAAGATAGCTCAAGGCATTTCCTTTAGATATGAGTATTATGATCAGGTATTCAAAATTTCAATTTTAATTTGTATAGTTTACTAATCATAACCACTTAAAACATTCAGGTTACCTCCAAGAAGAAAAAGGTGTCCAGAAAAATCCGTGACAGAGACAAGTAATTGGAGGTATCCACAGAACAAACTCCAGGCAACATTTGACCAAATTCCAGTCAGCTTAAGGTGCTGTGAGACTGCTTTGATCCTAGAGTAGAAATTCTGTAAGAAAAATGTAACTTATACACAGATGTTGTCCATTTGTTTCATCAGTCCAGGAATTTAACAGCAGAACGTTACAACAAACAGCTCTGGTATAGTTAGAAAGTAAGCAGTCAATATCAAACTTCCATCTTACATGTACGTCAAACTTCCATTGAATATTGGCGAAATCTCAATACACAACCTGTCTATTATAAAGTTAAACTGAACCAAATGTTTGAATATTTTTGGGGTCAGTACTAAAACAATGCTTTTTTGGGGACTAGTTTATCTGTTTGCTTGGAACGTATAAAAGCTTACTGGTTTGTAGATGTTTAGAGGACAGCTTCCGTCCTACCCGAATGTGAGTAACGATGCTTTCCGGATCTCCGACAGTTGGAGTTATATTCAAAAAGATTGTGTAATGGATTTGCAAAGATCATTTCCTTTTTTTGGAATCCTGTGGTGAATATTTTCAGATTTCATTGCTTTATGGGTGTAAGTCTTAATTTTTACTCGAAAATCTGCATTTCTAATGTTGTTTCAAGTAACTGTCAAAATCGCATTCCGTTGTAAAACCTTTTTGCTGATACGCACAGCTAAAGAAGGCACAGAGGGAATAAGCAACTTTAACTGGGTAGTAAACAGCGTGTACAGCATGATTGTTTGTAGAAAATGGCCAGACGAATTTCTTTTCTATCGGAAATGAAAGACTTGTTAAGCGGATTATTTCAAATTTGCATATTCCAACATAGGGTTTGTTCGCAATGTAAGGGTTCAGGACTAGTCGTGGGGCTGAAAATCTTCAACGTCCAACAAGTTCACATGAATAATGAGTCAATGAATGTGATACAATTCTTAATCGTCAAACCGGGTAGAAGAAGGCTGCTTGCAACTTACTACAGGTGGCTCACAACCTTTATTATTTGGAAAAAACACCTTGATGGGTCAGGCGCTTTGTAGAGATAACATTAGTAAAAGTGAAAAATTTCCAAGCATTATTAGTTCACCCAACCTAGCCTTGATAAAAGGTGGATCCTGAGAAATATTCTTCATATTCTAACCGTGCCTCATCTATCTACGTTTTCCATCGATTTTTAGCTGGTTTTATTTTGACCTTTATTGCAGTAAAATCAGCCCAGAATGTTTTTCATAAACTGCTACCGGGTGAAGAATTCGGAGCTTTGTTGAAACGAACTATTTTGTGCACCACTCGTGGGGAGTGTTCGTGATAATTCTCACAAACTTAGGTTCCTCGATTCTGATGCGCTTGTAGGCTAAACGCGTTTTTGGGTTATCTCACGTAGGCATATTCAAGTCTTGTGTGGTCCACACGACTATAATACCTGGTCTCGGATGTGTTAGGATCTTGTTCCGCGCGTGAATACTTTTTGAGCTCCTATAGCTTGGCGTTGGTCATAAGCTTATGATTTTGACGCCGGTTTGTTGCATATTTAAGAATATTTTGCAATTCACTGTTGTACGACTTGAACTATACTTTATCTGGAACCTCTTCGCCCAAGAACGTCAAAAGTTTTGAGTTGAAATGGTGAGATGAAAAAAGTGTAAGCTTATGAAAGCGGTCTATCGAGCCACTTGGCTAAAAGCCTGTTCATAATCCTAGAAAGCGGTGACGACTCACTCTTCATCGTCCTTGAAGAGTAAACCATTTAGACAGTTTTCACAGCAATCTACTCATTTCACTATACATTTTCCACACTATTAAAATCCGAGGTAAATTTTACAACAACGTGTCAAATATCTTGTATGTTCCAAATGCTACGGTCCTGTACGTTGTTAGAAAATTTACACTTTAAAATTTATCAATCAATGCATTCTATGTGTGCACAAAGTGCATTGGGTATCATTCTATATCTCTTCGTGAGTCCTGTGGCCCCATGAGTTTAGACAAATGGATCCGTAGTTGCTAGGTTGTCTAAGTTTACATAATTTTAAAAACAAACTGCTTGTTACGTAAGCCCAATTGCAAATGGCGAAATCGGCAGGTCGGAAAGGTCATGAGAGCAAAGCGGTAAACATTTTTTGGTCCACAGAAATCATGCAGAGGGCGTGAGTTGCAAAAAGAGGCAAACAGTTTGAAGGTTTGTACGGACATGTGATGCGTTTAGCCTTAAAGTATTGCCTGCTCACCTGCTGAGGTTCATTGGGGTTGTGTTTTGTTTACGTCCTAGTAGGGAAAAAGCTGCTTACGTCCCTCCTATTTGAAAAAAACGTTCACAGGTGATATCGGCTCCGGTATGCAACCAAAAGAGCTCTGGAGGTTAAAAAGTGTAAAGCACTCGTTGGTACACTTTGCAGGACCTGTTAAAATCTTCAGCTGTTGTTTAACCTGGTGTAATTGCGCTAGTGTAATAGTTGAGTTCAGCACGTATATTGGTAAAACCAGACGAACGAGAAATTCAGAATTCAGCACCGCGTAACAAGTAGCACGTATGTGTTTTAATGTTTGTATGTGTACAGCACTTGAAATATTAAAACAAGAGAATAATGAATAGAGCAATGAATAGAACATCAATCATGTTCATCACATCCGCCACGCCTTGAATGAGCGTGTAGATGTTTATAGTCCAGTAGTGGTCTTAATCGTAATCTTTCGGACCTTCTCGGATTGTAAATTTCAGGTTCTTTGCAGGTGGTGTGTTCTTCAGAGATGAATTTTTGTTCGGAAACTATAAGACTACGAAGGATTCATTAGTATTTGAAACAGCAGGAGTGCCGTTAATAGACTGACCTCTGGTATTGCATTCAACCTGATCAATGTGTCTCCGGTAACAAGAGGGATCATCCAAATTGAGAATCCTGACCATACGTCCGCCATTTGATGAAAGTATTATCCCTGTAGCAGGCCAAAAATCATTGCCTTTGGAAAACGAAACACCAGCCGTTCTGGCACAGTCAAAACTTGTACGCAACGAACGAGATTTAAAAAGAATCGCGGGACTCTTCCCGGTAACTGAATGAACGGCATTCCTGTATTGTATCAGAAAATAATCAATTCCACGGTCTAATTCCACAAAAAAACTAGGAAAGAATAAGGTAATTGCAGATTTCAGTGTTTGAACAAAATTATCAGCAAGCCATTCGACTGAGGATCTCGTGGAGCAGTAAACAGATGTCGACATCCAAGGCTTTTAACCATTCCTCGAGGGTTTTTGCAGTGAAGTGTGTGCCGTTGTCAGTGTCCAAGGCAGTTGGTACACCTCCATGGCTGAATACTTTCCTCAATGCTTGTTGTGTAAATTCAGCACTTGGAGAAGTATTTAGAAAAACTTCAGGCTAACGTGAATATGCGTCAATGACAACTAAATTATAGTATTTATCGAGGAAAGGACATGGACTCGTTGAAATGTTTCACAAGTAACTGGCCAAGGATACCACTGTGAAGATTTGCCGTGAACCTTATGTGCACATTTAACACAATTTTTAGCGCTATACTTGATGTCAGCATCTAGTTCCGGCCACCAGCATGACAAGCGTGCAAGAGATTTGATTTTATCAACACCCAGATGAACAGAGTGCAAATCTTCAAGAACAGCCGCTCGCTGGGTTGGTGGTCTGATAACTCTATCCTTCAAGCACAATAAACCATCCGGAGTAATACACAAACTTCCTCGGCGAGAGTAGAATGCAGGAAATCGACGTCGCTCTTGCTGTGTCCAGCCACGTCGCAGCGCAGAAATTATGGGAGCAAAATATCTTCTAGTACCAGCAACAAGCGCATCCCGCTTGAGTGGTAATGGTTGAATCAATAAACAGTCTGAATTGTTTGAATCGGAGTCGAGTGATGGAATTCTGGAAGTCAGATTATTTTACGGAGGAATTCCAACGTGAAGCTACCATCCGCATTCACTGCCCACAGGAAAACTCTTCGGTTGAACCGTTTTCAGCGTCAAACTCGGGTGTTGTCAGCCATTTCGAATTCGTGAATTAGCTTTCCGCGTTAAGTTGCTGCAGCGTCTTATCTCCACTTGCTGCGATTAATTTGAAGTGACTCGTAAATATGGATAATCTAATGGGAGATTTTTGTTTAGCCGGTTTAGCTGCATTTGGATGTAGCGTTGCATCAGGAAGTGCCAAGTGACTGAGTTTGGCATACTAGGCTCTTTACGAATACTAACAGTTTCACCAAGGGAATAAAATAACTCGTTTTTGCTCTTTGTTTATTAGTTCATCGACTCTAATTCTTGATCGTTTCCGCCATCTTATAATTCATTTTGAAGCGGAAATGTGCGTAAATTATTTAGTGCGCAATCTACGCGGTTGACACTAACCTCTTTCATAATCCTGTTTTGTTTTCATTAGGTCGCTCGCAGTATTATCCTTCTCTCTTTCAGTTTATACCTTTGGTTATGCGCCAGCTTTCATTAAAGAGTCGGAGAGCTTTTGCTTTCTTCTTCAAGGCGTTGGCTGAGTGTTTCACATCGGAGTGTGTAGGCAAACTGCAGCTTTCTTGGTATTTTTGGAGCACATGACCAGATCAACTTCACCATACTGCCTCCAAAATACTTCAAGACCATCTTTATATCTATACAGCCAACATTCTCTTGCTCCATAGGATGCTAAAGGCTCTGAGTAGCTGTGTGCCCTTTTATTTAACCAGCTATGTCAGCTACAAAAATGTGGTCACTATTTCTGTAAAGTTTACGCACCACCTCTCCCAGTGTTAGGCTTGGAAGTTTTACAGAGAACAGGTGAACTACCACAAAAATGTGCCAGTAAGGGCCAATGCTCAACTGTTCGTGGATTAAAATGCATTTTACAGCTTTTATTTGGCCAGCTGATGTGTGAAAATTTGAAGATTCAGGTGATGAGCACAAGGGCACACCTGATTAAACTGCTGTGAACACGCGACTTCCTCGTTATTCTAGGTTCCGCTTAAAACCACAGTGACTTACGATCATCGGACGAGCATCGCTAAAAGTTGGTTTTGTTGTGCGTGAACCTCCTCAATTATCAGAACCAAATGGCATCTCACTCACCAGTGTAGAGCTAATGTGAACTCTAGCATCGTCGGGAAAAGTTGTGGTCATGCATCACAGGCTAAGCCATAAATAAATCCCAAGGCAGCTGTGTTATGGTAAACATTACCACATGCAGTCGGTGGTCTGCTATTCATGTTTGCACTTTACTTGCTTGGTAACTGTAAAATGTATAACCTGGTTGCATATCAAATCATAGGGCACTCTGTTATTATATCAAGTGTATAACCTGATTTTTATTTGTTCGTTGCTTGTCTTTCCAGGTCCTACTGTATTTGACTACATCGGTCTTAACTAATTAGCATTGATGTCTTTGGCTTTTCGTTTCGTGCACTAGCCAGTGTTGATTTGTGCGTGTTTGCCCCGTTTTACTTCCACTATCTGTTTCAGGAGTCTCTTTTAGCAAGATAGATTATTTTGCTTAGTTTTCGATTGACAAAAAGGCGCTGCATATCTTCGACAGCAAGTTCACCCGGGCAAGTTGTTCTTAGCTACTGCATACGCTACTTGGGTTGCCTGGGATATGAAACCCTCATTGACAAAACCGACTAGCAAACTAATGGCTTCAGCTGTAGAGTCCAAAAGTTTGTCCCCATAGTACGTCTGTTACATTTGTTAGCTGTTCCGAAGAACCTTGAACCTCACGAGAAAGCCATGTACTAAATAGTGAGAGACTTTAATCTCCTAAAAATATAACCCATGCTACACAAAACTTTGGGGGCCGAGGTATAAACTGTAAGTGACATATTATGGACAGCCGGCGCACTACACGCTCAATGAAGTCGAATAACATAGGCTGAAACAGATGCGCAGGAAAACCATATGTGTGTATGTGGGTCTGCAAATACTCTCTCGCGATATCCGATATAAGGTTTATCTGTTTATCTATTATGTGCGTTTAGAAGGGTGAAACAATAGCAATACAACAAATTTGGACATAAAAAGTGGTTTTTCTGCTCAACCACATGAGGCTTTTATCCTTATTGGGCCTTAGCAACATGGCTTTGAGGAAGTGAACATATAATCATTGGATTAAGGCCTACAAGCCGTATTCTGCTGGGCAGTGGGCAAACAGAGCAGGTCAGACAGCTTAAAAATGTCAATCGGACGGCGCACAGGTTTCAAAATCGGTGTATATTGCCTTATTTGGACAGTTGTGTGACCAGTATTGAATGTTTAAGGGAAGGCATCCGTCACTCTGGGGAACCACTGATGCTCTATTCTTTTGATGAGACAAACCAGTATGTTGCGAGAAGCAAATATGAGTAAGTGATTCCCATTCTAAGCCTAGCGTCGTGTATATCAATAGAGTGGAACAGTTACAATGAGGCCGAATAAACACCAACTGGCAGACAGGGACCGTACATTACATGATGAAGCATCTCTTTTACATCTCGTCACAGCCCACTTGATTCAAAGTCATCACATTTTTTCTTCGCGATGTTTCTTGCGTCCTCCGAGTTGTCATTTTTCGGTGAAAAACGCACATCCCTTAATGAAGAGCAAATGGGTTGAAAGCTCCTTATTTAAGCCAGTTCAGACGCACTTTGGCGTTGGTTTACCAATGATATTCCCCAAACTTGGGGCTAATTTTCCATTTTCACGGGTAGCTCAGTGCGTGCTCAACGTTAGGCAGCTTATAAAAAGGAACTGAGGTCAAAGCATACTGTTTTAAGCAGATAAAAAGCTCTTTCGGGAACTAACTTAGTCAACTTTCAACATACTACCCGTCCTACAACAAAATACATGAGCTCTCGGCTGCAAACAAAACAGTTAATTAGTTATGTGTAAGTAGTCAGACATGTGCTCTTCTAATTTGGTTACACAGTGTTACAGAGTGTCACGACGCCATGGAAGTAATATCCGGCCTTTTCAGAGAATAAGACTGGAAGCGGATTTTGAAGCCCAGTCAAGCGGAGTTATCTCAGCTTTAGTTTACTCCTGACCGAATGAATTTTGTAAATGATTGCGTCGCTAATACCTGGTTCGTTTGAGCTTGGTCACAAACAGCCACAGTTTTTCCCGGTTGCTGAAAATTAGGCCGGTGTGCTGTACTAAAAAACTGCCACGTAGGATAGTAATTACATAAGTTTCTTTATCAGCAGTGTACAATTTTCTCTTCAAAAAGTTTCCATCAAGTCTTGGCTTTAATGACCGTGGATAAAATGAGACTTTTGGGAAGTCAGTGAGCTTCAGTGTGAATGAGATGGATACCGGTATGATTTAATGATCTCCCTGATAGCTGCACTGTTTTCGCGAATGCACTGTCGCGACAAAAGGAAATTTCGAGCCAACATGTAAAATCGCTGTATGTAAGGGCACATCCATTACAGAAGCTCCGGCGAGAAAAAGATGCATTTGTGCCACGTTTTCAAGCTTAAACCCAGTCCTAGTACCGTTCACGGATGGAGCCTGGATTATCGTATAATATTATTGACTATTTTAATATCTTTGTTCTGAGTGGTTGCGTTATGCTCTACTTCCTTTCTGTTTGATGGAATGGGGAATTACCTCTGAGGTTCGTCTATGACGGTCGACGTCCTTAGATTTGCCACGTTATTCAGAAGCTTTTCCCTGTTCACTTTGGTCATTAGGCATTTTGCTTGGAAATAAACTTCATCCAAGTTGATTTAGCCGCCAAATTTGGTCCACCATGTTTCTTTTGCAAGTTTTCGTACTAGTTTAGTATACCATTTCGAACGTCTCAGGCCTAATATCATCTTTCCTGGTTGGTAATCGATAAACTGGGTCACCTGAAATATGTTTGTCGGCCATGTTTTCTGTGGAGTGCCATGCTTGTGAAAACTCCGCGCATTCATTTGCTTTTTATTTACCTAGTATGTAAACATAGTCGATTTCTCCCAAACAGTCATGCAAAACGATGAGAGAAGATTTATCCTACTCTTTTTCAGCAAGTTTGCCTACGTGTACGCTTGCGGAAAGCATTTTTTCTGTTTATCTCAATTGCCCTTTGGTGCATACCTTTTATTGAATTTGGTGTATGTACTTGTTCTTCAAAATCAGACCCAATTTTCCTTCCGACAATGATAGTGTCATCCGCAATGCTTCAGTAGGCTTGTAGATCACAATTGTGCACTTCTGTCTTAAGAGTCTTGTAGTGTTTTTAAAAATGTTTTTCCTATATAGAAATGTGATTTGTTTGCTTACATTTTGTGTTTGAGTCAGTTGTATTGTTTTTCCGGCAAGTGAAATTTCTATGATATCCATTCCTTTAAAACGCTTAATGTGAATGATTTTCTTATTCACTGCTGCGCTCGCAGTGTATTTCGTTAATAGGTTACATTTTTGGTGAGAAGTTGACTGCTGCGGCATCTCAGACAGTGATACGTATGTGCTACCTTTCTACGGACCTCTCTTTTTTAATTACCTTTTGATGAGGATATCCACTGATATGTTTGTTCACTGTGAACACGATATCGTCAAAAGCCTTGCTTAGTAGTACGCTTACTGGCTGCAGTTCAGTCGTCTATGCTGACGGGACCATCATGAAAGCAATGGGTCCATAGTTTCCGATATATAACTGTCAACAGAAGTCGTTCCAGCTTTTGAATTTCGATTTCTGGGATAAAACACAAACCAAGCGATCGCATTGTTGGTTATCATTGTTCTGCCTATTCTTCTTCTTAAGCCTTAAACCATGTAGTTGAAAATCAGCCAAGGGATTCACAGAGGTCCTCTGAACAGCGTTCTAGTCTACAGAACAGAAGCCTCCAACCAACTAATCGAATGCGAGAATACGGACCACAACGCAAGCAAAACCACAAACTTACAGAAGAAAATAAGACAAGGCTCCTCAATCGGCCAGTCAGATGCGCTTTACAAGCTATATAAACACAAGGAATATTCATTCGTCCACCTGGGGATAACAATATCTGCTTGGTGGGTGATGAACCTTTTGAAAGCTGAATCTAGCTTAGAGAACAAATGACCTCCCATTGATTCACTCGAACTTCAAATATTTCGACATTCTGTTAGCCGACTAGATCAATTTGGTTGGCCAACAGGGCTAGTCAGGGGAGCAGAAAATAAAATAAGACCAACAAATGCTTACAAACTGTCATCTCTGTTTGTAACCACTTTAACTGTGTGCCTTTCAGATGAAGAATGTCTTAAATGGGCTAATCTTTAGTCATTCACCTTGACAAGGAGAGAAATTTGAGCTAATAGTTTTCAAGCCATAAACGCAAATAATTCGAGACGGTTAGGATTCACCCTAGCATTGCTAATTTTTCTGGAAGCTCATGGTTATTTCTAGAGGGTTGTGTTTGGGAGAAATTAACAACCTTGTTAAACAATAATGGTAATAATAATAATATTATATTATACATCGTATTATATTATAATAATTGCAATGTAGCAATATTAAACCTTAATATGCGGTGTCAAACATCTCAGAAGACAAAATACTGTTCTCCTTTTGGAGTGAACCCGGCGATGAACTAAATGCCATATCCATGATATTGTCGCAATTGTAGTCCTGCGCTGGATCGTTGAAGATGGATGCAATGAAACCCTCAGCGTAATATCACGGAAAGGATCCGCGTGCATACACCAAGAATTAGAAACGCGTGAAAAGAAACTGGGCGTTCCCAATGGAATTGAAACGTATCTATTTGCACTCCCAATTCAATCGTTTCACAGAATTCCCGATTTTATCTTAACCAGCGGGACAATTTGAGGCCTCAAATTATCTTTTGGATACATCAATGCGGGTCCAACACAGATCTTGGGCGATCAAATCAATTACACTTCCTGTACACTCGCACTGTGCAGCTTAAGCTAAGGGAGAAAGAAGATCAATATCACTGTTGTTGAGTGACACGGCTAGCTTCACCCGGGCGGTTCTCCAACAGCCTCTGAGCTTTGACGTATGGCACTTCAATATAGCCTCACCATAGAGCTGGGTTTTTGTAATTTGACCGACTAAACCTCATCATGCCGAAATTTTCCTTGTTTTATTACACAGACAGCAAGTGGATTCTCATCGTCATATTTATGCTGGAAGTTGCGTAGCCAATGTTTTTTGTTGGTTTCAGTCTCTTGTGATATACGAAACTTTCGTTTAGAGATTTACCCGGTTGATAGATTCAGTTATCCATTTTGCTAGCATGCCTATCACGCCGCTGACGCGCCAGTCGGAGCAAGTAGTCCAGGAGCGATTGATTGCAGTCGGCCACACACTACACTTTGTTCAGTTACCTATCCGCGGGCTAAATGGGGCTTATCTGCAACAAGGTTTACAATTTGTCGTGCCCTAGAGAGTGGAAAACGCGATTGCTAAGATCCTTAATGAAGGTGGTTTGTCTCTTCATCACAACTCACTCACCTGCTGTCATGCAATGATACAACCTCAGGTAACAACAGCGCACGGTAAACTATCCCAAAGCGATAGACTGGGATGTGTGTAGACACAAGCTGCTAAACAGTAGAGTACAGTACAGTACAGTAGAGCACAGTACAGTAGAGTACATGAAAGCTGCTAACTGGTGCGTTAAAATGTACTGAAGTTAGTGATATTTGAAGTCAATGGCCTCAGGAAACGGCAAAAAAGTTTCCGAGGCCTCCATTTTTTACAGCGTTAGACTATCTGGCTTAACTGTCCTAACCAACTAACTATCTTACAGCATATTTGCAGCTCATATGCATCCTAATGGGTGCACACGCGGTTGGATTTGACATTGGAAGCCGGAATTCTTTCGTATCTACTCTGAGTAGATATGGGCTGCATATGGTTTCCAACGAATTTGGCCGACGCAAGATTCCGTAAGTAAATTTGCATAACACTGAGGAATAAGCATTTTACAGCACATGCCTAGCCTTCACCAATCAAGGCAGACTGGCCGGTACTTTGGCAAAAATGCAACCAGCTAGTGAAGCCAAAACTGTACTGCGAAATTTCACAACACTTTTGGGGAAACCTCATGGTCTTGTGCAGACAAGTGATCTTTTAATGCCCTACGACCTCAAAGCCACGCACTCTGGCAGAATTGGAGTCAAGGTTTGTCTCATTGATTGATCAATGCGATCCAGTGATGACTCGATTTGCAGGTTATATTTGCCAACCGGCCTTGGACGTTTGTCCCCGAGCAGTTGCTAGCTATGCAACTCATGGTATTGAAAATAATGACGGAGCACTATACAGGAACAGAGCTTCAGAGCGTGGTTCTTAGCATCCCAGTATATTATAACAAAAGCCAGCAACAAGCGCTACGAGATGCACTGTCAATTGCTGGATTGAAGTGTGAGAAGTTACTGCCAGACACAACAGCAAGTACTACCCATTCAGAGACCCCTTATAGATCACCATTTAGTTGCCCTTACCTATGCCTACTACGCCAGAAACGAAATCGCCAGAAGTAGTTCACCGATCTACGTGGCATTTGTCAGTGTGGGTTACAGCAACACACAAGTTAACATTTGTGCATTCCAAAAACATTCATTGGAAATTTTGAGCACAGCCTACGACCCCGATTTGGGGGGAAAACACTTTGACTGCACCGTGTACGAAGTTCTTACCAACGAGTTCAAGAATCAACATGGGAGTGAGGTACACTGTTTTTTCTTCCAACCAACGAACGTTTAGGTTTCCAATAATACAGCAACCGTTCGGGGGTTACTGAACGCCTGTGAGACCGTCGTGAAGCGCATGAATGTGGGTGCTGAAACTGTGACTGTCACATCAGATTCGCTGTCAGCCGAATATAACTTTTGCGGCGAAATAAAACGCGAAAAATTCGAGGTGAGTATGTTGATTTGGTGCGTTTATCCTAGCTTAATGACAAAAGTCGACATGCTGTCCGTTACTGGAGCGATTTGGAGTGGTGATTAAAAAGTGCTTGCAGCAATGCACCCAAGTACAACCGGAATCCATACACTCTGTGGAAATGGTCGGCGGATGCAGCCGTATGCCAGCGTTGCGTGCGATTGTTGCTAAAATATTCAATACCCCACCCTGTATGACTCTGGACGTTGATGAAGCAGTTGCCAAAGGATGCGCGATACAGGTAGGTATTTCCATGATTGGTTTTGTAGGTTTGCCAATACTTGTGAGTATGAGGCACCAAATTATTTTAAAACCGTCTTGTGGTTTGAAAGTATTAAGACACATTATCAAAATTGGCACAGCGTATTTAGCTGCAGGAGCTGCGTGGACATCTACGAATAATGGAAATGTGTTTATTATGGTAAATATATTAAACACGGGAACAAAAACCTCTATAAATCTGCCCAGGCTTGTCATCAAGAGCAGGTAAATTTTGTGAAGAAATGCACCGACATTTTCTCCTTAAAACTCAAATGCAATCTCCAGGCATGTCTCGGGTCGGGGTATCAATAATATGAAATTTGAGATTCCGTCAGTTGCACAGTACAACTTTGTTGTGCTCGTTCACAGTGTGGAGTGTACAGTTGAAAACATCTAATCGTCTTACAATGATGTCCCAAATATTTTCACTGAGGGTGACAACCAAGCTGTGGCGGCAAGGTTATTACATGCATATTCTGGGACATAACCATGGTTGTGTGTGCGTCATATCTAGCTGGGCCCTTTGATGCACTTGACACGACACTATTCTTGTGATTCCTGTCAGTAGTTTCCGGCATTATCATAAAATAAACACCATGACCATGCTTTTGGTAAAGTCTATTTTCGACATGAAGAGCCCAGAATGGTTTATCCAACTTCTGACAATATATTCGGGATAGACGCCGCTTTGTCCACTCCCTACAGTTGAGACAGAATACCTTCCTCATTTTCAAGCGTTACGGAGTTGGCGATGATTTTATTAGTTTTTGTATAAGCTCAACGCCATCATATGGGGGAAGGAGTGGCCCATCTTAGCGGATACACAACGAATTTCGGTGCTAGCAGTCTTTTTTGATATATCGTCACATCTTTGTTTGCTGCATCTTGAAGAAATTCCAAACGAATTTCCGCTTTCGACCGGCTCAGCTTCCCCAATAGCCTTGATTTACCAATCTATCAGAAGATTTTTAAACGAAAAATTTGAATTTCCATGGAGCATGCTGTATTGATCCTTTCTAACAATCTTCTTCATTTCTAGGCAGCCATGTGCTCGCCTCTTTTTCGGTATCCCTTCAAAATAGTTGAATCAGCTGTGAGCAAGACTCCGGAGCACATGAATATCAACCCACTGACGCAGAAACAGTTGGATGAATTTCGGTTAGTTGAGGTTAGTTTCACTTTGGGCCATACGAATCTCTAGTTTAGAAACAAATACATACCCACAAGAGATAACACAATCATTTGACAAACGTTCCAAATAAAAACCGTAGCTTGATTATCGAAATTCAGTTGTATTAGATGTTCTAACAGTAATGGCATGCCAACATGAGTCCACATGAAAGCCTCTGTAAATACTTTTCTTTTTCTCCTATTTGTCAGCAGTTAGTTCACTTTCAAGCCATTCTGCCAAGTCTAATTACCAGTTGTAAGAAGAATAAGCGCACTTAAACTTGAAGCAACAAAGTATTAGCAACGAGTATTTGTAGCGCATGCCTTGGCAGCTCCGAAACATAATTTAGTATTGATTGTTAGTTCTGTAGAAATGGTTTTGTCGAGGTAGCTGAAATCCTTAAGACACACTATGCAGAAGACACTAATATGAATACGGAATTTCCCTTTGCAAAATATACCCATTTGCAGATTGAATCGATGTAAACTTGAGGCCATATTGAATTTCTGGTTTATGGTATTCTCCAACTGAAGGTGATAGGCCTTGTATTTTATTTGGCAAGAAATTCAAGATATCGCAGTATACATTTTCTTGATATGTTAAACAGCTAATCAACCAAAATCAACTGAGAGTCAGAACAGCCTGCGGTTCTCACGAAGTAGTCTCAAGAGCCAGGTTATGTAATAGCCGTCCCGTGGATGCAAGTCGATGGCAAGGGGTTTCTTCTCACAGTATAAATTAATCGTGTTAAATGACACGAACTCTGTTCTCAACAACTCTGTTCTCAGCGTAAAAATTTCAGGGGACGCTTGCCTTAGACACTTGAAATTATTGGCCGAAACCAGCGTCTCAGAAAGAACTGTGTGAGACTGGCTGAAGAGAGGAGTTTGAACCAAAGGAGTTGGCTTTGCATTGGACTGCATTGAACTTCAACAGTGCTTACATTTCAAGCTCTCTGGGTATTGGTCCTTCCATTTAATCTGGAGGATTTAGCACAGTAAAGAGCCCAGAAATATCTCCTGTATTGCGTTGAATTTTTTGCCCTAGAGTAGTGCAACCATTACTGAAAGATTCACTTACCACTATGGTGTCTTTCAGGAAAGTGTCAAAAGAACCCCTGCCGTCGCATAAGTCTATCAGCAGCTTTAATAATGATTTTTTTACACTAAAGTTTGACTATTCATGTATAAAAACAATGTCACTCAGTTAAAGGGAAGCTCTGGAGGCTTGGTGTTTGTATTTAATCAGCATCATATTCGAGTGGCAATAAGTTCCCACGTACCCTCTGAATAAACTTTTATAATTGGAGAACTGTTATTCTTACTGGCCAATCTGCCTGAGGCATTTAGGCAGCGAATATGAAAGCAACTCACCTGCATAATTCTTCTTCACAGTCGTTTTGACGGCGTTCTCATAGTGAAATGCAAAGTGAAATGGTTATTGAATCATATGTTTTTAACCTCTGTGCATGAACATGGAGGCGATGCATTCTTTACAGGTGCTAGCTCAAAAGATGCCTTCCTGAGTACAACTTTGTGCATGTTCAGTGAAGCATACCTGCTGCGCTGAATGCATATTCGACGTACGCTTTTGTCATAAGAAGAACTTGCCGTGCTGTGGTAGAATTAATCGAACGACACATTTGTGTGACCGTAAGATTCATAAAATAACACATATCTTAATGCAAATTAGGCTAGTTCCTAGCAATATTCTTGCATCGATGTTTGGATCCTCCTCCTTACGGCAAGCATAAGTGCAAAGGAAGCAAAATGGACGACCAAAATTAGGGACTCTGTGTCGTTTTTTCCAAGATAATGCAGAAGAGATCTTATGGCATTGTTGATCAAAGAACCTTCTTGGTCTCCTTGGATCAAGCTGCGCACGTGTAAACTGTATTTCTGCTAAATAAAATCGGTAGTATCAAAGCTGCCAAGACGAACAATTACTATATTGCGTAGCAATCCAGAATATGATTTTAACGACAAATGCAGTAAATATGAGATGAATGGTAATCATTTTCCAGGGAAAATATTCACTTACGTGGACTTATGTAGTGTCATGAGTAGAAAAATAATATTTTTAGGCCGAAGCTAAAATAAAAAAGAAGGTACAAACTGTCGCTTCAGTTTTTCATCTCTGTCTTTGCTGAGAAAAGGATTGGTGTCTGGGAGACACGTAGGTCGCTATTTGTCAGGACTTTTGAGTTCTGTTACAGAACATATCCATCCAGAGTCCAGTCCCAAGGAGCCGTACAGAGGTGCGCTTAGTTAGGAGACACCTTTCCTTGAAGTCAGCTTGCTAGTAAGCACTGAGATACGTTACCTTCGGTAACGAATCAAGTCCTTCTTTGGTGTCCGATAAGCAATGGGTCATGGAACATCAACGTGGATACCTACTTTTTGCGTTAGCCCGAGAGGATACCAAATATTTTAACACATGTCTCCTTGCGCCTGTGATGGAAAAGGCTGAATGATACAAAGGAAAATTTATTCGGAAGTATTACTGGTCACGGAAGTCCGGGAGTACTTTAGTCGGAATTTCAGTGTCGACCACAGTGGTGCTCGGCTAGCATGCCGGTTGAAAATTTGCGCTACTCACCTATTCAATGTATAACGGAAGGGAATTATCCTATGGAACACACGGTCAGACTCGAAATTCAACCACTGAGTGTTGACGAAACACCCGGGCTACGGCCAATGGCCGCCTGACGACGACAGCAGAGTTTCGAAGCCGCAAGTATTCCTCCCGTGGTTCTGCAGACTGTTTACTCCGGCGTGGCATTTACACCATTGATCACTCCGCACCTCAAAATTATTTCCCTCAGAAAAGTGGTCTCACCCAAGGACGGTTTTTGTTAAGGTCTTTACTATGTACCGGTTCCAAAATTGTAATTCGAACGCCAAGTAGCATAAAATTTGTTTGTATTTAACGAAAAACCCAAGATTAGCCGACGGAATTCATGTGAAACTTACTCAAGAACTAACGTTTGCCAGAATTCACAAACTGCCCAAAACATTGTCAACTCTCTTGTGAACGAGAGAAGTATCACAATCATTCTATGCCGACTAAAGTGAGCCCTGTCTTTTCATCTCCTTGCTTCTTTACAAACTGGTGAAAGTAAATTTTGATAAAAGCGCACTGATTAGCTTGCAGATAAACAGATTAAAAACTGATATCGGTTGTTTGTAAACGGAGGTAGTGCGAAATAGGTGAACACACATTCCAACCCACATTGACCGTGAACATCGAACATGCTCATCAGTATGTATCTGGATACGACAATTAAAACTCGGTTCTTGAACTGTCTTCCCCATGCGGATGCTACCTGCTGTGTCCATGGGTCTTATGGGAGGAACTGGACATATGGTTTTTAGGTTATTGAAATGATGAGGCAGATTGTTGGTGGCAGATTGTTCTCACTTACTATTGAGGATATTCTGGTTTTTGCAGACTAGCAACACGTTGTTGAGCTTGTTCGTTGAGCATGTTTCCTTTTCAACGCCAAATAACCTAACTGTTCAAAGTGGGTAGTCCGGCGTTTAACAGAAACGTGTACTGTGGATATGGAGCATCCAACCCCAGATGTATGTGAATGCACATCCTTATTATTTACGCTTTTTGCCCTGATGGTCTACAATATGCCCTTCTCATGGATGATCATGAATTCCTTGGTCTGTACCAATCCAACTTGTTTGCGTCTATCTGTGATGAAATTTGCTGTTCAAGACAACATTTGTGAGTGGATGATGGTGCTTAGTTCAAAAAAGCATTTTCTGTGACAGTTGTCAGTGTGGCGCCAAGGCTTCGAAAATTACCGGTTCGTCTTATGGATCCGCAAGCACTAAGCGTAGCCTTGACCGGGCAGACTCTTCACACCATCGCACTCAGTCAAGTGTCACAGAAGCATCAATCCACGTATCAGTTACAGTCCACGAGTTGATCGACTTCAAGTGTGCACTCGATTCCATCGATCGGTCAGTTCTTCTAACTACCCTAGATTCTGTACATGGAATGCCCTTGAATTTCACGCACAATTCATTTCTCACTCTTATACATTTCTGGAAGTAAGAGGGTACGGTGACTCTACAAAATATTCCTTCCAATTTGGAGAATGTTCACCCTCTCCATTCTCTTTTGACTTAATCATCGGTAGAATAAGGAAAAAATGTGGGTTCTCCGAAAGTCCAATGTTCAAGGCATGCTGTTGGAAAGCTCCCTGATATGCGGTATGCAAGTGCTACTAAGTGAAATAACAATCACTGGCAAGGGTCTTAAAACTGAAGAGTGCTCTCTTTAAACATTTTCTATACAGCTTGAAGAGATGCTTTTGAGGATGTGAAGGTATTTGCACATCTCAATGGTCGCAGCAGCTCTAAATGATGTCAGTGAACGGACTCTAATGGCCCGACTCACGTTCACTAATTTGAGTTCATTGTGATGTCGAAAAAAGCATATAAGTAGTCCCAGGCACCAGCTCGTCCTATTGCCGGACTTGACCTTTGTGAGAACCTTCTGGTTTTTGGTGATAAAGACCCAATAAACGCTAATGGCACTAAACGGCATCCTTTTCCGGTACAGGTGCCACAATCCGGACACCCTCCAGAAGGAGGTAAACTGCGAAATGGACAGCGTGTGATTTGGGAGAATAGTCTGAAGGAGACCACAAAAAGTTTAGGTTTAGTTCGCCTTCCGGGATGAGACGAAAGCTTTTTTCATGCCCCTGGCTAGAGCCGTTTTAAAATAAGGAGGCCAACCAACGTCATTGGCATCCACAGTGACTGAGGGAGCATCAGGCCATTTTTCTTTTCGGTTTTTCTCAGTATACCTCGCTTTGAAAGTGTTATAAATATACTTTCTTGGTTATTTGCAAGCCAGATTTAGCAGCAAAAACTTTGCCGCCAAACACGGAGATTATAACTTTTCTGTAGCACCTGCGTATAATGATGATAATGATGATACGGTAAAACCAGCCAACTGGTGAATATGCGCTGTAGTTTTAAACGGGTCCGACTACTCTCAAATTCTTCTGATACTAACTCCTTTCACTACCAGCCATTTGCAGCGAGGTGATAAAGAACCGCTTTAGCACTTATAGGCTTCTTCATTGCTGTGCGAAATCCCTTTCTGAACCAGGACATATTTGCTTGAGCAGTTGAAGAGAATATTGGTATCCCAGGTTGATATTCCTAGCAATCAAACCAGCGTGCGAGGTTCAAACGAACCCTATTTACATATCGTGCACTCACTATAAGCAATGTTATCATAAAGAGAATTTTTTCCAAAATCAGAATCCCATTCCCCTTTGAGTCCTTCTTAAAAACAAGATGGGTTTTGGGAGAATAAACTTTCCAGGTCTCAAATTATATATCTCAGATTTAAGGAGACTTAACAGATTAGAAATTAGCTTGGATAATTGCACAAGTTGTTTCCTGAAACTTAAGTTAGCATGTTTCGGTTACCATACTTGCACAGACAAAATAGACAGCAGGGTTTGTCGGGATTATGTGACGAAGCTAGAAAACGGAATGCAGCAATGAATGTCAGCTTTGGCGAGTAAGGTAAAAAAAACTATCTAGCAAAATTATCTCCTCCTGTATCTTTTATTCGAATCTAACAAGACACCGGTAACACTAGTCTTTCATGATGACCCAAGTGGCATAAGTTAATCTATATTTACTTGCCAAGAGGCTTCAACAGTACGAAGCTTACAAATCAATCACAAATCACCTCAACTTAGTATCTGAACACATTGTCACTTAGCCACGCGTGCCTAGCTAGCAGCGTACTGAATAAAGCATTAGCCGTCTTTGGTCAATAAGTCCACGTCAAATTACTCAGTGTTGACTGGTTCCTCGACTGACAGCTTCTTAGTGGTAGGCCAACGCGACTGAGAATTTGTCACCAGAGGGGCCAATCAATACAGGGTCATGTGATACGTGTTAAGGGGTTAAAGAAACGAAGCGCTATATTCTCCGCAAGTGCAAGTTGATCACACTGTTAACCAGCCACTCGTGACTGAATGTTCGACCACTAACCCAGCTCAAATCACCCTAAGATTTCATAGGGTACGCACTTTTCATGATTCCAGCCAACAACAAAACATGTATACAGTGGCTGTCGGCTTTTCAGCGCAGTTTACCTCATCTGTCCAAAGAAAAATTTGTCCAAACTTCGTGATTTCTCACTGTAATCATGGAATTTTGGATAGCTGTCGAAATAGTGCTTACATGGCAATTCAAATGTGATTTAGACGTCGATATGGCCCGAAAAGCTATGGTTATTCTAGACTTACGGCAAAACCCAAAAAGCTTGACGGTAGGTGACTTCTTCATCATTGTTCCTTCAAAGCTGCCGTCCTTACGCACGTTCGTATGTCCACCGTGCTTCTTTCCAACCATTTCATGTTACCGGTTGGTTTGTCTCAACTCTGTAAGCACTGTATCATCGTGCTAACAGATTTCATTTGAGTAAATATATGCAGAGCAATTTTTCTTTTGAACGTCAAGACTAGCAGCAGGTGTTGAAGCAGGTGGTGTAGATTCAGCCACTGACATTAAAACGTCACTTTTCCCGCTAAACGGAATTAGTCTCTTGGAGTGTCGATTTAGGGCTGAACTGTCACTTTTCCGTCTTGGTCAAATAGACGAGATTAAACCAACACACCTAACAGTCGGAATTATGAAAGAAAATTCACTTTTACGCAGATAACTATGGATCTGCCATTCTATTCCAATGCCGTGCCAAAACAGTAGTCTGGACCATCCGGACTGCAGGTTTGTATATATTCCAGGTACCTGCTACAAGGTTACATGCGGCCCAAATTAACTTCTGCTTTGCATTCATGATCATGGTTTTCAGGAAGGACTGCTTCTAAAGCATCACGTAGTGGCTAAAGACCCACAGAGAAGATAATCAACTGGAACTCCCAACTGGGGTTTACGGCGTAATGGCAACTTCAGTTTCATTTGGTCGATATTCAAGATATCCAGTTATGCTCCCCTGACAACATTCAACTTATAAAACTCTCCGACAACCAGTTAAGATTTCAACTAGAATAACAGATTGATAAAAACATGTGATCACACTCTTATGACGGGCTACCAGAAAGTCGAAGTTGGTAGTGTTTTCACCTAAGAATTTTGCCCGACGTTATAAGTAGCATGTCATCGGTAACAAATGTTTTACAAAACTTTCACTCGGGTAAATCTGGTTGTAAAAACTTTGGCGTTTAATCTGGTGTCCCTTTAAGCGGAACTCGTTTGGCTGTCCAAAGAATATAATTCCACCTGTGCTCCATCTACTGATGCTCATATCAGGGGTATGTGGTATCACTGAGTTCCGCAGCCGCAGCTTCAGAGGACGTAGGTTAATGTGCCGAGTATGCGCATATCCAAAGTAGTCCGAGGGAGGGGCAGTTCTAGACGGGATCACCAAATTTCCTCAATGAACTTCCGTACCCTTTCGGTACGCGATCAAATGTTGTAGTAATCCTGTGCGTATCTTATCAAAATTTGTCATAAATTCTTTGAAGGATCTGTAAAGGATGTATCTAGGAAATGTTACTGATCTGTGGTAAACGCCATAGGGGCCTGTGAGAAGACTTCTGGCCTCAACGGAGCCTGAAAATCGTGGTACAAACAGACATAAACGATCGAGAATGCACTACTTACCACATTAGGGTTGTTAGTACGAAAAGCAGCCACGCGTGGGTTTTTATGGAAATCTAATATCTTCATAACGTGTGAGTTTCATCAGGAACCTTGGACTGCTAGCAAACGTTTGGCAACACGTTTGGACGGCGAAACAGTGCCCCTCTTCAGACATACATTTTTATTCATGTGTACTCGTGCGTCATATTTCAAAATAACTCCTTGGTAAAGAACCAGGGGAACCCCTTGTATCCAATCGGTGAAACTATTTTCAGAGTTCCTTGGTAGCGGTATGGGCCGTTATAATACCACGAATATAGACCTTCAAAGCAGAGACTCTTGTTCTGCTAATGGAATGGACCGAAAATTCCCAAAAGATAAGGGTAGCAAACCTGTTTCGTTATTATTTGAACTAGGGGATTAAAAGAATGAAAATTAGCTTATCCATAGATCGTTGTGCTCTATTGTTACATTAGATGGAAATTAACAGCCTGACTGCACGAGACTGCGAGCTAGCTAATGTGAAAGCTATATTGGCTCATCTCATCAGTCAGTTACACGAACGTGCCAAGCAGCTCACTCCTAGAGGAAGTATATCCCCGGTCAGTATGGAACGACTTGTCTCAATCGACACTTGGGTCAAGAGAATGGGAAAATGTGGATCCGTTCACGATTATTTGGAGCATATCAAATCGCTCCGAAAATTGTGCGAAAAAATTAAAACAACGGCGAGGTCCTCACCTGGAAAATCATCGAAGGATACTAGTGTGGCAAGAGAACAGAAAAGAAAACAGTGGTTTTCGGTGAGTAAAATGTACTGTAATTCACTCATTTTTAAAGCTCGATTTCCCTATTCGAGGTGTTTGAAAATTTTCGATATATAACCGCACTACCTACCGTTATACTGGAATTCTTGAGGTAACTGAATCTACCAGGAAACAGTAAGAGAGAAACAAAGATTCTTCTGATTACTTTTCAGAATAAACGGACAGAATAATGCTGTTTTTTAGTTAAACTCCGCGATTCTGGGCAGCTTGAGCTCTTTAGTATGGTAGGCATACGGCTCATTCAAAAGGAGGAACTTAACGAGCATCTGATTATTGATAGTGTGAGGATACTTCCGACTATTTAGTAGAGGTCTTGTTTTTTATGTGGAGCCAGTCTGTGCTGAAATGCCCAAAATTATTCTATAAGTAGGTCAATGAGGGAATACAACTCACCAGTTGCGCGAAACTTTCATCTCAGGCATCGTCACCAGGAGAGCCGGTTAAAATGTGTAGCCACGTGATGTGGATCCTGTGATTGAAGGATGAGCGCACTCTATTCAGCCTAAGTGCAATTTAATCACACTGCTGATCATCCGCTCGTGGCCGAACGGTTAAGAGTTCAAATTACTACCCAGGAGGTCGCTGGTTGGATACTTGCCGAATTTTTATGAGGTGATTACTGCAGGGGATTCCGAGTAAAGATGAAACAGCTGTACAGTGCTTCTCGGATTTCCAGCGTAGATTGGCTTCAATTAAAGGACGGAGTCTCAACCTCAAGCAGCAAGTGATTAATTTTCACTTGACCAGGAAAATCAAAAGAAGCCATTCGCTGGGTGTTATCCTTCCATTGAAGTTTTATATAAAAGTACGTTAAGCGGACTTTCTTCAGCGCTGAAGCTCCAGCCCCCGTTTGACCATTGTTTAGGAAAGACAGTCTATCAAACGGGTTCGTAACACATACGAGCCAAAGCCAGATAAATAGCAGGTGTCACTCACCATCCCAAGGTCACAGTAAACATAACTACAAATGCCCCGATCAAACAGCTGAAAATGGTCCGGACAGCATCCTAAGACTAACGGAGATTCAGTTACCACTTCAAACTTAAGTCACTGAAACTTTCGAATAAATACGTTGCAATGGGTGTCCACCACGCTCAGAATCACCTACCCAATAGCTACCCTTCAATGGTGAATTAAGCCGAAACTAAAAAAAGTGCTCAGTCTCTGATTTTGCGCTCTTACCAATAGTTAAGGTAAGATGGTCAAAATGAGGTCATTAGTTGGTCTAGTAAGTCAGGCTGTTCTAACTGGCCGTTTTAGAATTGTTGGAAGGTAGTTGCGGGATTTGTAGAACTGCCAAACACGCCAACTCCGTTTGGATAGTCCCCTTACTGCCCCACCGCAATTATTCTGATGAGTACACACAAAAGTGTTTCGCTCTCATTAGGGCTTATGAGCAGTGCATATCCTCGGCCGTGTCGATTTCTGAACTCAGGAAATCAGACACGCTAAGTGAGCAGGTCACCATTACTCCACCAGCTCACGCTGGATACACTAGAATCATCACGTCTGAACAGACGAAGTTGTTCAACTTCATCGTTTGGAATCTGACACACTTGAGGTGAAGGCATGATGCCCACAGCCATTTTGTGTCATCGGGTAGATCCACTAAGGCGGTTGTTCTATACTCGTCCCCACCGAACTTGTTCTGAATGTCATGAAGGACCATGATATCGTGCTTCATAGAATTTTTGGAGGATCTTTGAAACAACGGGGTATTCCTCCGAGGCGACGCCATTCTGTCTATCTTAATGTGTGAGATGACTCACTGGTGATGTAAACAATCACGTCGGAAAAATAAAACATAAGGAATTGCGTGGGCCCGAAGATGATTTTCAGGATGATTTTATATAATATTTTTCAACAGACTTTGTTGTCGTCGTAAAGCAAAACATCCAAGTTACTTCCATGGGATAAGTCGCAAAAAGTAGTTTTTGCCACTCAGTTTCCATTAGAATCGTTGAACAGCTGCAAATGCCCTACTACATAATCTAGACTTTTCAATTCTGGAAACCCACAAAATCCTGGAATGTCAAACAAAAGCTTTCATGTGAATGAAAAGTTGCAGCTAGGTATAAAATTTGCCTTACGTTAGGGAATTTAAAAGATCACATTTTCCACTGCTATGTTTTATATTTGAGCTCCACGGACCCCTTCAGGCACATCATCTCACAGAGACTTTGCTCATGAAATGGCAGAAAAGAAATAGTCTTGACAACTACCATGAGTTCGAAGATAATTTACTATTATTATAGACGAACTGCTACTAAGGTCTTTGTTCAAAATTAATTGGCGGTTCTGGGCACTTCCCTCCAAACGACCAATCATTGCGCACACTGAGAGCTCGGATAATTTGATTTCACAACGACTTAGCCCAACTTGATTTTGTCTACTGCTATGAAATTGTAGTCTCAGCTTCTCGCCGGTGACTGAGATAATTTTTTACTATTTGAAACATTTGTGCACTGCTGTGAAGACCGTGGTCCTTTAACTTGAGTTTAATTTTGCCACAGAGCCTTCAAAATTGTTGGTCTTCCTGTACCGCCCCTCAACCATCAGGTTATCGGCCTTTTCTTCTGGACTTAAAGTGCTTGCCTTAGAATAGGATACCGAGATTATAATGACAGTGAATAGTCCTACGTAAACTTCTGTTGGAAAATACACTGGAGTGGTCCTTTTTCTGAGCAGTTTGTAGGACTAGTATAATTTACTCTTTACGCGATGCAATTTTGAGGGAGCCCACTGAACGTTTGTGAGCTGGAGCTGGTGATACTGCCAATGAGCAGTTAGTAGTAGTTGTTGATGAGGTGGCTGTTGATCTATACACCGAATCTGGTAATTGATTTGCAAACGTTTCGGTACCATAAGGGAAGACGTCATCAATGCGCAGTGGGGTGGGTACTTCCTCTTTGCCTGCGTGCGTTTATATAGTATTTGAAGACTATCCGTTATCTTTTAACGTAAATGGTTATTTGGGACAGCGTTTCCGTAGATCTATTGGTCCGTTTGTGATCTTTGTTGCATTGTGGTCCGTGTTTCTTTGCGCTGATTGGCTATCCCAACGCCTTCTATTTTTGGTAGTTTCTTTCCCGGCCTTGATCGACCCTCTTCCCGATTTGGATTGCGTTGTGGTTTGATCTTCTTGATATGGATTGGTTGGTTGCACCATCCTAGTTTCCCAGTTGTAAAGTCTAGTGTCCCTGTGTCCGCCGGTTAATTTGGTACTTTAGGTTTTTGGCTGGGCACCTTAAATCAAATTCATGTGCCCGTTTGAATCGGACCTTCCTGCGTCTACTCTGATTCCTTGTCTGGTTGCTTTTATCGCTCACAGCTTTATGGTTCTGGCGTTCTCTTGCTCTTAGTGGTTGATAAATACGATTAATTTCGTTATGTTTGTTGATAGCTCCTTTATTATGTATCTCAATTCCATAAATCAACGCTCTTTCTTCGTTCTTGCTTGAGCCACCATGCGAACGCCGCTCCAGTCGAACTCGTGTCCTTCATGATCTTTGAGGGAAAATTGATCGTGTATTTTGGTAGCGAGGATGTGTTCATCTATTCTGGTGGAGGGCTTTCTTTCCGTTTGTCCCATATACCGTTTGTCACGATCCTCGCATTGTGTATATCACAACGTTCTTCATCACTGGATATAATTTTCCTTTTGATCTTGATACTGTCCTTCGCAAAATGTTCGGAGACCTGTAAGCGACCGTTGTATTGTGTTGTCGTAAGAGCCTTGCCATCATTGCAGCGGCGTTCTTATTGACTACCATAGCAGCCATCCAAATTGTCACAAACAAAGCTGCATTCAGAAACTTTTCATGCGGGTCGAGACACATTGCAGCAAAACAGAGTCAAAGGTTCAAGAAAAAACGCCTATATAAATTGTTCCAGAGAAATTGATACCCAAGGAATTTCATCTGGAGATCACTCAGGAAGCCAAATCCGACGAATGCAACGGCATAAAATGGATGCAAACGAGTCACAATCTGATACGTCAAGATGATAAAAATCAGACTGATGAATAAAATTATTGAACACCATCCAGATTGCACAGCTGAATGAGCCCGTTCACCATCTACTGTAGAAAGCCCCCTTTGACCGGGTTACTACGTAGACTGGCTTCACCCAAAGTAAAGCTAAATGATTTTCTGTCTAGGGAGTGTGTGATAGAGCAAAGTCCTTTCGTCATATCCGTTCATCCGCTCAGGGGCACCAAACAGTCATTAGCAAATAGCTAGGTTTCAACAGAACACTTATCAGGCTGTGGCAATGAATGAAGCAGTGTGTGCAATAGGATGAAACCGATATGAGAGGCTGTGGAGGTATAGGTAAAGAGCCATTTTATCGCACAGGTTTTTTGTGTTTGCAGTCTTAAAGACTGGCGGTAGTTCACCTGGAGAATAAAAGTGCAAAATGACATGTAACACTTAGAAGTCCGATGAAATGACAACTCTGGCGATGGCACGAAGTGCGACTTGTTGACTCCGTTAAGCAGAGGATTCTGCCGGTGGTATACATATTTCAGCTTAACTCGCGGCAAAGTCAGGAGGATCGAAGAGTTCTCAGTACCATAAGCGTAGTTTGTTCCGTGTAGAAAATGTCCTACGATAAATCGAACATCGTCCCAACTAAAACATGCGGCGGCCTTTGTGAAGCACACTCAACTAAGGAATACCGTAAACGTGAGGTTCAGCTGAGATTCACTTGAGTGTCCAGTTAAAAAAATAGTTTGCAAATGAGCACACTTCGCTAGTTCACGATTAGTGATTAACATTGGCATTTTTTACGATGTACTCTCGAAGCAGCAGGGGATTTTTGAGCCAGCTAGTGTCAGTCACTAGCCAATAGAATGGTGGCAACGCCGGATACATATATATTCACACGCCAAGCCTATTTCTGCAAATGGGAACAAATAGTTCTTGGTCCTTGCACAGCGTGGAAACGTCGTCGTTTATAAAGCAGATGTGCGTCTTTAGGCATTGAATGCGGTGCCCTGTCAGGTGCTTTATTTTGCAAGTTTGCAGGCTGCATGGAATTAACTACTAAAATCAATCAGAGCTCAACAGAGGTAGGAGTGTAGTCGTATAAATAACACAGTGGATATGTATTCCTTAGGTTTTGAGGCAAAATCTGATGCGCATTATGTGAGATATAGTCGGCAACAAACTGTTGGCTAAACTATCACCAGCCGTTCAGGTAGTAGGAAGTGTCAGTCTTGTAGAAGCTCGTGAGTAATGATGTCGGGAATGTAAGTATTAAGTGTCACTTTATAGCCCTATCAAAACTACGAACGCATAGCTCTCCTGATCCAACCCGCATATCATTTTGTTGTTTACATCACCCAAATAATAGTTGATGCTGACGTCCTGACTACGAGCAAGCAACAATGGATAACAATAAATCTGTATAATACTAATGGGTGATCCTAGCTTACTAGTTTTGTTCGCTTATAATCAATTAGTACAAAAACTGCTGGAGCTTTACTCTCATAGTTCAGAGTACTGGATGTCAATTATTACTTTCAAACAGTAGCGTACTAGTTCATTAAGGCCACCTATCTTGACCCATATTTCACGAATGTTTGCCAACCTTGCTTAATTGCAGAGCCACAAATTTGCGTTCCAATGACTACATATTCTCTTGGTGCTGAGCTGCATGAAGCCCAGTTACCTGTCTCATCTTCCCATCTCGTACTTGTAATAGAACACGGAAAATTTCGTGCTTACATTAACCCGGTGCAGTGCTTTTTTATAGTTATATTTACCGTTTATTTAGATGCTTCATTAGCAGCTCTCCCTAATTTCATTCAAGCACCCTTCCTCTAATGCTACTTTTCCTATTCAGAGTATATCTGGAGGAATTTTGTGAAACTTCTTGGACAGTCAGCGGAAGTTCAATCTTTTGACAGACCTTCCTTCTCTCAGTCCACCCCTGTTAACATATTCGGGTATACTTGCAGTCCTGATTCATATCCTCCAAGGGTGTACTCACGTAACGATGATTGTTAGTATACCCAAGGCAATTTCCTGGGGAGATCATTTCGACCTATAGATGGTGTGATGTGAAATCAGCCGGATTTTTATTTTGATGGTCCGCAGATCAAGAAGACAATATTAGGTGTCCCAATAACAAGTTGTGCATTCAAAATAAATTTTCATATTTAATGAAGTGGAATAACTATGAGCTATTCAGGTTTCAAACTTGAATATCTCACGTTGAATGATAGCTGACATTGACCGCAAGAAACATAATATTAGCAGAGCGTCTAGTATGCTTCCACATTCAAGATTTGCACCATGCTCTGCGCGGTCGAAAGGTTTATCCCCCTTTTTCTAGAAGTCACCAATTGAATTGTCCAGAGAATATGGTAAGAAGCTGTTTGTCTGTGTATGGTAACGTATTAGCTACAGATTAAAAGGCCCGCGGCCAAATAAAGTGTAATAAGACGACGAGGTAATCAACCACGTTTCGTTAAATGTTGCAAACAACCTACTTACATTCATTCACTATTAGCTTTCTAATCGGATACTTAGTATGTTCATCCGTTTGGAACAAAATAATTATCCGTTTCGTCATAGGCAGTACATTCAGCTTTCAAACAGATATCAAACACCAGTGAAAATACTGTTTTAGATCGCGAGGTAGCTCAATGGTTGGGATGCGAACTTACTGACCAGAAGGTCCGTGGTTTTTACTTGACGCCTGCAACTCGATTGTCCCTGTTCGACCTCGGGCAGCTAGACAGTATCTCAGACCTCTTGCTTACTTCGGGTGGCACGGCAGCTAGGCACTGAAAGAATGCTACAGCTGCACGATCTTTTTTCACATTTCAGGTGCTTTTCCGGTTTGCCTACTCAGTAACCAGTCCTTTAGATCAACACTTTCTTTATGGCATATAGAAAATGGGTGATGTGAGGAGACTCTGGCATTCATGGTCACTGCATAGCAGCAATAACTTGTATGCTGGAGAAGAAGAAATAGTTGGCTAATTACTGAGTTATGTTAAATACCTATGTTATAACCAAATTTATTTCACTGCTTGTGATTTGTCAAACTGTTAAGCCATTTGAATTTGACAATCTGAAATCTTATCTACTTGCATAGCGCGAACAGAAGACACGTATTGGGCGATTTAACAGTCACATTCGGTTAACAAAAGGTCCCTAGTAAGTAGGAAAAGTATGCAGCTTTGTTACGTACTCCGGACCTTGACTGTTCCTGACAACTTGGAGTATCGTCATCTTCGTATGCTACTTACACTGAAAACGTTTAAAGCAAAATTGGCTCCTTGGGCTGTTACTTTTGGCTTCACGGTGTGCCGAATTCCGACGGAAAACAAGTGCATAACGTTGTAAAATCAGGCTGCTAACAGAAAACAAATAACGTTGATAAGCAAGGGTACCTACAAGATTGATGAAGACTCATCGACAACTCATTACAGAGTCTGCCGTAATGGAATCCCACCAAACAGTTTTCTAGTTTCCATCAATTACATGTAAACTTTGCACAAGGAAGTTCCAGCAGTTTTTAATAAATGCCCATCAGCAGTATGAGTCTGCGTTGCATCTAGAGTCAGATTGATCTTTTTTGGGATATTTTTTCTCAACTGTATCAGGAATTAAAAAGTTACCTTTAGATGCAGCATATGTGGTGTTCAAGAGATAGGGATTTTTTACGTGACAGGGGACGTTCCTTTAAAGTTTAATTATAATAACAAGATATATATGTGGGACCCATTACGGATACCCCACCTAAGATTGTGAAAGAGCGCACGTTGATCGTTATTTGTCTAGCAACTATCATACAGTTACATGTAGTGCGCAATTAGCTGTCTAGTAATTACTCAGTCATTGTTTGCCGTCCTCAGTAGCTGTCCCATTCTTAAGCTAAAAAGACAAACAGCTCAAATTAATTTTCGTTCATCATTTTAAGGCACTCCACGCTGAAAAACCAAAAGCCACACGTCTTTCAAAGTGAATATGTATTTGTAAAGCCACCCTAGTTGGCTACTTACCGGTTACGCTATACGAGGATGAGCGTCCTGTGAAGAGGATGGTTCTTGTTAGAGATCCTGGAAACAGTTCGAATAGTGAAGCCAACTTGGAATAAATGGCCCGATCAGGATAGAAATCAAGCTTTCTTGCGGTCCCACAAATACTTTCTGCGTAAAAATCGGTGTTTGATAGCCAAGCTACTCCAACTTGCCGAGAGGTCATTTACCTCTGCATTATAGATATTTTTTTTTAGCAATATCTGCACTTTCCTTATTCATTGTAACCTTGCCAAAATTAGTGTGTGCATTAAAAACCCGAAACGTCAAGATGGAAAGTTGTTGTTCACATACCGGTAATTTGCTTATCTAACATTTTAAAATCAGAAACCGCAACTTGCTCACCATAGCGCAGTGAAGCTGCGTCCGCAAAGCCAGGAAACTAGTGGCGTTTGGTCGTCTACCACGTCATCGCGTGACATTGTCGCATCATCCCTAACTGGACATGCCAGTGCCACCGGACCGAGAGGTACAGCGGGCTTGCCAGTCTGTTGTTCTGTAACAAAAACACAAGACGATTCTCGGTCTGGAGTTGAACAATCAACGCCTGCTCAAAAGACTCCAACAGATTCGGCCGTGGGAACCCTGCCGTTTGTGACGACAAGTAGGGTCGACGAATCGAAGACAGCCCAACTGAACCGGGCCAACACCAATTCGGCAGTCAGCGTAACGTCAATGGTAGCATTCTTTGAAGTAAGCCTATTATCTGGCGATTTTTTATGTTGGACCGATGCAATTCCAAAATCAGCTTGTCGCTTTTTGTCCAAAAGACCTAATGGACTAACAAAACAAATTTTGAACTGCTCTGCAAGAGCGCAAATAAATAAGTTCGAAGGTATCCAGCAACAGTGAATTGCTAGGACGATTTCAGAGTCAGAAATTTGAAAGCGTGGGCAAACTAGCCCTCCTGAGTCATACTACAAACATGTGTCAACATAAAAATACGACAAAACGAATCATGCATCCAGAGATTTTGGCGGTGTTGGCTGTCACAAGTTTTCCAGTACCTGTTGCCACTGAAGTTATGATATTCCTCCTGCATCTTGATCAAAGTAGTTTTGATTGATTTGCTTTCCAAATGCAGTTGACCTAAATGAAAGATGCTTCTCTTGAGTCCTTTCTGCATGATGTTTAAAGGTGTCGTTCAAATGAGTCACATTAATTGGACATAACTGCACACATGACCACAATTGTCGTAGCATGATCTACCAGAGTTCTCAGATTACTCAAAATATGCTACGAAACACTAAACTAATGTGTTGTGTACCACTGTTTCAAAGTTGTGCCAATCACTGTGTGTTACCGTTTATGCTCCGAAAACCTGACCTACAATTTCGTTTAAGCACATTTTCGCATACCTAGAGGGCATTCCAATTCAAGAGAATCTGTACAGTGAATCAAACCGTCTCTGCCGAAGCTGCTCTGTGTCGAAGACGGCTCAAAAGTTATTAGTCTTTACGACTGGACTTCCTTGGAATGAACGGCGGGTTTGCAGTTTTCTCACTTGCTCAGTTGACGGAGTGAATTTGTGTTCGAATTTAGAATGTGACCTATGCAATTTGCAGGCAAACAAATGTCAGCTCAGTGTATAAAACGGAAACTTGCTTGGAAGATTTCAGCAGGGTGTTGAATAGGGTGGACATGCTGAAAAACAATGTTCCATCAACTGACCACATGCAACTGATGCTGAGATGCTCACTGCAAAGTATACTGGCTCAAGCTGAATGCTGCCGCCCAGAAAGCCCGACCTGGTCATTAGCTATAGCTCACTTGAAAATCTGCGATGGATTTGGTCCGGAAAGACAACCGTCTACATGCGAAATGCACTCATTTGGAAACAATTTTGGTTTCAAGGGTATAAACAACTGATTCAAGTTGAATCTGTGGTGATATTTTTCCTTAAATAGATATATGACAGGAAGGTTGCCTCAAATTTATCTGAAATGCTCACTTTCTGAGGCTTTCATGAGAGTAGGTGTTTCGCGGATAACCGAAGGGATTGCTTACAGCATTGACGGAGTGCGTTAATCGTCATTAAAATTTGTGCGAATCCATAGGGAAGGAAAATATATATCGAAAACACGTAATGAATATTGCTAAGGACCGTTAAGCCAATGTGTATCTCGTTTGCGCCGTTAACGAGAGTACTTGGACCCTAACTGATAAACAATGCTAGTATAACCGCACTCGTTTGTGTCGAACAAGACCAGTTTAATTCCATTTTTTCAACAACTTCTGAAAGAATATCCAAAGGAAACTCGTTGATTCTCGGACGCCGAGCAGCTTTGGAAAACCACAAGCAGTAAGTTTGTGAACTTATAAACCATTTTGAATATTCTAAGAAAACGGTATCCTGAATCATAGAAAGTTTTCAGCATTTTGAAATATCCTTCCGAATTCATACATTGATCAACTGAATGAAGGCCTATGAAAATTTTTCTTTGGGGGGTAGGTGGGTGGCAATTTCTCTTGTTATATGTTACGTCAAACCGACTCCTAATTAGGCAAGTCAGCTGGTTGAAATCTGTCCAAATGCACATAGTCAGATCTTTAAAACCCCAAGCATACGCCAACCTTTGAGGAAAAATCACTAACAGGTGGTATTCACAATACCTATCTCTATCAGCCTTGATTTAGAGGGCAATTTCTGTGAACATAGACCCATGGCGGTTATGCTGCTGGGAGTCGAAATATAGGAAAATGGTGGAAATGTTGCATGTTAAAAAACTTTGGCCGCCGATCCCCGTCGACCGTTATTTTTCATTGAAGTGCAAAATAGAGTACAGAGACATCTCTGATGAATAATTGAGCACGTTTTAAAAATTCTTCCCTATTTCGAGACATTTTATCCTTTTCCAAGCAATCCATGAAATTTGGAGTGCAGATTGTTTTGTTCGGGCAGAATTGGTCACTTTGCGCTTTTCTTTGAAAACAATGCTCTTCAAATAAAGCAGAAAATGTACTCCGGGCTAGCAAACTTCTAGCAAATCCACCAAAGGCGACAGTAATAAGCGTTTTTGGGATCACAAAATCTTGTATATACATTCATTAACATTTCGCTACAGACAAAGAAGGTTTCTTCAAGTTCAGGGTGTATCTGCTACAAGATAGTCTTCAGGAAGAAAATGCTCAGACTTCAAAGGCAAATTTTGCTTGAAAATGTTTTGAAAGTTTTCAACCTAAACAAGCGGTACTGTATGAGCTGGTTAAACAGGATCTTGCAAATTTCGGATGACGGTCACCATGGAGATAGTCAGATGTGGCAGGCCGATGTCACACTGAAATGTTACGTTACCAGGTTTCTGATCAGGTATGGGGAATAATATGCTGGTAATGAGTGCGAATACACATACCCTGACCATTCGTTCACGGTCTGACACCGTTGTCTAACTTCCTGTTCCAGGAGAAATTTCCACACATGTTTTTACGGTGACCCGGTGGTAGCTTTGCTTTTGTAAACAAGTTGCGTTATTCTAGTAACGCATCATTCTAGTTGCATCATCTCAACTGAGCCTGTTTTCATCACTAAAGCTCGTGCCCGATTCACTCCACTGATCTCATTTTGCCGTGGTTGTCTTGTGAGTAATCTTGCATCCCAAGAGTAAAAACCAGTGCAGCAACTGTCATCCTTCTTGAAAAACTCAGAAAATTAGGGCACATTTGCATATGTTTTGTGAGATGGTAAACATAACGGCCTCCCGCCTTTGTCTCTACGTCCTCTTGCATTGTCAAACTCGGAGGAAAGATCTAGATCTAGATCCGCCTAGATCTAGATCTAGGCGGATAAGCTTTATCCAGATATTTGTTCCAGTCTATGGCAGCGCTTGAATGGGACTTTGTTACACACCGTGAAGTGAACCCATTAATCAGGCCACTTGGCTATTTCAAAGCATACTTGTCCGGAGATCACCGCAGGTTAGCTGTTCATTAGCTGAGGTTTGTAGTGGGCACTTGGTCCGGTTTACACCACGTAATTGCTCCTTGCCTTCTGGCGGCTTTGGGGAATATAGGTAGCTCGGGTGCACTCCTTTGTTGTCGATCTGTGCGCCGAGCTTGGAAGTGGGGTTGCAAACGTTTCATCACCATTTGTCGTGACATCATCAGTGCGACGATACAATTGCGACGTTTGAAATCCAACTATCAAGTCCAGCGAACAAACCAAAAACTGCACTCTGCCTACTGTTATGTGTACAACTGAGCCACACTGGAAAGTATATCCCGTAAGTATGATCACATGGCTATGTTTAAAGATGCGAAAAGACTGGATAACTTGTGTTTCTTCCAAAAGCTGTCTTTTCAAAATAGCATCAGTATTTACTGGAATTTGTAAGTCACTGTACCAAAGGGTCATTTGCAGTGTAGTCAACTGGCCCGACAAATCTTTGTAAGAAAAACGTCACAAATTGTCGACAATTAATCCCCGAGTGTTTTCTAAGTATTTTTAAAGGATCGTTGTTACCCTTATTTAAAACATACTATTCAAACACACTGCTTCGAAGATAATCTGTCAAACACATGTTTCGCTTGATCTAAGAAATGACAGGTTTGTACCACACATGGCATCAGACATAGAGTGATCTTGGATTTGCAAGTGAATATTCTGAAAATATTTTTCCAATGACATCTCTCATTTGTAACCGCACAGAACTTACAGGATCACAAACCTGACACAGGACGTCCGACTGGAACGTTTCAAAAGACGTCAACATGTGCAGCAACAGGTGTTGGATTCCCTGTAATACCCGGTAAACAGAAAGCACAACAGGCAAGACATTTTTTGTGAAATGCTATGAATAGAAAGATCTTTACCTGGTTGTCCGTTTGTGGTTTCTTCACATATTCCGCTTAACACGGAAAATATTCATTGAAGTCCACCAACCATTACACCCAGTGAATTTTGGTTGGCCTTTACTGGAGTCTTGTAGATAGCTGGAAAGTGCCGTCGGTTTGCAGGGAAGAGGATGTGACTCCACGTGCATACTGTCGATAGAGAATCAAAGAAATAGAATCGGCAGGAAAACACGGTGGCTGATCACTAGATAGTGGTTGGTTTAACAATGGCAGGACTACAACAGAGATTGTGATTAAAAGCATATGTATCACCGATTGGTCAGCTTTATTAAGAATGTAGTTTAGGTGTCCACCAATACAGCAAATTTCTGGTTGCACTACAACACTGCCACCACCGGATGCTGTCACCTAGGTGATAGAAGATACTGCAGTAATAGTTTACTACAGGCAGTCATTGGATAAAATATAGAAAGAACATCAATCCAGTAACCTAGGTTTGTTAGGTAGACTGGTTTGAGCTTGATGATGCGCCAAAACGCTGATCCATAGCAAGCGCTGTACACAAGGAGCTATGACTATCTGAAAGTCAGTTCAGCCTGCCTAAATAGCCAGAATATATGAGCATATAAGTATGCATTTTTGTGTATGTATATAACGTTGGTTGGTATCCGATACGAATTTGTCCGACAATAGCGTTTGGACCACTGGAAGCATGTGCATGCGACAGTGATCTACCGCAGGCAACCCTGCCAGTCTTATGTAGATCTAGAGGTATAAGTTCAGGAGGCAAGGTTACGGAGCTGTTACTGAGGCTGATATGAACCTTATGGCATTAAAATGTGCATTAGCTCTGCATTAAACACTGAGATGCCAATCCTTTTACGTTTTAGCATTACATCAGACTTCCCGCACAGCACCATATCATCATGTAATCCAGAGGCGGTGAATAGAAACCATTTCGGTTTTGATGGGTGTACATGGGATGTATGTGCAGCAGAAACAGGGTTTTGCTATTTAGAGAATAAGGTTACTTCAGTTTATCCGTCGGTGTTCGAAACGGAAACATCAATGGGGCGCTGATGTCCGCGAATCCGATTTGACTTATGCAGTTACGTCTATTAGTTGTGCGGCCAATAAGTTTACAGGCGTCAGTGAATTGCATCTTATATCTTTTTTGTCCTCACAAGTCGTTATTCTACAGTCTACCCAGCAGTTGGATTTGATGCGATATGCTCTACACAGTCTAGCCAGTCCAGATTAGTGGTACTGATAAAAATATGGGTCCTCTAGTTTGGGAAAATAAGATTAAGCGACGGAACAAATTAGCATTTTGCAAAACCCTTGCGTGTAACTTCAGTAACAGTTGGTTTAATTGTAAAATAATTGGGCGAGTGAATATAATTGCACTATTTTAACCTTACCAAGTAAGGTCGCTCGCAATTGAGTTTTTATCCTTTTTATCTCAGTCATCCAACCAGCTTCGCGCATCGGTGTTGTCCAGTCCAACTGCGGGCTTGCCAATTGAGGATAAAGTTAAGAAGGTGAATAAACCAGCTACAACCCCTGCGGGGAACCTGGTGGATAGTGGAAGCAGTTTCGTCAGAACAGTTGTGGTAAGTCTAACCTAGAATTGCTTCAGTTGAATTTAATTCTTCTTGGCAGTGAGAGGAGATTTTGGAATTTTCAACTGGGATTTCGTCCTGTAAGTGAAACCAATCTACGCTGAAAAGCTGAGAAACACAACTAGCACTGAGCATCTTACGGAACTCCATGGGGTGTCGAAACCGAGCCTTTCAGACTAGTAGGTTCAACATTTAACTATCCGGCAATGAGTGGTCAGCAGTGTGACTCGCACTTAGAATATGGCGCCATTCATCTCTTAATAACGGAAACCACGTCTGTTCACATGTTAGCTGGCCTTTTGAGTGATGACTTCTCAGATAGAGGTTTCACTCGTCTTGTAAAGTTATACTCCCCTTGGTCTACTCGTAGGTGGGTTATTGGGTGAATTCGCGGTTTAGAAACTCCTTGGAATTTTTGTGAGCTTCTCACTGTTGATGGTTTCCAAAAAGTACAAACCAGCTCTACAGTGTTTCTCGGCTTTTTAGCATTGGCTTCACCTAAAGGACGATATCCTAATTAAAACTGATCTATATCACGAGAAATGATCCTTCGAAATGAAAGCAATCTCAGGATGTGCAAAATCACCACCCTGATGATGGCATTCCTTCCCTTTTTGTCGCCCTTTTTAAGCCTCAAATTGGCTGAATGTTTTCATTCTAAAATGGTGGAAAAGTGAACCGCATATGAAAAATAGCGACACTATGTTGTACACCTCATGAAACAGGATTCCTCAATAGACGGATTTTGTTTGGTCCTGTGAAACGCATAGCTTTGGCAAAAACACCCAGCAGAAGAGATACACTTTTTCAGTTTTTTCGGATTGTCTCTGCATAAACAGAAAGTTAGAATTTATTGTATAGGAAATAGAAAGTAGGAAATAGAAAATGGGAAACAGAAAAGCCTTTAGACAGCTTGCCATGTAGTACGAAGGTGAGTGTGTTAGGTTCACGTGAAGTCACACAAACATGTCAAGGAAATATTTTTGGAATGCTGCAATGTCGTACCTGCTGAAACATGAAGTGGCCTTTATGTGGGCATTCAGTTGAGCAACAAATTCAGCTGAAGCTTTCGTTATCAGCTACTCAGTCTGTAAATATACGTACCTCATCAATACATATAATGGTTTGTAGCGTGGATCACATACAGAACATGTCTAGTATGCCATATTATCACTCATTTTTGGTTTTTATGACGAAATCTTCTCTAACAAATCCAAATGCTTGTTTTTGTCGTGGCGGCAGGGCCGACAGATTAATGATCTGGCCGAGAGAATGTCATGAGATTAGGCTCTCTCTCAAGACCATCTTTGAGTTTTTGTACTATCACCAATTTGGTTCGTGTTCAAGAGAAGTGAGTTTTTCAGCCACTGAATCAGTCACCTTTTTCAATACTTATCTGATTACAAGAGCTATCTGAGATTCTGCCTTGTAAGTGAGTCTATTCTATTTGGAAAAGCAAATAAAGACCGTACAGAGAGTTTCGAGACCATAATTTTCCATACAGCTGTTCGAACACATTCACCGGCTTCTGAACAATTCGATAAACAACTGACCAATAGTTGACCTGTTTTCTGCACTGAAAATTCGTGATATGAATTCTAGCACTTGATTATTTGTAATAACTACAGCAGAAAAAAAACATGACGTTAGCTAATTAATCTCGTGTAAAACCTCTTTTCTTATCTCTTAGATGTCCACATTCTAGCGGTTCGAAACAATCTTTGCAAGTGTGCGACAGTGTTTCATTGTGTGTACCATGGCTGATGTTCTTTACTGGGTTTTCAAAAGTAGAATGTCATTTGGTGTTATTGTAACTTGATTATTTATTGGCAGGATGCAGAAGGTGCCAAGTTTGGATCACTGAGAAAGATGTCTACGACGGACTCTGTTTGCAGATCTGAAGGATCGACAAAAAGGCTTTTTAGCGCTGTAAAATTAGTGAGTCAATTAAACTTGTCGGAGGTAGGAATGTTTTTGGTAAAACGCTCTCATTTTCATTGGTGTGCTAGGCACAAGTATTTGCCAAGTCTGAGTAACGTATTGGCCTGTCGGTAAACGAAGATTGTTAGTGCACAAATAATTGTCAAAATTCTCTCTTGGAGCAAACTTCTTTCAGCAACTACCATAAAAGGAAATATACTGAAGCTTCATTCTTCTCTTGATGTGAGATTCATCAACCCATAATCACTGCCACATAAGTATTGTTCACCATATTCTCAACAGTGCGTATGCATGTTCGCAGGAGATTCAAAGGCACAACATATATTTTCTTTTAGCAAAAACTGTTCAAAGAGTAAAATTCCATTCTGGTGGATATTTTCCAGCAACAGGCTGATGTTGTATAACTTGCATAGTCATAAGTTGTCGGAATGAAGCCTTGTTTTGTAAAATAAACCCCAGAATCCAGACCAAACAGCTACAGCCCCAATTAGCAAAATGAAAAATGTAACCGGATAAGGATAATTACATTTCTGCAGTAGATGTTCCTATGGGACCTCTTTGTGAATAATACTGAATTTTTGGTGCTTGTCATATGGCCGTTGATCTGTTTGCCGAACTTGGCAGTTGACTTGCAAACGTTTCGTTACCATACGAGGAAATATCATCAGTGCGCATTTGGGTTGGTGACATTTTGATATTTGCCGACAGGTTCGTACTTTATCACACCTGTTCTTGGAACTTAACAACTTAACATACTTGGAAAGAGGGTTTCGCACACAGAAATAGTTATCTCTTACCGTTTACATATTCCATTTCTAACTACAGAAAGCCCCGTCAGTCGCCCAAGGTAGCAATAATGTTTCCAGAAATGATTCCTCAACTGCTGACAATGCACGAGCCTCCGTAACGCCGCCAATGACATTACGAAGTAGTTCTGCTGGGACTATCAGTAGTAACAGTGGAGAAATCTTCAAAAATGCGGTACGTACTGAATTCTTGGTTCGCTGAATCTGCCAGGCATTTACGTTTCAAGTAGTCGAAAACCAGCAGCCGGTTTTGAACGCAAAATGTATCTAGACTGTATTAGGTCTACAACTTGTGTTTGAGCCACAGAAAACGGACGGCCAGATGGAGTGTGAAACGACCAACTGAAAGTATTTTTCAAACCATAAGGAACTTGGTTTTGGTATATAAATGCTATATGAATAAGCTCATTACTTATACATACAACTATGAACTTCGGAAACCACAAGCTTCCAGTAAGTTTGCTTTAAAGGAATATCGCCGTTTGAACTTGCTTGACCTACTGGAATATAGTCACTTGACTGGTGGTGTATCAATTGTTCTTGGGCGAAAAACGTTTCTGAAGCACGAGCGGTAGTTTACAACTACTCGGGAAAATTCATGAAGTCTGGGAAAACATGACATATAAGACATTTTGTAGGGAAGAATTAGACTTCTATTTGAAGGGAGTTTAGTTAATGCTGTGATTTACGGAAAACTAATAAACACCGTTGACCTTTCCTTTGAAACCGCTAAACTACTCTGGAGTTTTAGCTTCACCTGTAACAGGTTCCAAATAATAAGCTAGCTACCAAAGCTTACCACCAGCTTGTACGTGTGTTCATTGCACGTTTTTGTCGAGTACCTTATGTCAATCATAAGATGAAGCATTTGTTGAATGCAAGTGCACTTGGATGAGGCGTGGGAAAAGAAAATCACCGCAAATGTTTCGCGTTACATGCGGCCGGGAGTACTCATTCAACAGATAAGATGCTTTTTTCCCTGTCACCTAACTGGCACCTTCATCCAGATTGGAAATTGTTAGATTAATATTTTTATTGATTGCTGGGGCGATTGGAATTAGGTTACGTAACTCACAGTCCTGCGTTCAGAAATCATTTCGAAGTAGAAAGAAAATGGCACAAAGTAACATGGTCTCAAAAAACTCTGCCAGGATAACAAACTCTTCAAGTTCATCAGGGTCTGGTACATCACCTGTTTCTTGTTGTACGGATCTAGTCACTATCCTTCGCAGCAGTTAACCCAGCTTCCGTGCTTCATCATGATTGGAATTAAAGTTTTAAAGCAGCAGAATTCAGGCTGGGATGACCATCAATCTAGTAAATTCAACAGAAGGTCACACAAAAGTGGGAACAACGATAAACTTCGCACTCTACCTTAACACAAAAAATGTCATTAGAGATTTGTGTCTACTTTTTCAGGCCTTCCAGTAGAAATTAGGTTTATTTATCATTCGAAAGACAAGATATCAGTAGTTGGTGAAAATGTCCACGTTTTCATCGAAAATTTTGGTAGCACTGTAAAATTGTCTCATCTATGTCAAGCGTTGTCAGTAGTGCCTATCTCACACGCTTCCAGGCAGTCTTGGATCACTGATTATTCGGCCCCGACAGGCTGGCTTTGCATGTCAACAAATGACGCAGAAACCAGGCTTATCCTCCAGTCACGGAAGTTATGCCACGTGAACCGGTGTTTACTGGTTCCCCAAGCGACGAATTCTCCTATGGAGGATGAATGCGACGTCCGTTTTGTCTTTATGCTGTTAACATCTACCCTGTTCTTACGTATTCCTTTATTCTTAGATGTTGGTTTAAAGAAAAATTAAGCTGCTCATAGTTAACAAGTAACTGCATGTCTGCTAAATATCTATCACATGGATGACATGTGAAAGCTTGCTTAACCCTATATGTCGTCAAACCGAGTGGAGGTTATTGGAAAAATTTCATGGGTAGAAAACATGAAGCATACGCTCACACTAAAACTTTCTTGCCTCTGGATTGCTCAGAAGTTTTCTAATCATATCGCCCGTGAAGTGCCAGTCGACCACTGAGGTTGAAGCCATTAGACGTAATCTCGAAAGTACCGTGAGCTAATCGCAGGTGTTAGTGTTCCAGAAAGATAAGCTGTGTCGCTGCGAGATAACTCACATAGCAAGCACCACCCATGCAAGAAGCATGTGAAAATACCAAGTTTTGAACAACAGTCATAGTTTTCTAAATTCATTGCCAATCAACTATCCACACTTTTTTCATATTTTTAGCCCGTTTTACCCAAACCACCAGAACTGAACAACTTGAGCGCTACTTTGCTCTGTGATCCCGAATTTAGGAATGTTCCGAAAACAAGTAGTCCAACATTACTGGATATGTCTAATGGGTGCGGCCATAGTGGAAATGAATTACTAGTAAGTTCCTGTTTGATATTTAACTGTGTAATTGTTTAATTCATTAGGAAAAACGCGTGAATGAGTGAAATGATTTTACTTCTATCATTTTGTTCAAACCGGGAATAAAGATTCACCCCGTCACTTATGATAAGCATCACTTTGCAGAAGGCAAAAAACCCCATCATTAAAAGCAAGCTGACTGTGGCTACCAAGTGGCTAAGTCCGTAAAATATCCCTTTGACTTTCCCGGTACGGAATCTAAGTGGGCACGGCCCTCAATCTGACAGTTTGCGCATCTATCTTTTTAGAATTGTGGACGTAAAGAGCAGGTGGAACAAAAGGAAAATAACTGCGTAGATAACCAAGAAGCACTCGTTCAGCTTGCTGTGTGTATTGCCAGACAGTAGGTTACATGGTATAAATTACGGTCTGTCTGGCGTGAACAAAGGTAGCAAAGAAATGGCCTCCGAATACAATGATAAAGTCACTTGTGTCGTCCTTGTTGACTGAATTTACTATTTACTTACTGCATAAGGTTTAAAGACCCAGTGAACATGTTGCGACCTTTTTGGAAGGGTGCGGGAAGACACAAAGTGTCCTTGTTTCCTTGCTTTCCGTAATGATCCTATCTCAGTTCCTTGATGAAACATCTCACAATACAGGCCATCAGCGTAAGCTAGAGTAATGTCTATCCTTTGAACGAAGAACAGCGTCCATTCGATACTACCATATTTTTTTTGCGGCGCAAGTGGGACCTTCCCTCCTAGAATCCAGCTTGGGACTATTCTGCAATTGGGCTGGCGACCTCGGATACTTACCTCAGTTGTGAAGTTGAACACAGAGCTGTTTGCTCTGTTTATGTTTTCTGGAAAACAGTTTGTGTTCGGTTACTTCACTTATTGTTGGTGGCACGCTGATGATTACGTTTAGAGAGTCAATAATTTATCTAAATTACAAACCCGCTGGAGTATTGTATTTACACCTAATATGAAGTGAACTTCTGATACAAAATTTTGTTTTTGGGACCGAACTTGAATAAACTGCTCTTGGGCATGCTTTTCGAAGCATTGATACTGCTCACTTCATAATGCCAGCGACAGTGCGCTTTTTATCATGTAAAATTTTTGGTAGCGCTACATTCAACCGTGTAGATGCGCGTACTGTAAGGCTAGTTTATTTCGCGAATAAGGTGCAATTTGTATGATAAACGTCAAGCGTTCAAATTCCGGGAATCTCCGATATGACCACCAAAAATAAGAAAACAGTGGCGAGATAATGCGACAGTATGTAGGTTTCATGCCTAACGACCTGCAATAGTAGCGGCATTTTCAGAAGCTGAACCGAAATATCATATGGCCGTCTAAAGATGGTAGAAAAATGGAACTGAAATAGTAAACAGCATTTACGTGAGATTCAGCTGGGTTTCAGGTGAATCTCCCGTATGCTAATAAGTGTATCACGCTAATTTCGTGCAATTTGGGTTTCAGTAGAGCATAAAATTGAGGAAAACGCGTGGACTGGCCTATCTGATGAGCCCCAAGAAGGGTGAAACCGGTCGTCGGCTGTCTAAGAGTTTTCAGCAACCTTATGAGTAGTGTATTACGTCCATAAAAAAGCATTCTTTTAGAAGTTGGAATGGTTTCTTGCATAAGTCTTACAATCCATCCAAATGGACTGTGATGTTCTTGTAGCTTTACACGACCTAAGGATCTGTGCCGTCACTGTGGATGTTACAGTGCTCTCTCATTGTCGAGTAAAATTTTTCAGCCTAACGTGCTAACGTAGGCCACTGAAGCTCGGTTGGCACAGTGAGAATACACAAAAAATGGAATGCAGAACTTACTCACTAGCTATCTGCAGTGACAGTCAAAATGATGAGATGAATACTTAATTGATGAGAGTATCTCAAAGGAACCGATGGAGACGGGTCCAGTCTTGAACTGTCCATCAACGAATTCGAAGGTAGTATACTTTAGTATGTTTTCAATAGTGTTTAGTCAGTCAACAGCGCTATGCACAAAAGATGTCAATGAAAAAGAAGCTCACACGGAATTAAAAAAAGACAGTAAGAAAGAGGATATCAAATGAGTTTATTTAAGTGGAATGTAAAGCGGGTACTGACTTCGAAATCGTGACCTAACAAGGAGTGGATCGGAACACCAGTCATCCCATAAAACCACATACAGCTAACGTTAGAATAGAATTTTAAAAGGGAATTTTTTTACCCTCATTGTTGTTGCAGCTGAAGGATTGCCTTCCTAGCGACAGTAGTGGGCAGTGTCTGTAAAAATGAAATGTGGCAGCTGTGCAAACACTACTTAAGTCAAATGGCCAGAGAGTTGGTTAGCACAAGCGACGCGAACCAGTCAATCAGAGGGTGCAGACGAGTATCAGACATTAGCTTGAAACTAGGCAGTGACAGGGCATGCTTTAGACAGAAGACACAACAAATTTGGAAAAATGGTGGAGTTTTGTGAGCATAGCGGCTGGTGGCATAGAGCTCGCAAGCATGGAGTCAGCGGTGTGATATCGGCCCAAATGACTTACGGTGGTGTATGGTGGATGGCCTTGGTCTAAAGCAAACGTCCAAGTAAAGCAAAATCAACCCAGTGTCGGTCAGATCCTCTTAGCACTTCCTGACGCACAGAGACCAACAGTATTTGGGGACGATACATAAGAGGACTAGTAAACCGTATTACTATGGACCGGAAGAGATAGGGCCCCAGATCCTATTGAACTTGATTATCTTTCTCTCCCGAACCACCCACAGCTAACACTTGGGACTGATTCACGTTCACAACTGATTAAGCCGGTTACTTGAAGACCTCACTGTCTGGTTCTCCGTCTTCTATACAACTCGGCCAACCTGCTGACTGACGTATCTTCCGTGTAAAAAGTGCTAAGTTACAGAGCAGAAAATCCTCATGTTGCTTACCAAACCCCTGAAACATTACGATCGGTCGCCAACGCAAAAAGTTTGCAGCATCGGTTGTTTTGATGCACCACATAAGTAGCGGTCTTGACCTTTCAACTGGGTAAGGGAACATACAACCGAAGAGACAAAAGAGGCAGGCTGGTCCCGGTTGCATACCCAGCTAGCGAGCTCCAACTTATCAAATCCGTTAGGAGGAATCAGGTCAACAAATATAACCTGGTTTATTGGAACCACAATATTCGTAGAATGTTCTCCAAAGTACCAGCGTTGGTTTAGCTCTCTGATATCTCCAGAAAGCGTTGTCAACTTGTCCGTCGAAGGCTAGTTGACTTAATTTAGTCATTTACAACTGAAACAAGCGTCTTTAATCGTGGCATTTTCTCAGACAAGCAAAATGTGATCCTAGTTCCTTTGTAGCTAGTTAACTCATGAAACTAGGTGCCACCAAGAAACCAGAAGACTGAACAGCACTTCAGAAAGCCTATTCCGTGCGAGCAGTCAGAACGGATCACCACATTGGTGCATGAAGAAGTCTTGCTTTACGCTGATGCATAATGGACTAAGAGATTTTTCACCCAATCGATATCCCGGTTGTTTGCAAGCACCGCCTCCCACGTAACCCAATTGAACAATGTACATTACACTAATGCCGGGAGCCAATCATACAAAAAGGGACAGGTATGTCTAAAACGATTATCGTGAACAGAGTTGTCCTAGTGCGTTTTGATCAACCTCTACGGAAGTTGTATGGCCAACTTGAATAGATTTTACTTGCATACCGTTAAGCTCAAGTGAACTGGACTATTATGGAGTGATTGAGTGATCATCATAAAAAACCATTTGAAAGTGGCGTCTAGACGGTCCCTTCTGGTGGAGGCTTCAGTGTTGAAATCTAATTTCAGGGGTCAGACAAACCTGACCTTTCCTTTTGGGTAACCTTTTATACTATGATGCCTGATATCTGCTGATTTATGTAACACGGTGTGGCAATTTTTATTTCTGGGCTTCACCTCATTAACACAGTTCCCTTAATTTACATCAAGTTCATGTTTCATACACCATCATTAGCAGCCGTTCAAGAACTCAAATATCTCGTTTTGAAGAACTATTTAGAGTACCGAACGAACAAGTTCGTTTTTAAGTGTTGGTCTTCCTTTCGGAGTTACTGGTCTGTGCATTTTTGTAGATGGGTTTATTTAAACTTTAGGTTGGATTTTATTTCATTTTTTAACGTTTCCATGGTTTACTAATCTCAAGTGATTCGAGGGATACTATGATAATATGTCAGGTTCAATTAAAGCTGGCATGCCTTGTTGATTGCAGATGCGTATTCCAAGCAATTCCGTGGAACCACTTATCCCCGGAGCCTGTTTACCGAACGTCACTAAGACGGAAGCTGTTTCGAAAGTAACGACGCAGGATTCATCCAAAATGTGGGATGGTGATCATAGCTTCAACGCAAAAATTGCGGTATGTTTTGAGCACAGTCTTGGTCATGTATTTACTTTGTTGAAAGCTTTGGCCGGTGTTTCCAGAGGCGTTTATTTTTACGGAAAGTGTAACGGGTGCTGGTGGAACAGTGTCACTTGCTTAAGCATCATTCCGTAATTTTCGACATTGCTAGGCACAGTCCTCCCCTTTTACCACAACGTCCAGAGTGGTTCTCAAGCTAATGAGAACAGCAGAAACACTTTCCAGAACCTCCACAGCTGTGGTCGATGGCCGGTCCGTAAGTGCTGTGATTGTCTTAACCTGTCTTCTGATCAGCTGACAAAACAACGACTTAACAGGCATTTATAATCATCATCATCATCATGGACAACATGACATTAATGTTCAACAACTGATGCTTTGCTGCCATACAACCTTGATTTATTTGAAAGCCCTATTGTGAAGAAAAGAATAAAGGTGGACAGGGAAGGGACTTAGTGCTAGCTTGCTACAATCATTCCGAGGCGCCTACATTTCCAGACACTCATTCAGGCAATCTGGATAGAAACTGACAACAAGAACGTTACTGACGTCGGTTGACAGCCATATCTTGCAGCGTCTCCAACCAGGCGCAATGGGGATCACGTGGTCCCCACCCTGGAAGGCGAGTAGCACCGACAGCACCCAAACGTTTCGTTATCTCCTTCATACCCTTCTGCCAGGTCAAGGGTTGGCCACCTCTCTGCTTCCGCCACTCTGAATTGGGCATGGAAAGCAGCACTCTCTTCGGCAAACGATTTTTGGCATAAGCAACACGTGTCCCAACCAACGCAGCTTCTGGTACTGGACGCAATCTTCAGTGGTATTACCCGTTGCACAACTGAAAACCCGCTTTCTAATTGCCTTGCTACGGATTCACCGACGCCAACCCGCACTAGCTATGGTCCTGGGACAACGGTTGTCGAACACCTGATGACGTCTCAGTTCCGCTGCTCGAACAGGCCAAGTCTCACAGCCATACAACAAAACAGCCCACACTGTAGCCTGATACACACGTCCCTTGATATTCAGGGATATATCGCTTTGACGCCATAGGCGTCTAAAATTAGCAAACGCGACCCGAGCCTTGCAGATTCGTGCATTGACTTCATCTGTCACACTACGATCAGAACTGATCCAACTTCAAAAGTACGTGAAACGCTCCACAACCTCGAGTGCCTCTCTCTGGACTGTAAGTGGCGTGTTCAGTGACTACATGTCCAGGAGCATAACCTTACGCTTTGTGGGTTCAAAGTGAATACCAAAGGACGGGATGACTTTGATCATTTCATCCAAAAACACTTGCGGCTTCTTCTCTTCTTCAAAGACGAGAAAGATATCGCCTGCATATTCCAGATCGACAAGGTTTTCGCCGGAGGCTTTATGAACACCGGGGTTTTGAAGACCTTCCAGTGTTCGTCTCATTATCTCATCGATCACGAAATTAAATAAGAATGGAGAGAGTGGTAACCCCTGACGGATACAGTTTTGTGTACGGAAGGTTTTGGAGAGCTCTCCGTATACTCTCACTTGTCCTGAAGTCTGAGAATGCAAAGAACGTATTATGTTCACAAACGTTCGGGGTACCCCTTGGTGATCAAGCATGTCAAGAAGAACAGACCGGTCAACCGAGTCAAATGTGCCCTAGAAATCCAGAAATACTAGAATTGTGGATCGCTTATACGTATGGCGTTGTTCTAGCACCTGACAAAGTGTGAAGATTTGGTCAACGCAACCCCTGCAAGGCCGGAACCCCGCTTGCTGCTCTCGAGTCAGTGTTTCACAAGCCACCATAATGTGACGAAGCGCAAGTGACGCCAACAGTCTCGTTACGACCGGGGTCAAGCTTATCCCCCTGTGGTTATCATACTCACTACGAGCCCCTTTTTTGAAGTAGGCATCATCACCGACTCCACCCAGTTGTCTAAGACACTCTCCTTTTCCCCAGTGTAGGCAAACAGACCAGGTAAGCGCTGACTGAGAATTTCACCCCCGTTTTTGAACACTGCTGGAGGGAGGTCGTCCGGACCAGAAGTTCGGTGGCACTTGACAGAACACACGCAGTCATGAACCTCCGAGGCCGTAGGGGATTCCACGTCCACTGTCCGGGGCTTTACATCAACTGTTGGCTCGAGACGTGTAGCGGCTGGTGGCCACGATACCTGATGTGCGAAGTATTCGGCTCACCGGTCGAGGCTTTCTTTGTTCAAGATGATCACTCCCTTCCGGCAACTGAAATTGAATACCAACGCTTACAAGGTTTTGAACTGCACTTTTCAGGCCGCACCGTATGATCAATGACGACTCAGGTTGACATAATCCACAATAATTTTTCAGAGAATCTCTTGTTGTTTCTTGATTTCGAAAGTGTACAATTCAGGGGCTGTTTGTACGAATTTCGACAAGGATGAAACACGGAAATTATGAATTCAGTGGAAACTGTTGAGGAATGTCACTGGGTATCCTTGATAACTGGAAGAACTAAGCTGTCATTTTTTAGAGAAAACTATCAGTTCTGCCCACTCTATCGATGAATAAGGCTCCCTGTCCCCAATGACCTTTAACAAAATGTTACACAACTCATTGTTTGCTCTAAGGTTGCAACAGTGGTAAGAAAGTACCAGCAGAACAAGTGAGGTGGAAACCATGTTTTGTACAAATCATACCTGGCGACTTGGCTAAAAATGCACTTGTTATTTGTATTCGTTCTCAAAATAACTAACGGAAGTTCCCTCTTGTTCAGTAAGTACTGTTCGCACTGGGGTTTTTCCTGAACGGCCATAAACCTGCTTTTTCCAACCTGCTTTCGATCGCCTCCTCCAAACTGTCTGTTTGTAATATGTTTGGAGATCATTCGGAGTTTTCTCCGGTCACGATGGCAAATGAAATGCATTCATAACAAACTAACTTTTTCAGATTGGTCAACGCCACCAAATTTTACTCCTCGATTGAAGAAGTTATCTCCGGGCACCATTGGCAAGTGTCTTGGAGTTCCCAGTTATGCGTCTTCTTTAAAAACGGCGGCACCGGAACGCTGTAGAATGCATTTTGATTTCTATGCTAGATTTAACTCTTTTTCCCAATGAAACCACTCCCTAACAAGTGATCACCCCGAAGTAAAGGTGTTTCTGATAGTTCCTAACAGTGATTCCTGCAAGTGGGAAGCATGGTATTTGCAAGTTATATTCCGTAGTACAGCAAAATTACAATCATACTAAGGTTTATTTGTGCACGCTTCTCCATTTTTTTCACAACTGCAAAGAAGTGAGCGCTCGAATTGTGTTAGCACCACTAAATAACCTTGTGGGCACGCCTAATCGTTTGTTATTGAATCGTTTTAACAATAGAGCTTATGAAACTTATGAAGTTCCCCTTCTGGCTTGCACACAAGCTAGCAACCTGGGCAATATTGAGTCACACAGTTTTGATGCTGGGCTAACTACCGGGTAAGCTGTGATTGGTGAAACTGCAAGATGGTAACTTTTGTATTTTGAAGCATGGTGTTAAGTCATACACAAAGAAAAAGTGACACATGCATTACATCTCCATGCCCCCCTCTGACTAAGGCCTATACCATCTCAAAACGTCGAAATTCTCTATCCTCTCAATGGACTTTGTGGTTTACATTTTCATGCCTTCCTTGTTTTTCAGTAGATTTGAGGTTGGGCTACCGATGGTAGCAATTTAACGATTCCATTTTCCACGGAATAAAACAAAATAAATCTTTTAATATGTTACATGTAGTGTTTTGCACTTCAACTCTCAGCTAGACCGTTAAGGTTTTGATTGAAATGCACCAAAATTTAGAGCGGCTTGTTTAACCCTTTTGGCCGTTGAGCAGGTTTAAAATGTGTAATCATCCACAGAGGAAATAAGGTCTACTGTTATGTATTAGCGGAATACTAAAGCCCTACAGCGTTTACAATAAGGCTTTTCACATTATACTGTACTCTTGTGAAGAATGAAAAACATTGTAGGATCTGGTATCGTGTCCCTTACTCATATGTCTGACGGCATAACAATTTTCCCAAACTAATGTAATGAACCCCACTCCCCGAGCATGAGATAATTATAGGCATAAAACATTCAGCACAGAAGTTTTGTGGTTTTAAAGTCTTATGGCCAATTATTTTTATGAACTCCAAAGCAAGTTTCCATATCCTTGCTGGAAAAAAGCAACATGAGGAATGCGGTTTATTTATTTTTACAGGTGCCACCCGTCTTACAGGAACCAGTGAGCTCCACTATGAGTTTGCCCAGTGACAGAATTTATAAGCACCTTCCAAAGTCCACGCAGTTGAATTCACAGAAAGCTGCGAATATTCGACAGGGCTTTTTGGCTACGACTGACGTAAGTCTAAGACGTAATTTTTAAAGATCCTTCTGGACCGAAGTGCGTTTTTTATAGGAAACTGAGGTGCGTGCAAGATTGAAATGATCGAGATGGTGTCATCATCATCACCATCATCGAGAGCACAACATCAGTGTTCAACACCGATCCTCCACTGCCGTACAACGATGATCTGAGATGATGTGGGGTCAGTAGAATCAAGTTGCACCACGGAATGTTTCCAGATTTTTTCTACAAAAGTAGTTATAGTTATTCGAAACAGCAAGATTAACTTTACTTTCAGCTGAATTACCTACACGCTTGGAAATGAGATACTGCGGGTTTTGCTATCTCAATTGCCTAAAATAAGTCACAGTTTTCAGCATGAAGCAACGAGAAAAATCACAAATCTTTCAACCTACGTAGTCACTTTTAAGGAGGCTTTCATGTGTGTTTGCATTTCTTTTAGTAAACCCGTTTTCAGATACATTAGTGACTGATAAAAGCGTTGGAGTTCCGCTTCCGATCATCTTGAGACTGTTTGGTCAATTTATCCAGCTTTTGCGACAGCGGGCCAATGAATAACTAATGAATTGTTAAGCAACTTACTAATGGAGAATTAACAGCTCAACGGAACGAAACTTCTTATGATGGAACTCACGGGCTTATTGCGTTTCTTTACTTACTACCAGTTATTATTTCCGAGGTCGCTGTTATTGAACCGATCAATCATGGAACCAGACAAAATCTGGTTTTTAAACGAATGGCAACTGATAAGTAGGCATTATGCTACAGGCTAATCTGCCACAATAAATTCACCTGACTTCATCGAGAAACATGATCATCAAATAGAATATTTCATGTTACATGTCTAAAAACGACCTAGAAGGAACTACCTGCATATAGACAAAAAACAAGTTCTGAAGAGTGAGACGCCTTCCCTGATGCTTTTCGCAATTTCAGGAAAGAATCGCAGATCCACCGAAGAGCTGACACTAAGGTGTATAAGGCTTGTCGGTTTCATCCGCAAATAACTCCTCTTAGGTTTGTCGCGACTGACGTGTCATGCGGTTGCACGCCATCCACCTGAGACGCCCTCCATTATGGGATGATGGGTACTAATCATTACAATACACTGTAGAAAATATGGACGTTACATTTGCTGAAGAGCACCAATAACAATAAAATAGACAGGAGAATAAATGAAGCGTCATGTTAGCCAGGGCAAAGGTCCTCCAGTACACAGTAACTTTTCAGTGTTATTTTGGAGGTCTTGACTAGTGTGGGCGATATGGAATAGTCACTATGGAAACTGCTGACGGCTAGCGACACAGCTAGACTGAAAATGGAAAGCTCGTGAAAGAATATAATTATTCGCCCATTTGCACATTTGGATTGTCGTCATATTCTGTATTATTGATGAAGAGTGCTGTTTGGATACATCATTTTGATTTTTTCATAAAAAAATAGGTGAACAAAGCAATCTCCATCTATACTTAATAATGAAGCATCTAATTAAAGAACCGTGTATCGCAAGTCAATCTGTAATGGGCTGTTCGCGGCCTTTATGGCTTTGTCCTTCTACAACAAAAACCTCTTTTGCAGCCTGTTCTGATGAGACACTGGAAAATTAAATGGATGTTATTAAAAACATTGCAGGACAAAGCAGTTGCTCCGATTCACTTATCTTGAGAAATATGCTGAACAGAACCGAAACATAGGAACACAAAGCCATTGAAACCAACCAACTCTTCCCAAGGCCCCTTTCAACAACTAACATGTTGACCGGGATTTTTTGTCGCATCGTAAAGGTCCACTTTTAAAATTTGCTTGTTATTTTCAGTTCCACCTCTTCTACGTCTGCAAAATAGAGAGAAATTTTCAGTGCAGACCATTTCGGTGGCTCTTTATGAATTCAGGTGCGCATGTGGTACCAGTTACCTAGGTTGTACGGTCCAGCCCTTTTCAAGCAGACTAGAAAACGCCATCCAATATGGCTTTCTCAAGAGAGAAAAGGAAGGAAATCCAGAGTTCTATTTTGACCCATCCAGTTGATATGAGATAGGTCGTGTGCTAGGTGTCCCAAGACCAGTCGGGAGCAGTCAGCCCACATGATCTCGTGATTTCCAAGACCGTTTTCATCCAGCTTCTCACACCGAAATTTTGTGCACTAGCCAAATTTTCCTCTCCCGTTTGTCAATGGCGCACCCAAGACCATAGCTCTCACATAGCCTAGAAAATCGGCTGCACACTACATTGCCTTTACAATGACTAACGCATCTTTTCCAGTCCTGATGTATGCCTTATTATAATCAGTCCACCTTTGCAACGTTCAGTTCCATATATGGCATGCACCAGCGCAAAGATGAGTGATTGAGAGTGCGTATTCATCTGTGGACTATCTTCCAGAGTATTTTTTGTATTTACTCTGTTTCGTATTTTTCTTTTAGCGCCCATGGATGAGAAAATGTTCTTCCACGTACAGCTCTCCCGCTAAGCCCCAAGAGACAAAAAACGGGACGGTAACACCCATAGTAAAGAAAACCAATGCCACTGGTGTAAATAATAGAGTAAGTCCCAAATAAGAGTGTCAAACGTGGGTTATACACGTACGGATGGGTTGTGTTTTCTTTAAAGAATAGAAGCTTTTTGGGCGCAGAACATTTTCCATCGCAATCTACAAAGAAATAAGTCTCTGAAAAACCATACAGGCGAAGCAATCGGGTTCCAGAATTGGGCTAGCCATGCTTACCAGAGGCCATCGTAGTGACATCTCTCTTTACCATCGACTTTACTTCACCTGTCACTTGATCACTTGTCCCAAACGCTGGTCTAAAACTGACCTGTGTTATCAGCAGATACTTTCAGGCATCTCTTGACTTACCTATACTCCGCATTCAAGTTACTACACCAGAAATTTATCTTCATGCAACTCTTGATAGCTTATGGAGTTCACTGTTGCAGTATATATATATATATATATATATATATATATATGGACAGTTTTTGCATGTTCTTTGCTGAAGCGACTTGCGCAAAATGTATTAGGGTGGAATTGGCAATTTTTCTTGTTGGGTTTGAAGCTGGGTGGTTGTGATGGTCCATTTTGCCATCCGGTAGTGTGGAACATGATGGATTGAAGTGATACAAAATGCAGGGCCCCATGAAAGCCATGAAAGCTTGGCGAATTCGTTTAGGCATCATCTGCTGATATAATAGGGTAGTCAACATCCGAAAAACAAATATACACCGAACAGTCGACTATTCGCTTAGATGTCCTGAATACGCGCGGTGGTGCACGTTTTTCTTAGGCGGGTTCTATTTAGATCGAGCAAGATTCCATCTCGCTAGAAGTGCATTTTTCATGGTGTTTATATATCCCTCGCAAGGCATCCAGTTGGTGAGGGATTCAATCCGGATACAGCAAACACTAATGCGTCAGATACTGTAAGTATTTGTTTTGCAGGTTCACACTACTAATAGTTACGCGGATAATAATGAATACATGAACAAACTTAGGCCGCGCATCCGAGTACCTGGAGGTGATCCACAAAAATGTTTATCTGGCTGTTTAAACCGAAATGGTTAGTTGCCAAGCTGGAAGTTGGGTTCAGTAAGCCCTTGCTGATGTAAGCAGCAAATGAATGATCCAGGAGTAACTTAGTTGTGAATACGGAACATCGTGCTTAAAAGTAACAATTTCTTTCAATTTTAAGATACCTTCACAGGACACTTATATTTTTTGTGCTTTCCAGTTTATATCGCTACCTCCCCCACCCGAATTTCTGGGATCACCAGCCAGTTTGCTGACCAGCGGCTTGCCTGATGAGCCTACACATTCACATACGCGCAGTGGAGCAATTAATGAAATCAGACAGTTCACCTATCGACCAGTGGTATGTTACAATTTAAATGCCGGTATTTTTATTTAGATAGAAAAATTTCGCTTACCCTTCAACTCAGAAGTCAGATAACATGTTCCCTAGGAATTCGGAGAACAGGTTTCCCTGAGGGGTTGTTACAGGTTACAAAAAGTTAATGCTGCAGCACCTATGTGCAAAACCACCTAGTATGATATGGTTTCGCTCATCAACCGATATAGTGGACGATAGCCATCGGTCGTCCTCAAGATCTCTCGAATATATGAACAGATAATTTCCATTGTCCAAAGAATTCTGTATCATTTGATATCCAGCTTGTATGATTTCATCCGGTGAAAATGCTTCCATGTTTTTTTGTTTACACACCCCAGGAAGTTGTCGATAAGTCCTTCCTCTGACAGATCCGCACCGGGTCCCGCAGCCAACAAGGAAAGGATGCCCCTTTAAGATGTCGGCAGGAGATACTATAAAGCTCGAATTAATAATTTGCTTTTTGCTTTTTCCGGTAATATACAAACGAGGATAATTGGGGAATGTTTGGAAGATCTACTGAAACTCTGACGTCGTACATCACTCAGGTGCAAACAAACTGGTCTATACTTACAGCGCACCATTCCCGATCATGAGATGACGATCCTAGACCAACCATTCGTTCACCGAAGGATACGGACTAACTGTGACTGGGAAGTGTTCACAACGCAGATAACTGTGTATAAATGCAACTACAAGCTTTGAAAAAACTGAAATTTACTGTAAGTATCGATTAAACTATCAGAGTTTTAGGGAAGACTTGCCGCCGTGATAATGCATTTCAAGGAGAACGTTGTTGATCATATGCGATACTTAAACGCAAAATAGCTGTACTGCATGAAACTATGTTAAGTTGCGGCTTGTGCAGAAATCTCCGTTAAGCAAACACCAAATGGAGGCAATAGCTGCTTCTTGCTTCAATTAGTTACAAGTTTACTCCCAACAAATTTGGCCCAAAAAACAGAAGTTTTCCGAGGAAATCTACTCACAAGTTTGCTGAGAACTTCTTGATTGCCAACCAGCAAACTTATGAGTAATTTTCTTTGAGCAAATATACTGCGAGATCTTGAATATCTTACCGAATGAAACATAAAGCGGCTGTTGTGCAACACATTCAGAGGCGAAGCAGTCATCTGGGATTCATCTGAGTCTGTCTTTAAAATGAAATCTGTTTGCAAATGAATGCAGATAAGCTGTTCTGCGTTTAAACCTCTGACTAGTAGATATTGTCGAACGGCAAAGCGGTTGCTGATCTCAGGTGCTGAAAGCACTTGGTATTATGCTAAACTTCCAGCGCTACACGAGTGCAACCAAAACCCGTCATCTGCATTTAATGTGCTACCACCTCACTACCTCAGGTACAGCTTTTTTCATGAATAGTGGTTGGCTACCTAGATGGACAAAACCGAAATGTATAGTCGAATAAGGCGTGTGGAACACGCCCTGATTGGGAAGCATTATTGCATGAGTTAGTCTGACCCACCTCGCTCGAACAGCCATACAACAACTTTTCACGATCGACATCAGCTTCATCTCTAATCCATCGTTCACCTCAAACTGATTATCTTGTTGGTTGAGCAACTGCATTCCGAATGGTGTATAAGGCTCCACAGTTTGCTACCAGAAGGTGGAAGCATAAAGCGAGTGGACAGGATTAGGTCATAGTGTTGAAAATTACGTTGTGCCTAACCTGTTTACAACACCCTAAAGTTAAAAGCCCTTGTTATTAATAATACAAAACAGTGAGCTGTCGTGGGCTGTCGAATAATTTTCAGCAACCTTATGAGTAGTGCATTACGAATATACATGTATCGTGATGTCTCAAATATCGTAGCAACTGAAACATGAGGTGGCCTGGTGCAACACATTCAGTTGCCTGGAATGATTCAGCTGGGTTCCAGGTGAGTCTCTCGCAAAACCAAATTTGTTTGCAAATGAGTGTATTTCGCTAGTGAGCCATAATGTTTTTGGAATGTCACTCTCAGGTCAGCACAAATCTTTTGGTTGAAATAATCCTGGCGGTTAAAATGAATGGGGAACAAGAAACAACAACAGAATGGTTAGAAAAATAATAGCACACTTAATTGGACAGGGGCTGGTCTAGAGGTCTGTTGAGTGACATGGCCTGACAGCATAATTCACATGACCAAGATGAGTTTACTTTTCGTACGAAGTGCTTTTGACAACTCACTGCCGTTGCCGTATTACGGCTGCTTCAGCCGTTGCCGAACAACGCGTTTGAATCGATATGGGCAACTCACGGGACACCATGTAGATCACCTGAAATGACTCCCCTGGGTTGGGTGTGTGAGGCGTCGCAACGATGTGTGACACGAATGAACCCATAATCATATTAATAGATCTACTGTTATTCTGGCTTGACAAATGCTCTTCACCAAGCTGCTGTCTTGTGCACCCGATGTATTCCGCTTCACTGAAGCACAACACCCATACTCTGGATGTAGGCTGGAATTTTGCCGCTGAGGGTTAGTTGGGAAAATGGTGTTGTGCTGATAGCCTTAGTGTAGTCTCAGAGGCATTACTTCTTGAAGACCAAAATATACGGTGAGTGACCGTGTCTGCAAAGGTCGCCTTTGTATGGCTGATGCAAATAGGTTGAATTCATTGCAACGGTCGTTATACTCGGTTTAGAAAATCCTGCAGCCGTTTTCCTGTTTGCCTATAGGTTCTGATGGCCACTGACTTCTCGCGCGCTACTGACGTGCTTCGCATTTGCTTCTAATTTGTCACCTGAGCAAATCCGTCTAGTTCATTTCTTTGAGACGTCTATCACCGCTCTTTTTGTCTTACTGGTACAAAACTCTTGGAGGTGATGTACTGTCCAGTCTATGCTGGATTTCGGTATGCAGATCTCTGTACAGAACCCGCTGGCAACCTGGTAAGACTAACTTCCGGTAAAAAAGTGGGTGCACAGTTTCTTCGCTCCGTTGATGGTGCTCAAGCCTACCAGTAAATACATCGGTTGACAGGGAACTAAGCGGCGTGTTTAAAGCAAATATCCCGATTTTTCGACAGTGTCCAGTTAAATTAGAACAGTAGATTAAATATATTGCAGAAAGTATTTCCTTGTGGAAGCTGGCGGGACAGTTGTATTCAGTGCATCCTAGGAATCAGTGAAGTCTCTGAGTAAATATTTTTCAAAATGAACTTAACAGCAAACGGACGTAAATTTTGAACACATACTGATTGTTTTTATTAATTCAACAAATTCAGCATTCCGACTGTATGCGCATGAATGTTGACTTTCTAAAATTTCTAACCACTGTGCGACTGCGCGGCATCGGGAATTACTCATATTCAAAGTGGGTAACCGTGGAGCCCTAGAATTACGGGGAACGTTGATCTAAAACCTCCATACATTTAGCTTCGCCTGTATTTGTTTGTGGTAACCGTCAAACAGATTCAGCCAAGAGCATCGGATGTTTAGTGCACGTTTCCAATTTCGTGCGTTATTTTGAAAGGGGGTACGCAATATCTATTGTTACTACCATAAAAAGTTAATTAGTGTCAAAAACGGACAGACAAACAAAATGCAGTGATTGTCTTCCACGAGAAAAAGGCTATGCGAGAGTGTTCGTTTTTCCAAGTTGAACAGAGAACTATCGATTGGTTATCATTTCAGTCGCACGTACGTTCTGAAGAAAGTTTACTTAGACACTTCAGCCTAATCACCTGGCTTAATGATGCTTGCCTGTAGATCAGAAACTACTTACGGCTCTGGAGTTCTCCTACTGACCTGTCTCGACCCACTAATTTGCATAGCTTCGATCTCTGATGAGAACCAAACTTTCCGGAGCATCTATTATAAAGTCATTTTACTGTCACAACACTGTTGAAGCAAATTATAGGAATCGCCTTCACCCGCTACCTCAAAGTCAAGTTTTGTTCATTGGTTCTTTGGAAATGAATGGAATTTGGTGAATGCCGTTCATTTCTGGCTAGTGAGATTAGATCAAGTTCACACCCGGAGTCCGAGCAGACGGCGGCATGTTTTTATTCCTGTCTGCCTGACTGTTAGAAGACTCTTTAGCACAGCGAATGTGTACTGCACAAAAGAGTGAGTGGAAAAACCTATTACAATAAAGCTAATTTTCAGACCCAGATTTTCTAGTAGCTTGAGATATCTCAGGTATTAGGAGGCGAAAATACCAGCAAGAAATCCTTAGTTCGAATCCAATCCCGTTATATAGGCTTCTTCTTTTCGGGATTTGGCAACCTGACAGTGTCGCAGACATCGTGACTCCTTCGGGTGGCATAGAGGCTATGAGCTGAAAGGGCTTTACAGAAGAAAGAGTAGGATTACTGTCATCAGTTTTATCATACTCAGGTAATGCTGCACTCGCAGTACGAGGCAAGTGGAGATTGTAAAAACCGATTGTGAGATTTCCCAAGGGTAGAGTTTACCTACAACAATTGATTATAAACAACGGTTGACTCCGTCAAACGTCAAATAAGTGTTCTATCAGGATACTGGGGAAACGTCTATAGACTATCCTTTTTGATGACCGGTTTAACAGAGCTGGAACTTTCAGAAAACCCGAGACCGCTGCTGAAGTTTAGATTGATTTCCTTGGTATTGAGAATCTGACAAATCCTTCGCGGTACCCTGCTTACTGGAACACGGTTAATCCTTTGTCAAAAGCCGTAAACAGCGTCAAATCACAAACCATGTCTACATGGGTTCTAGTTCATTTACACAGGATTAGTTTGAGTGGGTCACTTTTTGTTCCTTTTTCTTTCTCCCGCCTCTGTTAAATCATTTACTAGTATTTAACAAAGCAATTATTTACAAAGAAAAAAACTAGAGCAACGTTTTTCAGCACAGATTGACAACTTTGGCAAACTGGCAATGTACTAAGACAACTTCTTATTTATTTTAGCCAGCCCCATCCTCCCCATTGCTGCGAACGAATAGCTCTACCATCAGCCAGTCCAATAGGAAACCGCACGTTCTGGGCCCAAAGAGACTTTCAGCCTCATTGAGAACTTTGGGTGCGGGCTACTGCTTCGGTAGTGCTTTTGGGGTGAGTTGTTTCTGAGATTTCTCAGCTGTGACCATCCAGTAGGCATGAACGTTTCAGGGATCCCTGAAGTGTGGTTACGTGCGGTATAATATTTTGCTGCACCAACTTATCAGAACACACAGTATTCTAGCATCTACACATTTACCCAATTCAGAAGATAGGACAATAAACCAGTAAACCAAGAAAAAGAACTTTTCCAAATAAAACAGTGCGGCTTCCTCCACATCAGGTGAGCGATGGACTTGTGGGGTGAAGGCAACTCGTCTAGGTCTTGTTCATAATGCGCAGGTTTACATGATCCTGCGGAAGAAAGTTTAATCACAGAGGCCAACATCGGACAGGGGAGCCACTGCACTATATGAGGGACTGGTTTTTACCAAATGAGTTCCGAAACCACCGCAAACAGTTCAAACATCTGTTTCTACCAGCCGAGCTAGGTTTAACAACGGAAATGATGAAACCTGTATAAAAGCCAACCAAGGTAAAACCTATTGCCACCGTTTTAACTGCCACTGAGGAGAGCATAGGTGAACCTTGCAAACTTCAAAGCATTTTTTCCATCGGCATGCCATTCTAGTTAAGTTTTTGGAATCATAGCGACTACATTGCTTCATCGCTTTTGCCCTAGTTTTTTAAAAAGGGGATACTACAACTGCCCCACTAGTCCTTCAGGGATAAACGATCTTCTCAGCCCGCTTGTATCTCAGGACTACTGGGTGCGTCTACATAAAACCTGTGGATTGCTCATTTCTTCGACTCCGTCCATATTGCGTTCCGAATTCAGAAATACTGAGTCAACATCTTACCTCAGGCTATTCGGTCATTTTAAAAACGTCTTTCGCAGCATTTTCTCCACCCAGTGTCTGGAAGGCGCTTGGCCTATTTTAAAGGTTGAAAGTTAAAATTATCCGATCGCCTTCAGTCAAGATGTCCTGCGACTCATGAGACAGGTGACACAGTGTGATAAGTTACCAAGGTGCATGCACTTTACTGTTTTAGCCTCCGACAAAGTTGACAATATTTATAGTCAAACTTCTCTTAATGCTTCGTCCGCTTTGACACTGATGACAGACACTTTCTGCTGCCGGTTCTTCCACTCCTTATCTCCACTGGCTTAATGATCCTTTTTTGTTTCATTCACAATGCAAAAGGAAAGATTCGTGTGCATCTTCTAGGGAATACACTCAACTTTCCCCCCGTAAAACTAGAGTACATCAAGGCTTCATGTTTTGCAGATCTCTCCACTAATCATTCTGGTGGCCTTCCTGCTTCTAAACATTTGCTCTGTTCTATCATTCAGACTCTGACACAACACAGTAGAAGTCCTCTTCTTCCTCCTCCCCTACTGACACCTGGTCGAATTACTCCGAATAATGCTGTTTTTTCTCCGTTTTTACCAGGCAAAGATCTTGTCCGGGCACTTTCTTGATTGCTAAGACCAACTTTTAAGTGTCAACAGCTAAAATGACTTAGATGCTGGTTGTGAATTTGTCTTTCTAAAGCTTAGGAAAATTCTCTTCTTCATTACAGAACTGTGTCAGCCTAAACGTTATTTTGGATTTCATTCATGACTGCCCGTTTCCTATATTTCGGTCATTTTCATCGGTTGTATTCCTTGACCTGCTCAAAAGAGCGTCTGTATACTCAGGGGTGGTTTCAAAACGATTTGACGTTCTAGTCTTATGTCCTCCCCAGTTGTCGTTTCTTATGTCAAAAACGGGAGTTGTCTCCCTTACTTGCGTGTCTCTCATGCATGAATGTAATTTTACCGAAATTCAAACCCCCTGAAGACAACAAAAGCTGTTAATTTAGGGTATGTGAGTACCTCCCTTGTCAGTCAGTCCATGGATATGTTACCTTATACTCGAATAGACCGCATACGAGGGGGCTGTATGAGGAGTTAACTGGGGATGACTTTTACTTTTATTTTCTATGTTATACGTATTTTCTCTGCTGTGCGTAAAGCGGAAGTTGCATTAACTCTGACAGTAGTGTGACAGATGACGTCAACGCGTGAACCTCGAAGACCATAAGTGAGTTTGTCAGTTCGGGCCATTTGTGTCATCAAAAACGAATATCACCAGATCTCATAGAAGGCGTGCATCAAACTGCAGTGAGAGCTCCATTGTTGTACGTGGACTTAGCCACGTAGGTCAAAGGCCCTGAGACATCTTCGAGCCTCTTTTTCACCGATGTTTAAGAGCTGTGCCTGAAATCAGTTTTATGCAGCAAATTCCAAATGAGATAAACACAAAACAGGTCTGTCGAAGCAGAGGTTACGTTACTCGAAGAAAGCACCCAGCACTGTAATTCAAGGTGGCTGAGCTATGTCTGATGCATGTTGGGTTACCACCTATCCAAAAGAGTGTTGCTTTCCGTGCCTAATTCGGAGTGGCTGAAATCTAGAAGTGGACAGAATATGACAGGACAGACGGAAACGAAGGATGGTGTTGACGCTATTCGCCTTCCACGTTACCCTGCCTGTTTTAGACAAGAGACACTGGAAGATACGGCAGTCAACCAATATCAGTGTCGTACATGCTATTAGTTTCTAGCCAGATGGTCTGAGTGATTTTTCGTACTATAGACACGTCATACATTTGTAGTATAGTAGCTCCAGGTCGCCTGCTTGTCCTGTTCTTTTCTGTTTTCATCATGAACCTGTATTCCAAAAAATAATGTGGTTGTACGTTAGTGGAGCACCAAAGTTCTACTCTAGTGCTGTCATTGATGATGATGGTGGTCACCACTGATAGACTGTGATAAACAATGGACGCCGGGATAATGTGTCAGTCTGTACATCTGTAAGTTATCTGAAGTAATGTCTGCCCCATCTAAAAACATGCGCAGTAACCAGTTGGCAAAAACATATTGACGTTGAATAGCCGAGCTAATGAACGGCTACCAGGGCCAGGGCAGCCTGGTCCAACACAATGACATGTGCATTTCAAGCTCGACTTCATTTAAGCCTACTAATTACGAAGTATAGGCTGGAGACCTGGGACCAGCACTTTCAAAACGGGAACTTTCCGCGTTGCATTGTCCACATCACACGGTGCGTACAGTAGAACCATTCCAGTCACTAATTTTCGAAACCCACTTTATCAAAAGCTAACCTTTACTCAGACGATTTAAGACATCTGGATCAACATTCACGCAATTTACTAGAAAAATACTTGTCCCACTTTTTTCACAGATTATGCCTCCACTTTGCATCATATGCACTACGCTCTCAATTAATGCGGCCATTATCCCATAAACGCCACGCTCGCTGATGATGTGGAAGTGTTACATTTCGGCTTCAGCTACATCCACCTACACAGCTAGTAAGGAGAAAATCCATGAACTCCCAAACTATTCATGATGTTTACACGGTTTTCTGTTAACAAATTTCAAATATTAAAAACAAATAATGCACACAAATAATGGATTGTTATTTGTTCATCTCAACGATACATATTATTAACCAGGAAGCGCGTGAAATCAGTATCAATTCCTGTGAGGCTACTTAAATTAAGAAACGATGGTGACATAAGCCAGTTAATACAGTTAAGAGAACGACAAGCTCAGAAGTATTCGTTTGATGGTTGCGGAAAGAAAATTATGCGGGGGTCCATCAAACTTGGTGTATACCCGAGGCATAAATTCCGGATATCGTTGGCGCAACAAAGCATGACATTAACATAAAACAGAATATTTAGCGATGAATTATAGATATTTATTCAAGCTCTCAGAACCTCTTTGGTTCTCCAGTCTATAAGTAATCCGACAGTTACTTTTAATATTGGTTACAATACAAATTGATCTCGAGTACATGTTAAGACTGCCTAGCTCAGCTGCTGACTGTTCTGGTTTCATATTTAGTATCCTTAACTTTGTCGAATTTCTTCCAAGGTAGTCTTCTGTGATGTTCTTTACAGTAAAATTCTCATTGTAAGGGAGTTGAGAGCATTCGTAGGTCACCTGAATCTTGCTTATGTCTCCTCCGTGAGAAGTCGCTCGGGCAGTGATTGTACTGCAGGACATCTACCGTTTTCAGAAGTGAATAGTTTAGCGGTATTTTGCAAATTCGATCACGCACGTTTGTTGTCCGACGCCATATTTATTGGCGAACGCCATTTGGCCTAGTTTAATACTACTGCGAGACCTAACCTGTACGACTAGAGGTTCACTAAACTGAATATTATGAATAACATTATTGATTTTACAAAAGCTTTGATATCAATAGTAACAAGTTCAGCTGTAATTCCTGATCGGTGTACAGGGGTCCATATTTGTAGGAGCTGGTACATTCCGCCTGGAAAAACCTCCGAAAAACAATACGGGAAGACAAGGCATATATATATATATATATATATAT
>SJOL01006199.1:375285-419098 GCA_004794785.1 Opisthorchis felineus
TATATATATATATATATAGTGTTGGTTTATTTCATCATCCAAGAAACAAAGTGAGGCGGTTTTTATCAATTTTCCCAGTTTGGAGCATCATAAGTTCTTTTTTGGAGTAACACTCTTTTTCATCTTTCACGAATTTTCTCTAACGTGCATATCGAATATAGCCAACATTGCCCACCATCAATTTCGGCACTCCTAAGACTCATCAGGCAGGTGCAGTCTGCTCGAAGAAACAAAATGCACAATACAGGTGAAGAAAGAATGTCCATATTACCTTGATGTTTAAAATAAAAATTCCTCAAATAAACTGGGTTCTTGTGCCAGTGGAATATGGTTTGCTGCAGTTTGATGAAGTATTGGATTTTGAGGCCTTCCGCTTTGAAACTCAAAGCTAGTTCAGCATAGACAAGCTGAGACGGGGATATGTCGTGGTGGGTCAGAATAAAGGAGTTTGAGACCAGCTCACTAATTAGAAACACAGCAGGTAACTGCTTCCGGCAGACCGTTGCATTTTTGACAGATGGGAAGCAGATATATTCCAACCAAACCTGAATTCATTTGAACAGTGGAGAGCATTTTATATAAAATCCTACATTCTGCTTAACTGTACTGCTTGGTTTCCATAAACATTAGGCAACAGTAGGACTCTACAGATGTAGTCAAAATCGCAACCCGTATTTCCTGTAAATGATGATGACGCATAGCTGTCAGCCACACCAAGATCCTCGCTCATGCTCTCATCTGCTGCCTTTCAAAACGATTTGCGATGATTATTTTTTGCATACGCAGTAATAGCATGGCATACTGGTAATCAAGAATGCTGAACGAACCAATAGAAGTCGCTCATTATATACTTCCAAACTACTGTCAGTTCACTCTGAGGTGGCATTCCATTGGGAAATTAGGAACACCATGCCAACGCAGACCTTCTCGTGCTTGAAGGATTGAACCTTTCCCCTTGTATCAGGCGATATCAGATAGGCAAACACTTTTTAACCTCATGGCACTCATGAATTATAGATCCCCCACCGTTTTGCCCTTCTAGATGCATCTGATTTCTTTCTTTGACTTCTGACACCCCATCAGTTAGACAAGCTATTGTAGTTTTTTTAATCTTTGCCACTTCACAAGTTTCGTTCAATGTGACGGTGAGAAAACCAGCTGAAAGACGCGCATGAAACTTAAAGCTGGAAACAGAAGGTACAATATTTGATAGCCTTCTAGGTTTGCTGTGTCAACTCTAGATTAGAACGCAAGTAGACTCATCAGCTGTTCAGGTAAGTAGGTGAGTTCTCATATGAGTAAACCTGCATATTCACCGCTGGCGCAACGTAACTTTTACGTCAGATGTTATTTTCATACCCGTTTATTTGGAAGGTTTACTTACTTAAACATATATCGAGCGTACGATTTATGAGTTTACAAAATTATATTGAAGAATTCGAAGATCGTGGATTCAAACATGTCCAGTGTCACACAAACTACAGGCACGAACAACGAGCCGGCTGGCATTTTACGCTACAGAGTGAAATCTGCACCAAATGGTCTGAACGTCCGAAACCGAACATCCAAAGGGGAAGACAGTGTGCAGGTACATGTATTTTTGGGGTGGTACTAATAAGTTACTTCTATGTTTTTCACAGTACCCTTAATCCGTTTGTTGCATGACCGTTTTTCTTGAAACTGGTTGTCGCTATAATGGTCACAGAATATCAAAAAGAATCGGAAATTGTGGAAGACTTTTCCGGATTCGTGGGATCAGTTTAGCCCAGAGGCACCTCTAGCTATCTAAAAACTTGGCAGCCTTCTTTGGTTGCTACTGGGACGTAAACAGCCACGAAATTCTCTGATGATTGTCCGTAGCCTTTAAGAAATTGCTGTTACGGTCCCAGGTGTCAGCGTACTGGACAAGCCAAAGCGGTGCATGTTTCGTTATACGGTCATCCAGTGATAATAATCGCTCAAGCTCACGAATAAAATAGCCTTTACGCGCATTTGAAATGACTGTTAGCTAGCTCTTATATTTCCATGTGGGATAATTAAGCTGTAGTGTACTCTTGAGATGATTCTAGTGGCATTCACGAATTGAGCGACCAATTTTTGGGCAATAGTGGAACAGTAAAGTAATGACTTTGAATGGGTAAACTTAACCGTAGGCTCATCATTTCGTACTGTACACCGGAACAACAGAAGGACCTTCACTCTAAAATAGAGTGGAGTACTTCAGCCCCTGTGTACAACTGTATGATCACCGATACATAGCTTCCCCCCTGAAAATCTTGGTCTGCATCGCAAGGATAGGGTCACTAACAAGTTTGGACGCATTTTAACTTTCAGTCGCACCCAGATCTCTCATTACGCAACAGAGGATGAGATCAGCAGACATGTCACCAACACGTTGGCTGGAGTCGGTAAAATGACCCTGCATGCTGAGAGATGGATGCCTAATGGGTGAAAAGAGTTCAAACAGTTGATATCCTACTATGAACTCTACGAGGGAGACATACCGAAACCGAAGATTTTCGAGGAAATCTCAAACATCAATGTTAATTTCACCCCCCTCCTGTGGGGAAAACAATGCCATTTACAAAATGGTTTTCGAGGAAGTCGGCTTTAATATTCCCTACTAAATTTAGTAGAACCCCAACTATGCAGTTTTTGGCTAGAGGATCAAGAGTATTTCATTCCGGGTTTGGTATTAGTCAGTCACAAATCATTCGGATTTCACGTATTAATGTAATCGGCTCGAGTGAAATGGATGGATTCGTCATCAGTAACACACTGGAGTAGAGCAGTGGGAGGTCGGGTTTTACTCTGAAGTTACAGGCCTCATAACTAATGAACGTTCGGATACTCGTTAATATAGTTTTACACAGTAATCCGCCCTGAGAAAGGGCGTTTCGGTCTTTCCTGGGAGGTCATCTTCTCTGGAGGAGAATTAATCGCAACTCACAGGTGACTGACAACGTCACGCTAAACTTTCCCCATTAGGATCTAGCTTAACTGGCTACGATTATGTTGATTCATCCCCACTGGTTTAGCCAATAGTGTTCTTTCGGACAAAAACGTCACGACATTTTGATAAAATGAGTTCCTACAAACTTGAATGCTTAAAAATATCAGTAGACTGGTTCAGCCTGAGGCAAAACAAGAGCGGAATTTTTCATGTACTTGCACGAGTCTAATCCTGAAGTGTTTTTAACAGTGTGTCCATGAAATCGCAATTAGTACCGAATTTATTTATGATCCAGCAAATCACCTGTGAAAGTGAAAATTATACGTGCTAATCCTGTGACGGATCGATTCGTACAAATGAGCAACGTATCTAAATAACCAACCAAAAGACAAGGATATCATCTAGGTTAGCGTCTCATTAATTAAGCTGGGAAGGTCATCATGCATCAGGTTAATTCTTCGCCAGACGTCCACATTCCGGGAAAAACCACAAAAAGTTTCAGGTTTAAATTGGAGGAGAATAGGAATGTCAGCGCTTTAACATAAGTATCCCGTTGATAACTGTTCACTTTGGAGAAGTGAGTTTATACCATCTTGCTGTATCAAAGGAAGCATGGAATTTCCTCGGCTACTGATTTCAGCCTTTAGAAACCTAACCGTGAACAAAGTCTGTTACTGAAATTTCAAAATGCTGCGTACGGTTTGTTGATAAAATTAAACCGGTTCAGACAATGAGTTTTATTTCAGTGCAAGATGGACGATGACCTTTTAAACCTCTGTCTTCAAACCCGTTTGTAATTCAGCTGATGCATTTTTTTAGACCATCCTAGGGTTCTTCGACAACATTCAGCTCTACAGTCGTGGAATTACATGGAGGTTTCGTGAGCTATACCAGAGCGTGGACGCACTCAAAATTTGGTTGGTACGTTTCACGCCTTCGAATAAGCCTCCGCCACACCCCGAGAGAGTAGACGCGGAATTACAGGTGAGTAGGGGTATACTGTTATTTCTAACCATCACATGTAGGTCGCGTCCTTATTTGACGATAATTTGCTGCCTTCAAACCGTCACAACAACACACTGAATACAACTGCCCAGGAGGCCCGTTGTCACTACTGCTTGTGCCACAACTGGAGCAAAACCGGCAGGGAGTTTTCGGAAATTTTCCAGCGATTGTCCGCCGGAATTTCACTCATCTGTTGTTTCGCTGTTCACTCCATGTTACCCAGTTTATTCGGTTTTGATTCTTTCTGGTAAACTCACTGAATGGTCTGTGTGAACCACAGCCAATACATACAAAATTCGAGTATAAGATTTATTGTGCGTGGTTATATATCGTTGCGGAATTCGAAGAATCCACGTTCACAACACTCGCGTCATCCTCCTGTCCTGGCACATTTATTCTGGTGGGTCCACATCAAAGTCGGGGAATGGTTAGGGAAGCACTGAACTCGAGCTTCGCTGTCACAAGAGATCATCAGCAGTGCTTATCCTTAGCTATGTTGGGGCCTGAACTCCGGACATCCGGCATGCGAGGCGAGCACGTTACCATCACTCCGCCAGCCCACACTTCGCGCATCTGAATTTTCACATCTGAACAGGTGAACATGTTCACGCTTGAGCGACGTGACTGGTTAGTCCGACGGTCCGAAACGTCGACCTAGTAGCTCTCCTGGTTGTGTCGATCCCTTGGCGCATCTGTCAGGACATCTCAGTCAGGTAGCGCCGCGGAAGCTCGAAAAGAGAGTGATGTGAACAAGAAAACTAGATCTATTTCGTTTTGGTCGTTGTTCAGCTGCAGTGCGGACTATGAGTAGAATAATTAAAATGAGTAGAATAATCCAAAATAATATTCCAGAAGACTCGTGAGTCCTTCTTGATGACCTTACTCACCATTCTCATTTTACTCTGGTAGTTATTGGACAAAATCACACACACGCTCTGGCGTCACAAAGTGGACACGGTGGAGAACTTGTCTTTCCTGGAACGCCACAAGCCTTCTGTAAATCTTCAGGGAAATTCATCAGTGATTGGCCTCGAGGTGAGTATTACATCATTCACCCTTTATGTATTCCAGATAGGAAGCAACCTATGCAATGGCATCTTAAAGAGGATGCACGCTTTATGTGTGACGGTCAGCTCATCTGACCATCATATTTGCCCCCTCCTGGTTCGCATGACAACAGATCAGTAGCGCTTAGGACTTTAACAGCTTGTTGTTATATCTTCGCCAGTGTCAGACGATAGTGTTATTGTGCAGTAGTGGTAAGACTGCAGTTTCGGGTGTTCGCAATTTCGTTCTCGACGATTTCTTCCTCGAACGCGCTTGCAGTAGAAAGGAAATCCTTCCAGCAAAGACGTCCCCTCGATAAAAATAGCAAAGTTTAAGGAATGGACCAGTCACCGAAAAGATAAGTCGTACTTATAAGTAACTATAAATTTTCTCCCAAGTTACTAAACGCTCTAATTTTAATCTTTTTTCTTCAGAAAGCCGACCAGATTTCGTTGGCCTCACTTGAGTCTCGGATGGCGATTATGGTTCAAGATGGCGAGGCTTTAAACAGCAAACTACAAAAATACATATGCCACCTTGAAAAAACGGGGGACAGCAGGCATTCATTCAGGATACCTGAGGGAATAAATCGGGTAAATCCACTCTCCGACGAATATCATTGTGAGCGCATTTTATCAGCATGACAATATTTGTTGAGGGGTAATCCATTCAGTATTTCAAAGTTTACCAACGTCGCTTCGCAGAAAGAAAGCAATTTCGATTTTCGACTTAGTAGTAGATAGTTTGAGCTAAATCTTCAAAGGATCTCGGATTAAAATACATACTAATTGCTACACACCATGCATCACAACGGGTCCATGTGAATAGTTGCCAGATTGAACTGGAGATCATCGATGGCCAATCATTCGCTTGAGACAGCCAGCCTGGATAACCCTACGTATGCTTTCACCGTATTGTTTTGCGGTTTTAATTTTTTTTATCCCGCAGTTAACTATGCAGGAATAAATCTAGACAGTTGATTTTAACCGCTGAAGTTAAACCTTGGACTCCAAAGATTAGGTGGACGAAAAATCTCAGTATATTTTTTCCCCATTTGATTAGCGAGAAAGAGGCTTATTGTTTCTTACCTAAAATATGGGTGTTTTGGGATCAGTAGTTTACATTCATCATGATAACTAACTAAATATGGATGACTGCGGATAACAGACGCCCCATACCGAGTGAAAAATGTGTCGTCAGCTGCATCAGTACAGCAGAGTCATACGGTGAACATAACGAAATCTAGTAAGAGGTACTATGTGGAGAACCACAACTACAGCATGTAGACAATCGAACCAACAATGGTAACCTCATATGTCTATCAATGGTAGTTAGTTCTTTTTTCAACATACATTTCCAGAAGCGGACAATTGCAATCAACCTTGAAAAATATGGCAGTTTTGTGAAGCAAAATGTCGCACAGCTTAGCGCCCAGCTGAGCAGTACTTTGGGTCGAAATCGCGAAACAACTGCTTTCAAACAAGTGAGGTACGAAAAAGTGTGCGTCCGCATCACATGAAACTGTGGACGACAAGTGAGTTAAAGTGGTGTTGATGATATACTATAGTTCCATATATTAAGCATATCTTGAGAATGATCTACTGAATGATCATAACAGCCAAATGACGAACCATTCCTGCTGCTAAGTGTAGATGACCTACACCAACTGATCAAGTCTGTCGAGAATGAATTTACTGCATTATAACAGTATCCCTCTCAAATGCCGCTTTCTGTAGCATGGCTACGTTCTGCACTAGTTGACCTTGAAATGTTCAAATACAATTCTCAACTACTGATTTGTCTAAGTCTATGACCAACGTTTGCTTACACAGTCAACTAAGGAACAAAATAAATAAGGTTTCAATAGGCTGTTCAGTGCCCTTCAACAACGCCTCAAAAGCCTTGGTCGGTGTAAAATGTATAAGGGATTTTAGATGCTTTACCACCAAAGTGATGTCCCCAAGATTATCACTCAGTAACGTGCGCTCCTAAGGATCCCAAAAGAAACGAACATTTGGGGAATTTCGATAGTCCGTTGCCATCAACCGGGACATCACAAATAGAGGCAACGACCTGGAAGTGTCCATAATTTCAGAGGAGAGAAGTGACCGAAAAACCAGGAGTCCATCTGGAAGATCCGCCGCCAGATTATCAGGGGACACGCTGCACGCAACCCCATCACTTCCCAAAGAAGGCATCTGCTTTGCTACTATAAAGGTCGAGATCAGCTTGGAGGAGACAGATTTTTATCGTCAGGTCGCCTGATGTAGACACGCAGACAAACAATGTGCAGAAACGGCGTAGATTGCCACGCAATTTTTCTTAACCCGGCGAATCGATTAAGAAGAAACCTTTGACGATTCCGACATTGCCCTGGCGTAGTTCTGAGCAGCTAAAAGAAACTTGTTCCGAAGGAGAGGACCATGAGTGATTTTCCAAGAAAACGAATCTTTCCAGTCCTCGGGCTACTGTACGACGCTTTCAGAGTTTTACAAAACTCGGCCGTTCTTCCTGTTATCCAACTTGCGCGCAATTTGACGATATCTCTCCAAAAGTCATAAATGATGTACAACCTCAGCAGTTAGTGATGCTCATTAGAAAAATAGCAGGTAGCGTGGTTTCAGAAGAGTCTGGATGACAGAGAGAGGCTTGGAAGAATACACTTGCACATGCACTGTGTTTGCTTATGTCGGAAGAACCTAGACTTAACTTTCTAGCCTCAACTACACCTTTTCCCTACTAAATGAACCGCATAAATTTCAATTTCTCTTTCGTAGCATATAAATGTGAACACATGTTTGGTCCCAAGTGACTCATTGACAATTTTTGGGTGTGACACGGCAATACGACTAAGTAAATATCCTGACAACACAAACAGGCAAATAATGAATCAAAACAAAATAGACCATAATTGGAAACACCCAAAAAGCACCATAACTTTTAAATATTCCTGCCTCATAATTATTAGTGTATACCTGATGTGCTAACGGAACGGTGCAACACATGTCAAAACTTCCTTGATCATCTCTCAACTCGTCCGACGGCCTCAAGATTATTGAACATAATGGGATTTCGGGTAGACCCAAAATCTCGCTAAAATACTCAGGATGGAAGTCATTAGTAACGCAGTCATTTGATGAGGAGATACCCTATGCAAGTGGTTCTATAAATGTCATTGTCCAATTAACAGAAGCAGCCGCTTTTTCAACTTATTTCCACAGCTAGTTTTCTCACGTCGGACAAATGCGTTGGAGGGGAAGTTGTCTCCAAACACTCAGTTTACAGGCCTAAGAAGTTATATGTGAACAAACAAAAACGCGAACAGGGTCCAGGTTGAACGTTCAGAAACGTGAAAGATCACCGGTGAACTAGTTGGGACCGGTCAGTAGAAGGTAAGGAGGAGCGTAAACTGCTAGACGACCGTGGGGCTTTTCAGCCCATGACGATAAGCCAACCACCAAATCTCCATTGGATTCTTTTGTCCCCTAAGTTCTCAACTTCGTGGCTGCTCGACCTACGTTATTTCATTCTGGTGGCCATCGAAGTGATCGTGGCGGTCTGTGTTTGGCAGACCTGAAGTAACACCACCTGAAGTGAATCAGACCTACCCCATGTGATCATGTAGCCGTTAGCGCTTTTTGGATATTATGGCTTCTTGATAAGACCATGGGTGGGAAAGCCCCTTACTCTCTTGTCCTAGTAGTACATACATCCTAACGTTACGATCAAAAATATGGGGTACCCGATATATGCTTAACCATGATGATAGGTCGGGAGTAACATCACGTAACCTAATGGGCCGCAAAAACTAAGTTGCAATTCATTTTAATACGGAGTCCAGCCAGTGGACGGCAGCGTGAAATAATCAACTCAAGATATTATGCAGCATCCAGTGAATTTTCCAAGGGTTTGTTCTGTTTCCTTTCAAGGAACAATCTCTGTACGGTTTTCGACCACCTAGGAGACTCTAGATCCCGAAACACTTCCCCTTTTGATACTGTTACGTACAGTTGTTTTTCGAACACGGAAAACAGTAGCTTTGGGCAAATCCTCATGTACTTGCTTCCATTCTTCACGAACCGTCCGATTATTTCACCTTGGATTTTTCAGGTTGTTGAAACATACTACTAGACGTCTATCATGTGGTTAGATAAATCATTCTCGCCATGTCACTTAGATATACTTTACTATTCGAAGTCATATCGCAGTTAGTTTCCTGATCGGTAGTCTGCGACCAATTGTACCAGTCTTGGGCTATCCATTAACAATCAAATGGCGTTGTAAGACAGCTCAAAAATAATAATACATCAAAGGAACGCGTAGTCTCTAAGTTGCACAACTTGTATAGAGAGTGATGTCTTTGTTCCAGATGCTTCGTCCACATCAGCCAAGAATATGCGAAATTTGAAGATGTCAGCTGAACAACCACCTTGTTTCTGTCGCATCTTTCCACAACCGCACGCCTGTTCCCCCTCCAACTTCCGGATGCTTTCCATGTCGAGCGAACCCGGGCAGCTATTTTATTTCGCTGAGTTGTACCTCTACAAACATTGTTTGGAACTTTCCATCCGTTTGTCGTAAGTATTTGAAGTTAAAAATGATGCGTTAGAATGTTCGATCAAAACTGTTCTAACAACAGTACGTGCAGTAATTCATGCGATAATCAATAAAGTAAGGGAACGATTGGGTGGCCGTTCTTCATTGGGATGGTCACAGTACCAATTTCGTCAAATGAGATAAAGCAAGAACGAAATTGTTGAGTGCCATTTCCGTCAACTGCGTACTGATGATGTATCCTCGTATGGTGATGAAACGTTTGCAAGTCAATTACCAAGCTCAGCGAACAGATCAGCAACCAGTAAACTCACCCGTGTTACCAATAGTTCGACACATTTCCAGCGGAATAGGTTTGATGCATGGCACCGTAATTGGCTAAGGCAATGCGTGAACATATCTCTTGGTCAAAAGTTTGATGACACTGATCATCCAAACAAGCTTTTCGTTGAACATTAGCATCGATTCGATCGCCGGACTTGAATGCAGCCGAAAAAGTCGCAATGTGATTTCGAAATCCGGTATTATGCTAAGAGGATTCTTAGGAACTCCTACTCTGCCTTGTTGAGGCAAAACGTTTCATCTTGCTAACAGATCTTAGCTGCTTATTTTCTCACTTGTCCATCGTCTAACCACAGGGCATGTGCTGATCTGGGGAGGAGATACAGAAAACACTAATATTAGTTAGGGTTATTTTCGACACTATAGGAATATCCGAAAAAACGAATAAACCGTTGAGTTATTTACCAAAACATCGTCTTAAAAGATGGCGAGACTGTAGAAAACAGTTCAACTGGCCTTCATCAACGTGAATCATGGATGACCAGTTCTCAATTAGAAACAAAAGATGGACAAGGGTCATTTTTCCTCAGCGCAGCCAAGCGGTTTGTTAGGTTTGACATCCTTCGCTCTCCGGGAATGGAGAACTGGAACGAAGATAGATAATAATAAATAAATAATAGTTAAGCTGTAACACCCTTTCGGTGCCTAGCTGCCATGCCACCAGAAGGAAGCACGGGGGCTGGGATACTGCCAGGTTGCCCAAGCCTAGACAGGAGAAGTCGAGATGCAGAGGCCGGGTTCAAACCACGGACCTTCCGGCCAGTAAATTCGCGCTATAACCCCTGAACCATCTCGCCCCCCTCCCAGAACGAAGATAGAAATGACATAGAATGGATTGCTATGCTGGCGATTCGAACCTTCCAAAAGATGCGGGAATATCGTGGGGAAACTACTGCGTAAGCAACCTGATACTCAACTTTCAATGAGCTCTGTAATATTATACTGTGCAAGTTGACCTACCACCGTGAAAACAATATTCGTGAGAAATAATCCGGTTTTCGTTCTGATCTGGAACATACCAATCAAATCGACACTTTGAATGAAGAGCTTGGACGGCGCCACTTATGTCTACCATTTAGAATCGTCGTCTTCTACGATGCAAAAAACCGATTTCGACTCCATTGAACATCTGGAACAAAGGTTGTTTCTGGCAATGAAATGTTCCTCTTTCAAAAACATCCATATAAAGGCGACTAAAGGTGTACTTTCTGTGTCGTTGGACCTTTTTCCTCGCAGAGCTTATTTCACTAAGCTACTTGGAGTGCAGACCAGGATTTTGGCAACGGTATGTTTTGAACAGCCAACTCATTTACACTGGTAAAAGACGTTCCCCAGGCAAATGATTCAGGAGCCAAATCAACCGCTAATGATCCCGATCGATGAAGTCCTCGAAGGCGTCACACTCCCAATCCACATATGATCGGACAGGACAGATTAACCTAATGAAGTGAGATGTGTGCGTGTGCCGGTTGTGCGCTTTTTCCGTAATATGGGTAAAGAATTTAGCAACAAAAATTTCCGCACCTTGTAGTGATTAAGCAGTTTTTGCATCATCTTTCACAAAAATGCTCCCCCAGTCTTCACGTGGGCAGGTCTAGGGTAAGTATACTAATAATGATCTTGGTCATACATAGCTTAGCAACAAACATCATTGGCGACATCGCATTTGATTACTTTATAGTGTCTACCGCGATATAATGTCATTCTACAGGTTTAGTAATGTTCGGACCTGCTAAATACAGGGGGCGGTAGAGCGATAGGTTTATCGATGTCAAGTGAAGCTATGCAGATTTCAAATTATTGACGGACACAATCGCAGAAGCGCAGCCGCGTATCGACAAGTGAACAAATTATGTTAGGCATCCAGGTGCATCAACAATAGCATCATCTAAGGAATAGCAAGCTAAGAAGAGGTGTCTACTGGAGGACTGGAAGAGTTAAGTTCATGAGTTGCCTAAGCAGTTCCATGCATGCACCGAATTCGGATAGCAGTGGACGGGGAAAATGGGAAATTGAGTGGCTACGAAAGAACCGGTGCTGGTATTTCAGTGGTCTGGTCTATAAATAGTATACACCACAAACCAAAAATCCACCTGCCACTTATTTGCAATTCAACCTGGTGTCAGCAAAGGACTTAAGAGAAATCCATCAACTGATTGTGCTGAATAAAGGCCGCCTTATATTTCGGGTCAGTGGGTCTGCTCGATCAACTAAGAACGACGACAGTGACTTTCCGAGGGGCATGCACAATCAACCCATCGACCATTCGGAAACAAAGCCCCACTAGTCATTACGAAGTAGTCAAGCGTGCTGCTTAAGGATGTTTTCGCAGATTTGCGAACGTCTGTGGCAGTGATCCGGTAACAGATTTGCAATAACTGCATGAGCACCCTTGAATCACACTGATAAACGCGGGGGGGGGGTCATTGTGTGCGTGGATGCAACACAAGACTGCATGATATAGCCGAAGAGTTTTCAGCAACCTTGTGAGCAGTGCGTTACGTCTATACAACGTATAGCCATATCTCGAACATCGTGCCAACTGAAATATGAAGCAGTATGGCGCAGCACATCGGGTTGCTTAAAAATATCATAAACGAGAGATTCAGCATGGGTTCCAGGTGAGTCTCCCGTCAAAACCGAACTGGTATGCAAATGGGTATTTCGCTGAGATAGTCTAGTTGAAAAATAAACCAATCAAACTGTTAATCACTTCACTCAGGACAAATCGAGAACCAACAAAAACAACCAAAACTTCACATTCCAACCACAAGGTTATACAACTTCCGAGTCAGTAACGAAGCAACTTTCCCGTGAGGAAATCCTTCAAGACCTCTTAGATGCACCTTTGGATACCGTTCCATAGGCTGTCGGGCATTGATTTCATTCTTTTCTGGTGTATCCTCTGATTTCATCCAGATAACACAACAGACGTATTGCTCGTTTTTATAAGTTTATTGCTAATTCCATACGACTAGGGTGAATTGAGATCATTCCATCTTTAGATCAGTAACCAAGTAGGTATTTTATTGCTCGATTATTCAATCCACAATGTACAAGTCTAAGTGGGTAAAATATGAAACCGTTGACAATTCAGGATAGGTTCATTCTTACGCACTCTAAACATGTCCTTTTTACGAGCTTAATAAACTTGAGGGCAAACAACCAAAAGGCTCGGAGAAAGATAAGGCAGCGGATGCCGAAGGACAGCAAACTGGCTCCAAGATCGTGGGAACCATCGCATAACATTTGCTACATTTAATGAGCCTTCGCCAAACGCTGGACATTAATCCCAATAACACCCAGTGTTTCTCCTCAGTGACAGAGAATTCTGTTTGAAAAGGTCTTAAACGGGCACAATTTACAATACAAACGGGCACATATTTCTTGAAAAACAATGTTCCGCTCGGGAACAGCTGTTTTCACATTAATGTGGGCATTTGATCGACCGCATAAGAATGACCACTGAGATCAGGTCTTAGGGGTGGTCCACGGTGGAAGTCCGTTCTTCGACAAATACTCTCGTTTGCACATGAATTTGTTTTTGAATCCAACTGAACCTCTCGTTTATGATGGTCCATTCTATTTAAAAAGAGCAACCAAGACTAAAACTCAAAGAAGACACGATGATTAAAAAAACAAGTCCTGGGGATATGTCTAGATATCGGTTGTTCAGATTAATTTACTGCCAAGCTCGGCGAACACATCAATTGTCACATGATCAGCAGTCAATAAGCTGGAAGCATTTTATAGCCCAACTAAATCCATGAAGTACATTGTAAAAAGCAAATTTTCCGAAGTATTTTTGATGAAAAAATGCGATCATCTTGGGTGAGTGAAAGACAGCAGATAAGGTAACGGGTATAAAGTGAAATTGCACATCAACCTCTGGCGTGCAGCGAAGCCATACCATAGGGTTCATGAAGATAGGTTATTCAGATATTCTTCCAGACGGCTCCAGTCAATGTCACCTGGATCTTTTATGGGTCTTCTGGTTGCAGAGTGGACTATTCGGTCAACAATCGCATCCAGTTTCCTGGATGACGCTAGAACGTCGTAGAGAGCGAGAGAGAGAGAGAGGAATCGGAGGTAACAAATAAATAGGGTGTCGAATTCGTACCAACAGCGTAAAGGAATCTGACGGAGAGTATGGTGTGTTGGTTTACTCAAGATCTGGGCAATTTAGTCCCGGAAGCATTAACTGTCTGTGAGCATCCAAAAGCCGTGGTTTCTGGTGCTCCAGATCACCGTTCTTAGCCATCAGTACAATAACAAGTCAAAATTGATGTCAACAGCAAAATCAAAACACAACCAAAGACCGAAACATCAAGGACTAGGTGGAGATGAGATTGGAAAGATGAAGCTAAGAAAGCATCCTACGAAAACTGTGCAATCTGATATGGATTGAAATCCGGTGGGTCAGGTGTGCAAAGCCAAGAGCAAGCAAACTAAACCATAAAGAGCTCCGCTGGAATGCAACTGAATGTAAGCCGCAAACGGGACTCACCTCTGAGAACAGCAGACGAACGACCGATCGCCAGAAGCCGTCGGGTAAATTCTTTCGCCACAATTTTGAATACATCCTGGGAGTGAATGGGAGGGAAATGATAGTTGGGTGAATGGATCGATGACTCTTCACAAAGCGAGGGAAACTCCGAGGCAGACATTGCATGTTACTAAGATGTCTGGATTTCCCAACGGCCACGGACTAGTGACCGGCCTCAGCACCTCAGGGTGTGACATAAAGGTTGACAGATTCGCACTCACTCAGTAATCGAAGTCTCCTACTGTGTAGAACTGAAAGCATACGGGGGCAAGGGTCGTCCAACAGACAAAGAACATTTAGTTTGGTCGTTATTTTGAACAATACTTATTCAGAAAGATGACGAAACAAACAATAAAACGCTTTGGACAACTAACGACGACTGCGCATCACTTATAAACGTTTTCCCTCATACACTATGGTTTCCTCGCGTTTGTAAAAGGCAAGTAGCCACAAAACATAACGGTTTGTAGATGAAAACGAAAGGGGGAAAACCTGTAACTCTCCCACGAATTCAGATAATCAGTATAAAACAGGTAGCCTATACTCCTACGGGAGTCAACAGTGGAATCAATGCAAAGATTTTCTAATCAGTAAACTGTACCTAAAACTCTGAAAAGGCTTGAGCTCAGGAGAAACAATCTATCATGCATTAGGGCTGAAACGCAATCCATAGAGCAGAAAAGTATCAGGAATGTTGGTTGTTGATCAGGTGACCGTCGATCCGTTCACCGAGCTTGGAAACTGACTTGCGAACGTGTCGTCGCCATACGAGGAAATTTCATCAGCTATGCATTGATGACGTCTCCTCGTATGGTGACGAGACGCTTGCAAGTCAACTGCCAAGCTCGGCGAACAGACCAACAGCCATCTGATCAACAACCAATAAACTCACCCGAGCTACCAATATTTCGACACACTACCACTATTGGGTATGACTGAATTTCCATAGAACTCAAGACAATAAATGATACCAACATTGAAGAGTAAATGACCGTAAAAATCGAACCGTGAGCAGGAAAGTCCCTCATCGTCGAGCGCGTGAGAGAGTTAGCAAGGTGTGAGGCAACACAAACGAGGTGGAACAGAAAATAATCTGGTGAAGACAACAAGAGTAAGCTGACCTTAGATTGGAAGCGTCCTTTGGCAAAATGTCGAGATAGGGACGCAACCACTAACTTGGCTGTGTCGGTGGCTTGACTTGAGCGGTTCGAGGAAGAAGAATCCTAAAAACATGGGAGAAGAAAAATAGCGGATTTGAACAGAACACATTCTCTCCCTCTGAATTGAGAGTACTGAGGTTAGCGCCTACTGCAGACTTGAAATCAAACCGCACATAGTGATCGTGGAGTTGGTGGGTTGAATGCAACAGCCAACCCCCTACCTAGTAGGTTTGTACCAAAGCGAAAACCGGGATGAAGTCCTGGAGTCACGGTTGTGGATTTCAAAGTGAATACCACAACTAGCAAATCGTCAGCGGCTCTTCACTGCACTCAAGGAGATGACAAAGATAAATCAGCTTAGTAAGATGCTCGGATATGTATATTACTTGCTGAATAGACGCCTTGCAAGCGTCGGCATATTACACTTATTCACTGACTATATATTGGATTGCACGGTAAATCTAAGTAGCTCAGTCACCACAAACCAATGCGGAGAGGAATTCGTTGCGTGCTGAATGTAGAAGGCGGCATGCAATGAACCGGCTTTCCACGACAATGTAAAGAAAAAAGCATTGCATCAAACTACTTCAATTCACTAAAAGGCACTTGTCCTCCTGTCAAGAGATCATCTCGAACGGCCCACTACAGGCGACATCCTATGTGACTGCCATTCAAATAGACTTCAGTGGATTTCGGAGGAATGGATGAAACTGTACAAAAGATACATGTCGGATGCGGCACTAGTTCGCACGGGGAAGAAATAGGAAAGAAAGCCTCATTAAAATGTTTCACCTTTTTCCTATGAGTTCGTTTTTCAAGATTATCCGGGATTGCTATTATTTCCTGAGCGTGCGCAATCGGTTGAGCAACTTCGATCTTGAGTTTTGCAGTGGGCAATCCTTGTGACGCATTAACCTCGTTCGGAGTATCCAGATTCTGCGTATTCGACGAGGGACGCTCCCAAAAGTAGCGAACTGATTTGCTATTTGTCCTGTGCTCAGTACTGGACGGAGAAGAATCGAGTGACGTTTTCACGGAAGACTGCTTGGAAAGACAAATATATCATGAAAGACATCTAACTCAGGAGATAGAATATTGGCCAAGGAGCCGAAACCCAATTGAAGGGATACATGAAATTGAATAGAATCAAAGATTAGCCCGGGAACGAATGCCAAAGGAGGCGAAGTCCACCAGAGTACCCATCGCTGACAGAATTAAAACAATGCTGAAAAATTATCCTTCGACCAATAATCGAAACCCACGTTCGTTCAGGGCCGGAAATTTAGACAAGGGTCATCCGGTTCATGTAACTTCGACATTCACTGTCCATGTTGCCAGGGACCCAATAGCTCGCTAAGGATGAGTGAAAAATCCCGGGTCCACAAGCGGTGCGATATAGCCCTTGTGTTCCGTCGGACGTACTTACACACTTCACTTTGGGTATCGACCGAACAGACCATTCGGTTCGAATGACATGACCAACCCATCGTTACTGTTCCTGGTGGAACTAGAAATAATGATTACACGTAGCGGTGTCCGAAATCTCACTTTTTCCTCACTTATCACCAAAAAGAAAACAGCCAAATACAATTTGAAGGCATCATGGACCATAGGTGATATATCCCCATAAATGAAATTAATCTGAAAACCCTACAGGCATTTCATAGTTCACAACACACATCAAGAATTCAATTCTGTGGAGTGATGAGAAAAGGAATATTCCGAGGATTATTCACCAGAAAAGTTGATCATTTCCTAAATGCGACGAAAGTAATAGGTATTAAGGAAGTGGGGACTGAAAATCACACCTCTGGAAGCAAGTAAACTATACGCGTGTCCGAAAGTTTATTGAGATCTGCTACGCCAGCTGTTCACAACTGCGGGGAATCTAGAGATTTCAAGAGAAAAAAGTCATTTTTTACAGGCTACAGCTTCTATAACAACGCGATTTTGTTTCACGTTGTGCTTAAAACACGTAACATACACAACGAGAAGCCGCCGAACATGAACATCGTTTTCATGTTGAAACGGATCGTTTGAGTTAACAGGTGGGGGTGGGGTGACCCTGAATTACGTGCTTGAAGAGTGCAATGAGACTACAAAATATACAAGGTTGTTTCTAGATAGACTATCTTTCGAACAACTATACCAGGAAACGAAGACCCTCAAATATTAGACTAAGTAATGGCGTCACCGCCCCAGTCAGTTCCACTGGACTAGATGTAGCGGCTGACATATGTAGGGTCTGTCACCTAGATCTTGCTAACACTAGGCTTAGGCTTAGTTGAACTAATAATGCATCGTACCTTAAAATCTCCAATCAGATACGATGATTTCAAATTTGAACCAAGCTGAGATTAGTTTACTTGCGCACTGGTGATGACTCTGGGACGGGCCAGAGTAAACATGACGTACAGCATGCTGGACAAAACGGATTAATGAGTAATCAACACTGAAGAAACTGTACTGAAGCATCCGATGGGTATGAAATCAAACTCATTTTGCTTGAAAACTTCATTCTGATTAGCTGCATACCTTTGTCAAATCTTTGTCCAAATGTTTCCCATCTTCCACTCGGCATACCTTTGGGTAACTTGTTTCTAGTTTTTTAGGCGCAATTGCCTCAGCATCACTTTCATGGGATCGTTTGATACCACGGACCGTCGTATCCAGATTTTCGACACAGTAGGACGGCGTCGCCATCCGGCCGCAGGGTTCAGTGTCAGGATCGTAATTTGGTTTCACAAAGTGAGCGGGCTGAAAGAACACAGGACAGTGAATAGTTACGTGTAAGCGTGAATTGAAAAGCCGCCAGTCAACAGTGAAAATCGTAACACCACTTCATCATTGTTTAACAGGGTGGTAAAGTGAAAGTATTCCTAAACAACACAACTGATATGAGCGGTGTAAGTATATTATATGGGTGGAGGGAGATTTAAGAAACGGGCATGAATTTCCCTACAGACTAGCGTATACTGCAGCCAGGGTGATCGATTTGGTGGAACCACGCAAAGCTGAATGTGCGGTGAGATCCCTCAGTTAGGTAAATAAGGCGGGGCACTGCCAGGATGCCCGAACCTAGATAAGGGGATGGTTAAGTTCGTCCTGAAAAATATGGTTCAAAAGTTCGACCTCATGGCGGAGATAGTCGGCGTGAGTCAACACACTTGCCGTAGCCACCGACCTGAACAACCAGAGGACTGTGATTGTCATTGATCAAGCTGGTAAGAGAGCATCTGTAGATGTTAAGTATATTCCTTCAAACAGACCTTGCGGGGTTAGTAAACGTTGCATAAAAAGAGGCTGAGTTTCTTCACGATGGAACTACCAGAAAAATCAGTCATCCAGAAGACCTACTTCCTGGTTTGCCGAATACTCGTAACGAGAGGAATAAATTTCGTAAGGTTCGGTTTTGATCGAAGTGTGGAAGGGTTGGTCGGTAGGCGTTGGAGTAGGAGTTGTCCGAGCAACTGGTAGAACTCCATTTACTAGGTGAGAAGACTCCGTTGAAGTTTCCTAAATTGAAAAAGAAAAGAGTTATGCTCAGGGGCTTACCCGGAATTATTGTCACGGCAATGTTTGTAGAAATAGCGGCAAAGAAAACACTAAAATATAAGTGGATAAGGTATAACTACGCCAGTGATTTGTCGCTTTTAAGTCCATCATCCACCACGCATTTCGTTCCGACCGGGATGTGTTTGGGTAAGTGCTAGTCAGGTGATGCTGGTAAGCGTTTAACAGAGGCAGATATCAAGGCGTGCTTAAGCTGCTGCAAGGACTACTGGACAGTTTGTCATTGAGGCAGCTTGTATTGAGGCAGTTGTGTGAATAGCTGATGGCATGCGGAGGTTTCTGAATATGTGACATCACAAGTAAAGTTACAACGAGCTTTCGTTCTTAACTTAGATCACAAATATACTTAGTTTCAGTCGCCAACGGCTTAGGACCGATACGCGCAAAACCTACACTGTAACTGAAACGAAAGACAAAGACAAAGATAAGCAAACGGTTGCTCAACAATTCCTCTCTGCATCCAGGCAACTATTCCGCTCACTACTACTCAGCAGTATGATTAAAAATAGACCAGAAGCATACCATCACAGCACAAGGAAACTTCACAAATTATGGGTCGGTGAGTAGAAACGGAAATTGTCTAAAAGCATTTAGAGGAAATGGTTTGAAAAGTGCATCATAGTGGACGATACCGTTGAGGGGGCTGGAAACAAAGAGCTGAACATCGATTTCATGTGGCCAGATCCCGCTGCCATGGAAGATATGGACGAAGGACGCTGATTCGTATCCGTTTAGTACTGCAGATATTGCTCACAAGTAAAAATCAAATCGTGCATGGGCGAGCGAGGAATAACTTTGATGATTTCCGTTAACGCTGAAAGCACATACCGAGATCCAGCATCGTTGGGCATCAAAAGTCAACTACACTAATATCTCAAGAGATACTTCAGCAGCAATACAGCGTCCATGGTAACAGACAAGCAAGTGGCTTAACTGAAATCCACCGTGTGAAAGGAATAAATACAGCACGAGGGTTGAGGGGATGACCGGAACGCCACTGACTACGGTTGTATTGAGGGGTTGGCGGTGGATACTAACTGTCCGACTTCAATCCTGGCTAAAGAACGCTCTGAGTTCCAACCTCAGTTCCACCAAGGTTTCGTCTTCAGACAAGCCCGCCACAAGGTTGGGTCGTTTGTAGTCCACGTACCTCGTCATACTTCGTTTGGATGCCCGGTCAGGTTCCCAACCTAAAGTAGTTAACTGAGGTGTTGTTGCTAAACTTCTTTGGTGGTTGGAGTCTTTCGGACACAACATACAATGGGGGTTCGTCGTGTAAGTGAAGCGAAAAGCCGAGAAGCCTGGTATAGCTTCTTCATCCTTATTGGGAATCACCATCAGCACGCATCTCACGGATCAACAGTGACATTCGAACTCGAGAACTACCGGCTAGTAGCAGAAGAATAAACAGTTCGACCACGGTTGGCTGAAAATCTATATCCTGTCTAAGAGCGAGCTAATCACACTGCTGATCAGTCGCTCGTGGCCGAACGGTTCAGTATAACTGGGAGGTTTCGAGATCGAATCTCACTTTCAGAATGGACAGGCTTCGCTCACGGACTTTCAGAATATCCTCATACTACCAACAAACCCAACAAATGAACCGGAGGGCGGGCACGGAAAAAGACGGTTGGAGTCTTGGGAAAACGATCTCGAACGACAATCGATCGCTATGCGGTTGGTCTGTGGTTGATTTGCTGCGGTTTGGAGGATTCCTGGTGACCCAATGTTTGTGGGAGATCTGTACCTGTGACAAACATATTATTTGTACAGAGCTGAGTGAAGCGACTACGGTTTTCAGTCCCGAAACATCTGTGTGATTCTGTCGCCAAGTCTGTTTCCACTTTCCCCAATCAGTTCGCTTCTGACACTAGCATGTATAGTGATACCCGTGCACCTCGTCATCCGGAGGAGTCACTTAAGGTCTCGCCATAGGTCACCGTTTCACCTTCCAACTGACGCGGTTAGTTGGAGCACATGCAGATAATATGAATGCGTCACTCGAATTTTCTGCTGATTCAAATAGACCCGACTAGTCTAGTTTCAAGTAGTCAAAACACGTCAAACATGCGAACTTGAAGAACATCGGCACCCAAGACTGTTACAGAAAACGTACGCTGGCCACCCAAATAACCTGATAGCAGGCAACGGAAGGAAGCACGAAGGCTGTGATACTGCCAGGTTACCCAAGCCTAGACATAGGCAGTGGAGATGCTGAGGTTGGGTTTGAACCACGGACCTTCCGGTCCGTAAGCTGGTGCTTTAACCACTGAGCTATCTCGAGACCGATAACTTGATGGAATTCGAATTGAAAGACTGACGGGCGCAACTCCGAAAACATAAGTACATACTTGTCCTCTCGAGGTATTTCGCGAACTGCTGTGAGACTGCATTACTTCGCCAGGTCAACGCAAGTAACGTAGTAAATGTGCTCACTGGACACCGTATCTGTCGTTGGGATTCAGTTCGCCACAGCATTATAACCACGAAGCAATCGTTTAAAGCGCACTTATACACAAAATGTATACAGCCCTGAGGGCAGCTCATATCCACTTTACACCACAGCAAAGACAATAAAACGGGTCAGCTGAGCGAGCATATCTTTCAAGACAACATGAAAATTAAAAAGCTCAAAACAAACCCATGTATGGGATCTGGCATCAGACAGATAAGCTAAAGTATGCACAACTTCCATTGACCGGTCCGCCATAGAAAGGCAACTTTTCACGGGGACGGAAATAGTGGCCATGTTAGGCAACGGAATTGGATCCCTACACTCAGCGACGATTTCGATTAAGCTTAAGACTTTGTCCATTGTATGCAAACCGGTATTTGAAAAGCTGCCCATCCACCGATTGACGTAACTGAGTAAGTACAATGGCAAATCTTGGTGGTGTGGAAAGGTTGGGTTTGCTTGGTCGGTCGTACCTGAAAAATCGAATCTCATTAATCGTCCCTAGCGACTATGGTAAGACTGCTTAATTTTTAACTGATGAGAGAGAAAGCCCGCGTGACATTTTATTGAACTTGATAGAAAAGGAATCATCGGATGTACGCTAATTTGATAAAGCTGAATCGGCCAGACCATCGGGAGAACTGTGGGGTTTCCGTCAAAACTCAAGATATTAGTGAGTTGTGCCGTAGAGGTTGGTATATGTTGCCATTTTTGTTTGCAAACATAAAAAAGGAAGTTCTCGATTTTATTAGAAAAAGGATCCAAGACAACAGACGCTAGAGAGTATACCTTGTGCGAGCGATCGGGTGCAGATGAGCAGGGAAATGTGGAAGCATTGGGTCCAGTCTTCACGACGTCCACATCACCATGCTCCGATGGCTGTTGTTTATTCATATGTTTTGCTTTAGCCTGGACAATTTCTAAAGCCGTTTCTGGTGTAGTTTCTCCTCGTCGAATTTGGGTGATTAGTCTCGCCATTCGAGTGCGGTACATAGCAGCCACCTGTATCGAATAGAAAAACAGAGGTACATATAGAATTGGAATGACACAAGAAATATTACAGACAAACGCACCAGAAAACGGGTTCACAGAAAGAGGCTCCTGACAGTCATCATAGTGAAATGCACACCATATGTATTGAAGGAAGAAACAGGCTACGACGTATTAGTGTGTAACGATTCCCTAGAATAGCTTACACCACCCTGGCTTATTTTAGGGGTAACATTCACCATTCGGGTATATCGGGTACTAAAAAATCGTCCAGAAATCCCTGTAATCTTTCCAAAAAAAATTTTTTCAACGCGGTGCTCAGTGCCCCCGACTATCTTTTACCCCACATAAACAAAGAAAAAACAGTTCGATGACAAGTCAAAATACGATTTGCGTGGTATCGAATGAGTGCGACAAAAACAGCCTCGATAAGTAGTCACAATCATCAAAGTACTCTGGAGACAAGTGCCAACTCTCAAAGTGAAAAACTTCAATCAACTGGATGTGCACGATTGACCGTAATCTGGACGCACAGTTTCGTGCGAACTGACAGAAATTCAAGCTGAGTATGTAGAAATCTGTGTCAATTAAGCACGTTCACATTGGGGGGACGTAGGAGGTTGAGACAAAACGCAGAGGGACCGGTGCACAGGGTAGATCGCGCAAGAATGTATGGTGCAAGATGTCCCACTAACCAAGACAATGGGTGCAAACGTGTATGATGAAAGACTGACCTTTGATTCTTGGAACATAGCGTACTCCGCTGCAGCACAGACTTTGATTAGAGAACCGTGGTCATCGGAAGGAAAATGTGATTTCATTGCAGTCAATAGAAGCTGGAATGTTTGATCTCGAGCTTTACCGGTGATCCCGGTAAGGGAGCGATCATTCGGGTTGAGGAGAGACGATTGTTCCGGGGCAGCAGCCCAAGTAGACTGACGAAAGTGATGGAAATTCATGCGGATAATGTTATTCGAAATTGGTACATGTTTGTGAGAGCAACTGAGGTTCAAATGAGAAATTACACATCCGGACAGCTGTTACCAACGTTACCCGTTCGAAGGTGTATACGAAGATACGCAACACAGGCAAAGTAATTGCCAAACTCATTGAACAGACCAATTGGCACCTGATGGAAAATCAACACGTCCAGTAGAAATTGGCAAGCTGGACTAGCTATCTTATGACAGGTAATTTGCGCGTAATATGACGATGCAGAGGCCCTTATTGTGATGGAAAAATACGCGGACAATCAATCAAAATTACTGATGGGAGATGGCTCAGCGAACCCAATGGAAGAACAGACAGTTCCCATAACAAGAAAAAAGGTCACAGTAAATCCACTTGGTTCAATGGACTTTTAAATCAGATGAAATATTCCCATGGAGTCATAGAATAGTTTTCGGTAATTCTCCTTCCGACCAATATGCCTACAAGATCATAGCATTCGAATTAAAGTAAGATGGGCTATCAGCTTCTACACAACGGTCAGTATAAGACATCACTAACATGATTATATGCAGCCAAGTGGTATGGTTAGGTTGTTGACCTGTGGAGACACTCGGGGTGTCTGTTCAGGGTCGTGCCAGGTGTTGTTTGCGCATGTACATTCACAGTACTCTATACATTAACTTAGGGAGAAACCTGTTGCCTATTTCGGGAAAATTAGGTTTCAAATATGTTGAAATATCTACAAAATACCTACAGACAGACAGTCCTTCCTCAAAACTCGACTGGTTGATTCAAAAATCAAAGCGGCTTGACTGATGCTCTTGATTGTTGGTAGGGAGATTTGGGAAATTTCAATGAAGACACTTCGCGCTCTAAGTGAAGCCACTGTATGCTGAAAAGCTGTACGACAATGTACAGCTGTTTCATTCATAATGGGAATCGTTAGCAGTGCGCGTCTCACGAAACCAACAAGAGTTTCGAACTGTTAAGTGTTACGCCTGAAGGTCGCGGTTTGCATTTCGTGAGATCCGCACTATTGACGATTCCCAATAAGAATTAAACAGCTGTATGGTGCTTCTCGGCTTTCCAGCATACACTGGCTTCACTTAAAAGACAAAATCTCCATTGGAACCTTGAATCAAAAGCTGCTCCACGTAACTCAGCCAGTACCAAAAAGAGGCATCCCTTGGCGAAAGCCAAAGTGTTTTGCAGATGAGGTAAGTGCACAATATGCTAAAAGTTGAGATAAAAATGAGGGTACCCCAGGTAACTAGGTCTCAAATGTGTATCAATGACGCGCATTTATTCATCCACTGACAGGATAGGCTACCAAAGCCACCAGAAACCTTCAAAAGGGCACTATTCTCAACACAAACAGGTGGATGGAAGAGGTTACCTTTACGTCACCACTATCAGCATTTGCTCGGCGCTTCCGAAACTCCTCCTCAATGACTGCCATTCTGTCGATTCGCTCATTTTCTTCTAACTGGCTAGGACTGACAGTTTCAGTATCTTCATCGAAGTAAGCGTTGCCCCATTCCTGTACATCGGTTGTTGAATCTAATCAGTGAAGAGAACAGGTGAAGAAAAGTGAAAGTAACATGTGTAGTTTGAGCAGATGAGCAAGATAGTGGCTCGTTCCTGAAATAAGGTCGATGAAGCCCAACAGCCCACAAGTGGATTCGCCCTTCTTGGGACGCATTACAGAGACATAGTCATTGAATTTCCATCAATCGTATGTTCTTCTTGAGCACCAAACCGTGCAAACGTGAGCAAGTGCAAACTAGCCTGGTATTAACGAGAGGCTCAACTGGATCTCAAATATATCTCTCATTTGTGATGTCCTTCAACTGAACGGCCTGCAGAGATAGTCGCCAATTAGAGACGAAATGCAAAACCATCAGTGGGCGTGTTTTACAAGCTTTGAAATTCACGGCAGAACCGGGTTACAAAGCACGGAGAAGAGATTTATGAGATGACAACCTAGGTGCCTTAGGCGGGTAACATCGGGACAAGCAGACTACTGATAAACTGGACTAGTACCGCGAAAGCTTCAAAATGTGACACCCGAGCTTTCGGCAACAGCTTGATGGGCAATTTGTGTGACCTGACAAACTCCACTGGAGGAAGAATCTGGTTAAATGCGTCCTCCATACTGTTAGACCGGAGACCACTAATCTGAAAACCCGAACGGGATATTTTTCAATGGAGATTCCTCTGTGAGTTGAGTCATTCTATGCTGAAACACCAGGAAGCACAGCACAGCTGTCTTATCTCTAATGGCACTCACCAGCAGTGCGCACCTCACGAATCTCCAGCAAGATTCGACCTCGCGACCTCTGGCTAGTAGGGAAAGACAAACTGAAAAACTGACAACTCGTTTTGAGACAAGGCGTAGTGCTGCTTATCCTTCAAATGGGATACGTATTGTGTTACCGTTTGAAACTTCCAGCTAGAAATCATGGAAACGAATGTTAAAGGGGCATCCGATTCTATAGGATAACTTGCTGCAATCAAAGGCCGAAAAGTACACTGGGTAACGAAGTCCACATGTTACACTATGCCGGTGGAAAACCAGTATGACCGTACGAAACTACCGAACTCCGCTATATACATTCGGAGAGCCCAATTCCCAAAAGCTGGTGAATAATCAGAGCCGCTCACTACAGCCTGCGTGCAAACAGGCTGCTACCATGTGTGGGAAAAGGTTAAACTGTTTCACAATCCAATTCTATGAACATTCTGACAATTCCTTAACTTTGGTTAGCGCCCCCTTTTAATTGGACAGAGGAGAAATCAAAGTAAAGCATAAAAAACATCAAGGCATAAATCTGTGGTAGCGTATTGCTTATTGTCCCAAAAAATGAACTCGAGGTCATGTGAAGACTCACTCCACGCTAAACTTCGAAAGGCGGCAAGATTATCGCTCACGCGGTTTTTATTGACACAAACATCACACCGGTTGATGCATCCTGGAGGTTCATCATTGAAATAATCAGCCAGCTGTCGATGACGGCAACTAAAAAGGAAACAGGTCAATGAGTCGGTTTGGTAAAATAGCAGAATAAACCAAATGCGCAGGCTCAGGAAATGAAAGCAGCACAAACAGTTCCGCAATTTTTTTGATAAAAAACATCCAGTTAACAGACACAGATGCACTGGATTTGATGGCACAAGGAGATTGAACACCTACTGAATTTTACGGTAATTAACTTGAACGTGTAGTATGTTTTAGTGTCCAACCTTCCGTGAGTCCTGAAAGTCATGGGCTATCAGTACTCTTAATCAACAATAAAAGGTACCGTTTACTTGGACGGAAATGCGCCTTATTTTGCTAGGAGCAATTTGTGGACTAGATTATTAACTCCCAAGACGGATGATCCACAACTTCTATCGATCTTGAAGAAGGAATCCAGTTCAACTGCAGGAAACAGATGACGCGCTTTTAATTAAAAGGTTAAGCGCATGATGCGAATTGTACCTTATGTTTTGGCACTCTTTTCGCACCTCACTAGAAAGCCAGATATTTCGGGAGCTTCAGGTTCACAGTTTCCATCTCGATTCAGCCCATTGGGATAGTGGCTCGTGTCAGTTTGACAGACCACACTACAGAAAAGCACGAGTTTGTTGCTTCGACGTAGTTGAAGTCTTGTAATCTAGTTGGGTAGTTTTCACGTTTAGCAGCTGTTCCAATAAGTGGTCTGCATAAAACTGACCCCACGTGTGGATACATTAATTTCCGTTGCAGTCTAGTTATATGGGGTAAACTCAGTCCAGTTCAGCTTGTCAACCGCGGATGACTGTCATGGTATAATGGTTCAAGCAGCTACATTTCGTTTGACTCATGAGTTGAAGTTAATATTCTCCAGAAATCAGTGACGTCAAGGCATCTCAGTGTACTCAAGGAAGATGAATAGGGGCACTTACACATTGTATACGATGTGTTTGTTGCATGCACGCCACTGACCACGTGACTGAAGCAATCCAGTCAGTATCGCTACTACGAAAGTGATGTCCGAGGGTCCCGATATTACCAGAATACATTAGACTGGAAACTGCTTTCGCATCCGAATTGAATACGGAAGTTTAGAAGTACTGTCAAGTTGATCGTAAAATCAAAAGAATAGTCCGCATCCTTGAGATGCAGCGGGGATCAGGTCTACCATATAGGACACCTAGTAGTATAGGCGAAAACAAGCCCCATTTGGAGACCACAAGCACCGTCAGGTTGAAAAATTTTAAGGGTATTCTGTTTAACAGTAAGGTTATTCAAATTCATGATCATCACCCAGCTGGTCTAGTCGCCAGAAATGGTGTAGAGATCTACAAAAAAGGGTTCTGACCAAATCACTGCTTGTTCTGATGAGGAGAAATTCATAAAGACCCAGCAGGTTTAGTATCAAAAGCTCAGAAGAAAAGTGAGCATATAAGTACCTTCAGTTTGATTGTTTGATACGTCTTACGTATTATATCAGTTGGTTTGTGATAGACAGATTGCGATTTAGTGGGTCAACCAGCCTAGCAGTAAGCCAGCCGAAAAATTTAGTGATACTCTTTTTAAAGCAAACAGCTGAATAACATAAATCAAACGGATGAGGATAATCCAACCTGTGAATGGCACAGGGACCAGGTGCGTAAACAACAAGTGAAGACTCGAGTGAACTCATTAGATGCCCTGTGGAAACACTTATTAGTAGACGTGCACCGATAATCAAGATCGGCCCATTTTCCAATGCTACCGGTTATCCGTGACCAAACGTTTCAGCTACAGTTACTAGTTCGTTTGCCACGGGGAAAACACGTGAATTCACTCCAAGTGGTGCGCTAGTGAGCATTGATTAGTAGACAAACGAGCAGACATCAAAGGGTGGTCATCCGACAGTAGTTGGGGACAAACCACAAACTCACAATTGTTGCACTATTACTAATACAGAGGAACATCGATCTTACGGAACACTCAAACAAGCACCGACTTTACGAAAGAATCAGAATGGCCGAACCAGTACAAATTAACCGACCGACTCATAGTAACCATGCGGGAATATAGACTGAGTTCGGCAATTTCAATAGTGTGTTGGCTTAACTTTTCAAGATAAAAATCCAACTTGTTCGTCCGACGCTGAGAGGAGGAAAACGATATTAATCATCAATGCAAGCGTTGGTTTCACACTGACAAATAAAAGTCGATTTTCTTTGGAAAGTGACGCATCCGATCGGCGAATTCAATGTCGGTTGGCACTAGGACAACGTTGTAGTGACCAGGAGGATGATGGGGTTCCCTTCAACCAAAGGAAAGTTCCATTGAGCGATGCTGAGGAGTAGCTGTTTCCAATAACTCTGAGCTCTTGAAATCCACCATATTTGGTTCAGTTCTTCGATGACATGCATCTGTACTCTTACGCCCAAGATATGGGTGACGTGCTAGCGTGAGAGCAGAGGAACGGTGGAAACTACCAAGCATATGGTACTTGAATTGATGTCTACCTGGTAGAGAGAAGCAACTAGTTTGATCGTGCATAGGACAAGTGAAGCTGCGAGGATGTTAACGGACGTGAGAACGCGGCCAGCAGTAATGCGCAGAAGACACTGACAATTAACAAAGGGGTCCGGTTAAGATGACAAAATCCTCGGTGCGCTGCCTGCTTTGAGGAGGAAAATAACCCCGGGGAAGTCAGTTTAGGTTCAGTTCGTGATAGTCGTTCGTAGACAAGAACATGTGCAATACTGTCGTTAAAGCCAGCATGACAGAAGTTTTGTTGCATTTGTAACCGGTATCAGAAACGTCTTTGGAAGAAACACATCAGTAGACTTTGTATGGACTTTGTATGGGGCTGATCCTTTTGGGAACATTATTACCGGTGCAATATAGAGATGTATGGTTGGAGGTTCACTCAAAAGACATACACGAAGGACGACCCATTCGCAAAGCTGTTTGGCAATCAGTCTGTCTAAGATGTGTGAACTGAAATATACAAGAGCGCGGTAAGAAGTAACATCAGACGTATAACAGCAGCCACACTATGGTTGTCTCTAGCATTCGACGAATAAGCACACATGCCACTAAGCATAGAAAGGGTTTCCCAGTTATGAAACTTCGTTCATTTATGCAGGGCGCTTTTGACGGTCACTAATCGATTTACACACGGTGAACCTCCCTAAAAATAGTGGGCCATATCTAGAAAAGGTTCGGAATGTGCGGGTTTGCCCCCATCTACGCAGCCGGCGTAAAATATAGTTCGGTAAACCTTACACAGAATTCCAGAAACAGATGGTGTCAACCATACTCTCCCATCGTTCTTAAGGGGATTTTCCCCGTTTGTTTAGGGTGAATGTCATATTCTTCAGCTTTTTTGTGCGTACACGTTAAGGGTCGCCAAACTCGGGAATACAGTGAACATACTATGATCCCGTGGTGACCTATGTTGCTAAGCAAAGATGGAAAGTTCAGTTCATGGCCCTTAAGTTCAGACGCCCATTTCCTGTTCGAATACCAGACCACATCCATTGTTTATAATTCATTTACTACGCCAATCTATGCCCCCTAACGTTTACATTTACAGACAATACATTACTCATCTTGTGATGACCAGAGTCATTCAACGTGCCTATAACCTGTGAACTGGAATTCATTGATCCAAGGGTGTCCTGGCAGGGTGGATGAACGAGGCATTGCAATCTGCCAACCGACAGTGTCGGATAGAGAAGCGTTCGCGCAAGTCGTAACCAATGTTGAGCATATACGAATGCAATGAGTACTGTGGCCTAAAGCAGTAGTTAAGACGTATGTGAGGACTGAACGATGCATTGGTGTTCGCCGATTTATCGGGAGCGACTGATTATACAAAGGGACTGACTCATCAGAATGAAATGCAGCTGCAATCAGTGTTGTAGGGGGGCAATGGAGGTCAACCCATCGTAGTGGTTGCATTGCTCAAACTTTGCATAAATGGACACAGTAGAAAAGTGCTGTCCTCAAGTTAAACACTCATCATCATCATCATCGAGAGCATGACATTAGTGTTCAACATTGATGCTTCGCTTCCGTATAACCATGATTTATTTGAAAGCATTATTGTGAAAAAAAGAATAAAAATGGAAGGGGAAGGGTCTAATTCTTTGAAGAACGACAAGCTGTCTGCTTTATGTAGCAATCGATGTAATCAGATGATCTGAAAATTACTAGGTTAAGGTTTTGCAGCTAGGTAGAAATTAACAGTAAAGTTGTGGTTAGCTCCCGAGAAATCTAGCACTCAAAACGGTTCTGTCTTATCGGGTGAATGACTGGTACAGAATGTCACTAGCTTCAGGCACTAGGGAACAAGAAAGACTAAGTTCTGAGAATACAAACACTTACATAGTGGACTCCACAAAGTTGACCATCTTCTCTAAGTCGTCCTTACGGTGGGCATGGTTTTTTGAGTCGGATTTTCTATGCTGCAAATATTGTGAGGTGAAATTTGAGTGAAGCGGGCACAAATTAAGTGTAACATGATCGGATAATCTTCATTAATAAAGGAAAGTAGTTGTGCAGGCAGAGTTGAAAAAATTGGCGTAGCACATTTGTGGCACACTAAAAAGGTGATAAACCAATCAGTAGCTATACTGTCTTAGGCCACTACACATAATTTTACGGAAGCATCAATTCAAACCGTCCAACGGTTAATTCTGGGGGTCTAGATGGTACATGACGAACTGGGAATATTGTTCTTGGTTGTCAAACAGCGTGATACGAAAGGACAGAACGCCATCAAAAATGGAGCCTGAAGTGGTCTGTGTCTGCACACTGTGTAAGAGGAGTCTCTAAGGATCCCAGCTACTGCAGTCGGTTTGCATATGAAACATGTAACCAGCTGTAAAAATATGGTCAGAGCTCACCAACAGTCCAGATAAGATAGAAAAACCAATCAGCACTGAGAACTGATTGTCCTGCTTATTAAACCTTTCGGCTACGCCAAATCACCCCGACTGGCTACCTCTGATCACCGATGCCTTTGCATAGATGTGTGTGTAATTGCAACATCTAGTTGCTAGTTTTTTATTACACGCGCGACTGATTACAATGGAATAGAGAAGTCGTGGTCATGTTACGACAATATAGATGAAGCGAAGTACGCAAATATCTTATAAGGATGGCGAGATGCAAGGGAACACGTGAAGAGAGCATTGGATGAGATGCTGAGAATTTCCATGAAAGGAAAAAAGTTCACTTTGCTGGAGGCCCGTGAGGCAATTAGTTTGACTGGTTATGATAGTACAAAACGCTGAAGAGACCTGTGGAGTCAGAAACTAGGACACCTGCCGCATGAAGAAAAAGTTGGTTTAGAATTACCAGTTTATGCAAGTAGTTGCAGCCACCCGCTTATTCAAAATCGACGTAGCTTTCGGATCCTTTATTTATTCAATCTTCTCTGCTCTCCTGTGTGCTGCCGACAAATAGCTGGTTAAGCATATGAAGTAAAGACCAGATTTTCACGCTGGAACTGGGCTGTGTAGAATCCAACAAAACAACTCACATTTGTATTTTGATTTGTCAGAAACATGACGGTATTCCTTTCCTGCTTGGAGTAGTAGATGCGACAGAAGGCTTGTTTGCCATCTCGACCGGCGCGTCCGGACTCCTGGTAATAAGATGCAATACTCTTCGGCAGAGTCCAGTGGAAGACAAACCTACACGGAGGCAGAGGTAGTTTGGTCAGAGCTGACGAAAAAATGATACCATTAAATAACTATGTGGAGGTCATGGCTTCAATGAGACAGTGCCGAACAATTACTGCACAGAGAAAGCAGTTTCCCAAGAGGAGCATGCTAGTGTCTGCCATAACAAGCCTTGGTTCAGGTGAACAGGATTGTCATCCACTGTTGAGAATCCATGAAATGGATGTTCAGATTGCAAGTGGTCGTGTGAAGTATCCAACCAGGTCTTGCACTAACACATCTTATGTGATATCCGACGCATTCATGGACAAAAGGGCCTCTTAGTTTAGCCTCACTACCCACAACTGCGGTAAATGGCCGAGAGTGAACCGGTGTGATGCAAATGCTTATGTAGCTCGACGGCTGAAACACGGTTGCTGCTCACTAACTATTAGGGGAAGCCGATACTGTGCCGGTTGCGAGACTGAGAACTTCCTGTGGAACATGACATCAAACGTTCAAAGAGAGATCCAAAGGCAAACAGAGGACGAACTGTTCGCTCGAATAAGGCATCCGAACTGAAAGCCTCAAAGGAGATAGCTAAATAGATGACGTTGTAGCACCCATACACGGCAACGGCCACAGAAGGGAGCCTATCGTCATACAACATGCCTCCTGAAGGAAATGACAGTATGGAACCAAAACGTTTTCACTGGAAGATAATAATGCACAAAAAACTCCGAACGAAATAAATTTTTCGTGAGGAACACGCTCTTACCCATTCAGAAATGCGGAGTGTTTCTCTAAAATGAAAGTCATCAGAATGAGTTTTGCCCACCGAATTCAGAGTACCAACCCAAATCTGCCGCACCATGTTTCGACGATACAGTGAAGAACATAATTGCGCATAAGCTTTTTCGAGGTGACGGAAAGACGAATTCAGCTACATCTCGCTCGACCTACTCGGATCGATATTTGCGTACGTTAGTTGTTTCACTTGATCACCACACCTGAGTGAATGACCTTGGGTCAATCGATCAGGCGGATGCTCCTGCCTTGGACGTAGTGGGCTCGCTGCCTCATTTTGACAGCCGTTGCGTCAGAGTCAGGCAGTCATCAGCAGAAGCCATGTTTTCAGGTTTAAACAACCAAACATCTGCAGAAAAAAACTCAACCTTCGAGTGCGAAATAAGACTGAAGAGAATTAAGGTACTATGCCTACTGATGAGCGTCAAGAAGGGCACAGCAGGCAGTAATTTGTCCGGAGTTTTCATCGCGAAACTACCAATCGGAGTAAGCGATTTGCATACCACAACACACCGGATGTCACTAATAGTAATAATAATAAGTCGTGTACCGAGCAGGACGACCGGTAAAATTCAGATACCTACGAACCAAAACGGACGGTAACTGTCGGAAGGCTCAATCAGAACAAAGAGTGGAAACTACTGAAAACGACGGTGCCTGAAAAACCAATAAACTAAGAAGAAATCATATTATAACGCAACATAGACCTTGAACGGGCAACCAGAGGACCGGAATCACATTAAAGATGCAAGTTGCTTTTAAGCTAAACTCTATAAGCTCAATTATGAGGGAAGGTAAAATCCACCCAACAGCGCACTGACGATGCTTCCTTGAATGATGAGAAGACGTTTGCAAATCAAATATCAAGTTCGGTGAACAAGACAAATAATGAATCCACCAGCAGTGGCGCGTAAACTGATACATGGTGGCGAATCAGAATACCTAGAGTGACAAAAAGCTCGTCGATTTAATGTGATTCGCAACCACCAAAGAAAACGAGGTTTTCTGTTCCTGAACAATTTTGGCTAAAGATTCCCGGAGTACACACCACGACAACGCAGTGCGAAGCGAGAGTTACCGAAACCAATCTGAATACATTAAATTGGTCGCATCTTCCTGCCTAGAATCCACTTGACTCTCCTCACAAATGGTCATAAACCCTGCAGAACACGGCAAATAACCAACCCCAATGGCGTCCATGCTGTTTAAACGGCATCTCATTATCAGCATGCATTGTTGGAGTAATTATTTGATGATGGGCAGGATGAAACTCAGTAGATCTCATCTTGAGGAAACGGGCGAAAACTGTCGACTATCGTACGACAGAGAACTGATGAAGATGAAGCCAGGACGTCCAGCTGATCAGAGTAATACCCTAGGCCTACAGCCCGAAAAAGGATTTCGTCAGTTGCATAATTAAACCGACTTAAAACGACGACGGGGTATCCCTCATCCCCTCCAAAACCTTAAAAGACCACGAAGTCTTTGGGATTGGGTCTACACAGCGTCACAAGCATACTGCCCTAGTTCTAAACCTCTTCTCGGTACCCACCGGTCGGTACATGTTGCGAGAACAGCACCCATCTACTTATCACATCACATTTCCAGAAAAAAGGGGCGGCCTGGGTTCTCTTTGTCGTTCCTCCGTACCGCATTGCCTCCTATCGGTATGATCATCGGTTCACGTGACGTTTGTCTCAGTTACTGTACCTGTCAATCACTGACGTCCACCTCAGTGAAAATTCCAAGGTGTCTTACATACCACGAGTTCAAGGTCACGTTCCAAACTACTCTTACGCCAATGCTTCACGTGCCCCTATACGCTCCCCTGTTTTGAAGTTCGCCAACACAGGTGAATTGGAGATGAATAAGAAAACTTCGTGGGCATATTTTGTTCCGCAAATCCAGAGATTAATTAAGCGATCAAGCATAAACACAACAATGACACTACGATGACCGGGGTTGGAAGCCCGTTTTTTGAGTTGGCTGCTGGTCCATGTCCTCGTAATGCACAAGGGGTATTCCAGGAAACAATTGAAAATTAAATTGAAATTGAAATTTCCAGAATTGACAACTGGAAACGAGTTACGGAGATGTGCACAATTACATGGGAATTGCTGAAAAGCTTCAAATGATGATGATAATCTCACCTCACGTTGGCCCGATCCACACCCATGCCAAAACTGATTGTTGCAGCCACCACTGGAAATACTCCGGCCGACCAATCGTTCTGCACGGTTTCGCGGTCTGTCTTCGTTAAGCCGGCGTGATATGCTCGAGTGGGTAACCCGCGTCCGTTTAGACGACCTGCCATCAATTCGCAATCTGATCGCGTTCGACAATAAACGATACCGGACCCGATGTGATCCTACGCAGATGAAATTGAAAAATTTATTCAGATGCTTACCCAGGACTTCTTTACTGACCCATCCCAAGAAAGGCAAGCCGACGCATAACTGAAAACATCCTCATGAGGAGTTTCACAAAGATCCGAGAAAGTGACGTCGTAAAATAGATTGGGGCGAAAGACGCCGCATTTAAAAGTCCGGAAGCCGAGAGACGGTGAAGACAAATGGCCTTTGCCAGGACTGGACAAGCCTAACTTTAAGCTTTTAATAATATCATCTTGAACGCGGGCCGTCGCAGTGGCAGTGAGAGCGATACACGGGACATTCGGAAAAAATGTTTGACGGGTCTTGCCCAGACCCAAATAAGCTGGCCTGAAATCGTGGCCCCATTCCGAAACACAATGGGCTTCGTCAACAACGAAATAACTGATCGCATCTTTATTGGAAAGACTGTTAGCAAGAACAGAGAATGAAGCAGTCTGTATCTGTTCTGGGGTAACGTACAATAATTTGGGAAAATGTGGGGAATATATAGAGGTGTGTAAAAGACTATCAATAAGACTTTGGCGTTGTTTTGAGTTCAATCTGGAGTTGATTGTTATGGCGTTTATTCCGAGGTGTTCCAAATGAGCAAGTTGATCGTTTATCAGAGCGAGAAGAGGGGACACAACCAAGGTAACCCCAAGATGGCAGACTGCAGGTAGCTGGAAACACAAGGATTTGCCAGAACCCGTTGGCATGGAGATAAATATGTCGTGTTGACCTGTAAGGTGCAGTTAGCGTAACAAGAATACGTACGTCGAAACACACAACGAACAGCTTGCTCTTGCAAGGAGCTCTTGAAAGATGAAAGCTTGAAAATAGAGGATAGAGCATTAGAAATGCTAAGCACTCCGTCATGGGACATTATCAGTGAAGTAAATGGAAGTGGATGCTTCTACCGGAGTTTGAACGCTTTGAATACTTGTAGCGTCATTCAAGATGGTTCTGCAAGTCAAACAACAGCATGTAAACGCAAACAACTTAATCATTGTACACAAAGATCATGAAAGCTAACTGTGAGTAATCAGAATCAATAGCTCCTCAAGGAGCACAAACCTCAAAAGGGTACTTATCATTGTCATCTATCCAGCAGCAAACGATAGTGCTTACCTCCTATGCTTGTTGGGCTAATCTGAGTCTAGGGCAAAAACACCCGACCCACAAATGTGTTTGCAGCTCAGCGGCAACAGTCTGCTTCCGGAAAGCAATGACTTCCGAAACGAACATCTACCCTGGGTAACCTGGTGCCACTCTAAGGTAAAACAATTGTGGCGATAAATTATTGGTGTGGAGTTCTAATCAGAAGTCGCTTCTTCTGGCGTACTCCAATTAGGCAATTGTACGCGTCCTTATGGAGCATGGGTTACCGTCTGGTCATTTCAGTTCATCCTGGTTATTCAGCCATTAGCCCTGAACTAAAGGTGCGTTGCTTCCAGCCGTTGAGGCTTTATTCACCAAAAGAATGGGAAGATGGGGGGGGGGCGAGGGAAAATGTCAATCCTACCGACTTTATTAGTGTGAAAGCCTATACTTTGTTGCTAGATCACACTGTAGGCCGTTGGACCGTTTCCATTCACGACGTGGCTGGGGAAAATGGGCTCGGCGGGGTAAGCGGTGCTCTAATACATGAAATTACCTAATCACCGTAATCTACAGTGTGATCAAATGGTCTTCCAAAAACCGTCATGTATGCCCACACATTGCAAGTCAGCTGTTCCCCCCAGAGTCATGCGATTCTCAGAAGGTACTGGTAATCAAAAACCGAAATATTTCATAAATCCCATAACTACCACCAGAGACAGCAACAGTGGTAATTGTGACGAGAATTTTCTGCCGTATGACCACGACTTTTATTTTATTCTTGGGGCTTCGAATGTTCAATTGGGTAATCTAAAAGGAAATTGGCAGCAGGAATGCCACTAACATCGGTTAGCCGTCATTTCATGCAACGTCTCCTGCGAGGCAGAAAAAGGATAAGCGGGATCCATCCTGCAAGGCAGACCGGACTAGCAACACCCAAGCTCATCGTCAAATCCTTCACGTTCTTCTGCATTCACACGTTGTCCACCCCCAGTTTGCGCCATTCTGGAAGAGGCACGGAGAACAATACAAGCCTCGATAGACGGTTCGACATGTGGAGCATATGGCCCAGCTACCGTGATGGTGTTGGATATTTTACGCCAATTGCACAGCTGAACATCCATTTTCTAATCACGAATTCGCGGACGCCATCCGATACCATGAGACGATGATGTCACTGTGAAGTTCGTATTTCTGCGTACACCGACTACAGATATGATCCACAAAGCAGTATGGATAGAAGTGAAGAAGTGCATACTCTGGATCTGACAAAAAAAGACACCCTGTGAATGCCAAAGGCACATGTAGCATTTTGTGCTCCCTATCATGGGCATCGGTGTGGAGTAATCTCCCAACTTGTAGTAGGTTTCTGCCGCTGTTCACGTACACACATTCGCATCCACACAATGTCCCATATATATTCACAGACAGGGGTGCGGTTTCACGGTTGTCCCGCCACTGAAATCAGTTGTGGATCACTCCCTATTGGAGTCAGACAATTATATGACCTGTCGAATGGTATTAGTGGGCGACCTACGCATTCATATATTCACATATTTCGCCATGCAAACAAATAATCTATTTATCGTACCATTGGGAAAACACCACTATTCTATGCAACCATCCAAAGAGAAGGATAAGTGCACTATCAGATGCGCGAAAGAGACGAGGTCACCTTAGAAATATGGTCTAGCGTGTGGAGATTCCACAGTAGTCTTTGTGGTACAAAGATGACTACCAGCACAACAGGTTAGAGGAGGTGGTCCAATCATAATTTGAGGCAAACCAACATTGCAAAGTAAGCACCATTGTCCGGAGGCCAGCCGCCGCTAATAACGCACCGGCATGCCAACTGGACGAATGTGTCACGTGCGGGCTGCGGACCAAACGAAGCCATGCCGTGACTGGTCAGAATGTCAGCCAATCTGAATCGAGCATCTTTAGCTCGACGCTCTTCGCCCCCTCACGGGGATTCTAGCACGACCTTGTGGAACATTCTGTGATGACCCTATAAATAGGATTGTAATAATCTTCCTTTGTCTCCATAAAGGGCTGTCTGAAGCAACCGTGCCTTTTGGTACACCATAGTAAACGGAGAAGGAAGCCAAGGACCCACGCAGAGTTACACGATCGTTCAGAATATGCAACACCAATATACACCCCACTAGTTCCCCACTAGTTCTCTACTATCCCCAGGAATGGCTCTGGGAGGCCAGATAAACTGCTATCTTAGGTATTTGGTCCATCTTTCCAATCGGTGTTTCTCGGTGAATCACTGAGTGGTTTTTTATACCTATCGTTTTACTGCACTGGCTTTCTTTTGGCCATTTGGTCCTAAAATAGTGGTACAGGATACGGCTGTTTCAAGTTGTAAAAGCTCCCTCCACCTCCTGAGCTTTCAATGTCCACCAAAGCTCTCGGTTCCGCCCTCAGCTCTTCGTTGTTTAGCGTTTGAGGGATTTGAATGTGCCATCGCACTCGTTCACTGGTCTGGGTTCCCTAATATCAGTCAGACGCAACGATCTCCACAATATCTAGTGATCGTTTGATCGCATGGGATAAGTAGGACGGATAGCTGCGAACGCCAGTACCAAAGCCCGTTTCATGATCATCGTCTGATGATCATGCCTGGCGGCATGCCACCCACAATTTGGGAATAAACATTATTATTATCATCATCATAATCATCATCAGAGATGGCGACATCAGTGCTGATACTGACGGTTCACTGCTGTGCAAACTTAAGTTTCGTCTAATTCTACTTAAAACACCGGAGCGAAAACAGGAAACATGAGTGGGTGGGGAGGGGACCTAGTGCTGATCCATGTCAAGCATTCCGAGATGCCTACACATCCAAGCGCTCCACCGGACAATCTGGAATGTACCTGACACGAACGCCACTGACGTTGATTAGCCGCCACTTCTTGCAACGTCTCCAGCCAAGCACAGGTGGGGTCACGGGGACCCATCCTGGCGTACAACACCAACAACACCCAAACTCTCCGTGATCTCCTTTATGCCCTTCTGCCAAGCCATACGTTGTCCACTTCGTGGTCTGCGCCCTTCTGAAGGAGGCGCCGTGAACAATACTCGTCTCAGTAGACGGCGATTTGTCTTGCGCAGCACCTGGCCCAGCCATCGTAGTCGGTGGTGCTGGATGTTCTCCCCGATTGAAGTACCTGCTGCACAACCAAATATCCGTCTTCTAATCATCTCTCTACTAATCCGCTGACGCCATCCAAAACCAGCAACGCTTCTGAGGCATCGGTGGCCAAAAACCTGAAGACGCCTCCCATCATCTGTCTTCAGAGGCCGCATCTCGTACCCATACAACAACACAGCCCTTACTGTGGCCTGCAGCCCGTTTTACGTTTCGCCACGCTTTATCCCCGTGCTGGTTTCAAGTGGCGTTTGCTAACTGCCGACGACAGTTGAACTAGTTAGGATCAGAAATGATGACCTGCTGCGGCTCTCCGAAGATAGCAGGTTAGAATGCTTCCTGCCGACTTGAGAGGGCTCGAATGGAAGCGAGTTTTCAGGGCTCCCCACACTATGGCGTTATCGGAATCAAGTGGGGAACTCGAAATGAACAACAGCCCTGAATTGTACCTTTCCATTTCTGGCTGATAACCACGTGATTCAAATGGGTCCATGTTTGACTTGCACTTGTAGACCACCAGGTTGGGGCACATGTCAGCAATACAAATAAGTATCGGTTTTTGCGTCGGGTTGCGTTGGGCTTGAATGAGCTTGATAACTGAACGGCACAAAGACCACTGTTTACCCGACCCCAATCCAGCAAAGCGCGTTTCGGGTGAGGGGCTTAGTGCTAAACTCACGCCGTATATTCCACGAATCGCCGCTTCTGGATCACCGTGCACATAGGGAGTGGAATGTGAAAATTCTGAGTTAGCCCTTGGCACCTTGGGTGGCATGACCACGCTTGGATCTTGTATGCGTGTTTCAGAGAAACATGTACGTCAATTTTAAGGGAGTATAGGGTTTGGGCAAGCACGGTCTGCTTGCTTTTAGGTAAAAAGGATCTCTTGGGTTTAGTAATGGTAGTTTGTCTATCCTTAATGGGCAGTGTAGCGTATAGGGCGTCAGAAAGATAAACAGCAATCAAATGATCCAGCAACACTTACTTGTAGGTTGGCAAGGGGTTTAAGATGACACCAGTGGACAAAGAGCCGTGCAGGCAAATGATATGTTGCAGTTACCCAGGCCGACGAAGGGGGTTAGTCGAGTTACCCCACCTTGAACCTTGGACTCAAAAGTCTAACCCACAAGGCGGCAGGAGTATGAAGTTTTGTTGGGTGACTCTGCCCCTAGACTCCGGCTCTGACCCGCAGAGCGGCGGGCATTAAGGTTTTCTTGGGAATCCTTTCCCTGGGGCTGATGACTCAACATCTGACCCCCTTGGCTACAGGGGGTTGACCCAACTCGATGGCACAATGAATAAGACACAGACGTCTCACTTCTGATGATACCGAACACAGCAACGCGTTTGAAACCGCATACAGCTCATGTTGTAGCTTAGCACTGTTTCGGCCTTAGTGGATAACTAGCCGGCGGATACAGTCAACTGTTGGGCTATCTGAGTGTGCACGTCCTAGGAGCGTAGTTTTTTAACTCTCCCATCTTCGGAGGAAGGCGGAATAGCTGCTTTCGTAAATGTGAGCATGGTGGCCACCTGGGGAAAACAGATTCACGCCTCCAGCACAAAGGACATGACATTGCCCCCAGGCCGTCTCGCAATCCGATTACTCCTAGTACGGGGTCTCGCTGTTCACGCGCAAGATCGCTCAGTGGGTACAGCGCGAATTTCTGACCATGGTCCAACCCGACCTCTGCCTCTCGACTTATCCTATCTAGGCTTTGGCAATCCGGCAGTATCCCACCTCTCGTGCTTTCTTTGAGCGGCATGGCAGCTGGACACCGAAAGAGTGTTACGGCTGAACGATTATCGTTTTATTATCTTTTTGTCTTCCTTTTTTCCTTCCTGGCATGCTCGCAACTTGTGGAACGAAGTTTCAGTGAGTGTAACCGGCGGGAACATTACAACACTAAACCTGGAACACAACGTCATCTGACAGCTTGTGGTTGAGGGAATGACGTTAGAGGGTTCAAGGTATAACGAGGGCTCCGGATTTGTTCTTGTGTTAGTTTACACTCCTCCGCATGAAACTCGTCAACTTTTGCCCTCCTCATTTTATTTCTGCTTGTCCTTATCGGACGGTTACGGAGTATGTGGCCAGAAGAATTTTCACCCCACCTGGCCCTTACCAATCAAACCCTGAAAGGTGGAAGGGAAATATCGTGAAAAATTTACGAACTGTGCACTCTGTGCATGTGGCACTAGTCAGTCATGTAGTCCAGCGAAACTCACCCCAGGTTTACGCATACCGAAAAATATGAAGGTCGAAAACCAATGGGAACCAGCACCAACCGAAATGCCTAAAAGCTGCCATAACTTTCCATTAATCGGCCCGTCAGCACTTCAGGTAGTATGGTATGCCTGATCCCATTACAAACTATCTAATCACGAGGTAAAACGATATAACAAACAGCCAAATACGCGCATCAAAAAACTGTCACAAAACGTCACAATACCGATTACCTACGTTTGGATTAAGATGAGATGAGATGGTATAGACTTCCGGTTTGCAAATTTCGGCTTATTTTGCAGCAAAAGTTAATGTTACTACCATGAATTTCTTCGCTTAAAGAACGGTTTGTAAGTGAACTAGTATTTTACTTCTAGGGTGCACACTGAGCGAATAATACACTGAGACCCCATATGGCAAGGCAATCACCAAAGAAGCCGCAACGGTTGCGTCCTGGATGAACTGAACAAGGTAGGCTTACGACATCTGCCGGAGTCCGCAACCAACGAATTCGAACCCGAAAGCCCTTCGCTGCCTATGCATATGTCAAACAAACCGCCATGATGATACTCTAAAGGATCTTTTGTGGACAAATTTTGAGACTCTTGGGGGTAGAAAACTGTATGATATCACCATTCTGGCTGAGGATTTGAATAACCCCTTGGGAATAATGGACAGAAATGACGGGAGGTTTGGTGTAGGTGCTACCAGACCGGCAAAGTTGACCGCCTACTATGACTGTGCACTGATCCCCATCTATCGATCGCAAGTACAAACTTTTGGCACAATCATCAGCATCGCAGTATTTGGTACTCTCGCAATTCAGATTGCCACATTGTGAATACTTATAGATAGTGAACCTATCTTCAAAAGAGTAGCACTCTTTGGAACACGTACACTGAGGTCGATCGTACCTTGGTTTTACTCGTGTTGCAGCCTATTTCCCGGCGAATACGATTTCCATTACTTATTAGGATATTCACCACCTATGGGATTCATCGCTATCTTGCAGAGACTGGACCTTATTGTGATGCGACAGTTTGTGCACCTCAGTAACCCACTGAGCTTACTGGAGGATACCCATTATTTATCCACTGAGTCTCCTACCCAGGTAATCAGGGGTTGAGATCTGACAAACGGCCTCCTGATCCACCAGGTTGGGAGTTGAAACAAGTGTAACAACACATTTCTGAAAATTTGGGCTATTCAGTTAGTCACCCTAACAATCGCTGCCTTGCGGTCAGGTTCGCGAGCCAGAGCCCTTGGCTGTGGATCCCAATCGTCCTCATTTCTAGCTCTGGATACCGTGACACTATCTGAGTCGACAAATAACTCTGAAATTCACACATAAGCGTACCATTATGTCACGTCGGTGGTCAAGTTTTACCATCAGCCAGGTCCTTTATTCGTTGCATACGGCGAGTCGGATAGGTGAGAACATGCTACCATCGACGTCTCCCAAATTTCATTATTGCTATCTCTTAACTCCCCTCTTATCCAACGTGATAATCACTCTTCTCTAGGTCCCAGCTGTAGGCACATCGGCCTGGCACATGCCAAATTGACACACTGCAGGCCACCACTCACACCTACCATTTTCGGCTCGCTGCCTATCATCATCATTATCAGCTGTAAGAACCGCCTACTTTTACGGTGGTTGTAGCTGGCACGCTTTCCTTCACCGATGATTTAGGGGAGGCGGGAGGCGGGAGCTGACATAACTGATGCGTACATACATGTTTGTCAGTGGATATCTAAGTAGAAGTATTGAGGAAGGAGCAATGCATTGAATCCCTCCCTGTTTCATCTCCTCTCTCTGGATATTCTCCAAGCTTTTTCGTCCACCCTGGCTTCCCAGTATTGGGATGACTTCTTCCTCTCGACAAACACATACCGCGTCTGTGACATCTTTTACCAAAACCTATTGACCGCTCTTCAC
>SJOL01006204.1:0-18540 GCA_004794785.1 Opisthorchis felineus
CCCACTCTCGCTGTCTTAGGTCACACCAAACTCAAGTCGAAACACACGGGTCAACACCCAACTTACACACGACAATCACGCCACACAAATACCAAACACACGCATCCAACCGAAACGCGAGTCGAACCCCCCCGCGCCCCCCATCCCCCGCAAGCGCACAAGCATCCACACATCACTTCCACATCACATCCACCAAAAAAAACACGCAAAACCACACGCACGCACGCACGCACACACACTAAAACAAACTTCACGACAAACACCAAATAACAATCCATTGCATATTGCTTGAAACAACAACTAGAATCCTGAATAACACTTATTCAACCAAATTCAAACATGGATGAAAACCTATCGCGAGTAGAAAATACCACCTTACGTCATAGAGATATAGGACAACGTGTTCTCTTCTGGTTCAGTGGAATGGAGTGATGTTATTTTATATTGACGAATGACGTTGAATGGATTTGGGAGAAATTTTAGTATAGTGGGCTTGGTCTCGTACAGCAGAATGATCGGTGGCTACACCTCCAACAATCAATCGTACAGCGCGGATAGAAACGGGATGCATGAACGCCTGCTTCATTGGTTTGGGGCTCCTTCGTTCAGTTTCTCTAGGCAAGCAAAGGGGTTCACGTGGAACCTGACGTGGGAAGTGAGCAGTGATCTAAACTTCCGCAACATCCGTCACTTCCTCGTGTTACGTCAAGTTCATTGCACCTCTATGTATTGATCATTCCAGTAGATGGTAACTCGGCATGGATGAAACATGGTTTAGCCATCTTAGCCTGCAGTGCTGGACGTTTTCTTTGAGTGAAGTACCGTCTAGTTCACTAAAAACCCACCTCCCGATCACCTTATTCCAAATTCACTGGTTAAAAACGATTCAAGAGTGGTTCTGAGATATCGGTGGTCAACGAAATGAAGATGTCCCAGACCCTCCACCCGAAGTGGCTAAGTTTCGCAGCCGTACAACAACAAAAAACCAGCACCGCAGTCTGATATACGCGTCCTTTGAGACCCAGCAATATGGAATTATGACACCACAAGTGGCGCAAATTGGCAAACGCAATTGCTCTTGGATATCTATGCGCAGAATTCGTCTGTCACATTAATAACAGACCTACCGCACTTCCGAGATGAGTATAGTGTTCCACTCCTCGAATTCTGTGAGGTAAACTCAAAGATCGTACGTCCTGCAGCATGAATTGCACTTTGTGGGCTCGAAGCAAAAAGAAACCGGGCAGTCACGAAGAGACCGATGTGGTGAGTTTATGCACCTCCATAACCCACTAAGCTATAATGAGAAGTGTACTTGTGAAACTATCAGAGCCTTTCATTCCAGGTTGGTCAGCGGGTAGAGATCTGACTAGCACAGTCCCCTGGTCCTTCAGGTTGGGAGTTGGAACATGTGTGGCAACGAGATCCTTAAAAATATGGTCTTCTTTGACGGCCTTACGCAAACCACCGCTGCATTGTGGCTGGGCTTTTCTGCGAAAGGCTTCAGGTGAGGACTCGCGTATACAGCAGCGAAGTATCAGTGTTGAACACCGATGTTATGTTGTTGATGATGACGAGGACCCTAATCGTCCTCCTCTCTAGATATGGGCACCCTGACAGTACTCCAGCCCACATGCAACCCTGAATTGTACACTACCAAATAATATCTCTCTAAAACCAACGAATAGCCGAATTCGTAGTGCATAAAACCTCACCTAATCTACAAAATCAAAAATGCTCGAACCAAAAGCCCACGTACCACGGCCGCACTCCCACACAAAAAACCGTCTACCCAAATGACCTACTTCACATGCCGACTGATATTTCAGAAAACCGCGTATCTCAAAAGCATCCAGACGCAAACAACGCACCGCCTACAATCACTCATACACACCACGACGAGATTAACCACATGGACAAATGCCCCAGACGCATGGTTACCCTTAGAAAGCGGAAAATGTTCTTTTATCTAGATCCTGCTTGGCGCAAGAATTTCCCGGGTTAGTATTTCTTTCTGACTTAGTGAAACTGATGTTGTAGAGGTTACATTGACGAGTAAAAGCCACAGTGTGGATGGCTACAGAGTGGTGAGTCTTAGCCCAGAGGATATTTCCCTCGGAAGTACTTCGGAGTTCCGACGTTAGTACTGAATTCGCTGTATATCTCATGTTTATCTCATGTGATTGTATAGCTCATTCATCTGCGTTTGGACATGCACGTATTCGTACGACCTCCGTTTCATCATACTTGTATCCGTCAAAGTTCAATCATAGACCCGTATAGCACGATGAATGCTAGCTGACTCTGTAGAGGTCTTATCCCATTGCGGTTCGTGTGTATTACCAATATCAAGGTACCTTACAACATCCAAAACCATTGGAGCATACACATTCGAGCATCGTATTGGAGCAAGATGCCATCAGGGGGATTGTCCCGGCATCCTTTCCGAACTGTACCCAACACAAGCGCAGTACACAACAATGGATAATGCTAACTAGACAGTCTAGGCAGAAAGCCCGTCATTGGAGTTGGGCGTTTGGCATACTCTGTAGAGTTTCTAACCACGCGCGGAGAGGTTCACGTGAACCCCATTTAACTAGATGCAAAAATCCCACAAGGCTGAACTTGACAGTAATTGCTTTTATTCCACGTTGCCACGTCATATTCAGTCCTCTACGAAGCTGTCTCTAGCAAGGGTTTAGAGTGGAGAACACGACTTCCTTTCATAGACTGTGGTCCACGTACGCAGTAGGTATCCCAAGAATCTTGACCCAACATGGTTTGTTCTGCATTTAACTGAGGCTGGTGAGAGGTCATCAGACCTTGCCACTAGAGTATTCAAGGTAGAAAGGCACAGCAGAACCTCACAAACTGATGGAAGGCCTAAACTCACCGACCACGGTTCGATTTGGGAGGTAGAAAGAAAGAGCCCAAAACAACCGTTGTCAAAAATGTACAGCCAAGCGGTCAGGTCGCTGGTTCCTGTCGTATATCAGATTCCCAGGATTACTTAAGACCAACGGCACCTACGACCTGGTTTATCGATTCCTTTTTTGTGGTAGCAAGTAAAATAGTTCCGAAACATTCCCAGCTACCTTAGCTTCTCTAATTTCCAGAGCCCACCAAGTTTCCCTATCCATACATAAACTGTGTAGGTAGTGCGTAGATTTTTGAAGTTTTAGTCAAGATTTAATCGTGTAAATAAAAGCATCGTCTCCCGAAGAGCTGAGAAGGGGTGTAGAGTTATGTTATCCTTGCAGCGTATCCCATGAAGCTCTAAGGGGAACCAGCGGCCTACCATTTAGTAGACAAGTCGGCCAGGCGCGACTGACTAACATTTGCACATGTCGTGTGATCCGGAGTCGACGAGCTCTTCGAATGGTCACTTCTGACATAGTGGGCCCGTATGACTCTTTCTGATTACGCGAAAACATCCTTCTTCAGTTTACCCAAAAGTGACTCAAATGGAAATGCGGAAAACCGATCCAAGGGACCATGTACCCTCACATCATCCGCCAAATGTCTGTGGTCCATGTATATTGGAAAAGCCTGTGAAAATACGCGTGTTACGTTTTGAGCAAAGTCAACGTAATCAAGGCAGAAAATAGGGTGGGAAAATATATCTACAGCAATCAAAAAATCAAGAAAATTTCTGTAAACGGTGGTGCCAATCAAACCTGCAAGTATAATAGGTCCTATGCAAAGTAGAGTGTCTAAACTCCGTGACCTTCCAGAAACCGAAAAATTACCAGAATATTACGACCGTGTTGGTTCTCCCACAGATTGCCGCCTCCACAGAGTAAATAGACCGGGATGAATCACACTTTCTAAAATGATAACGCCTTTGTCCCTCCGCCGCACTACGTTCATAATTCTCAGGATACTTTAGGCAAAAAACCGCTACCTGAGTGTAGCACATTTACTTTACACTGGTCGACGATCGTCGCAAAAATGAATGAAATAGAGAAACAAGTGAGCGGATGATGACTAAGGCCCCAGCTGAGGCCAGGAAATCGGTGGTGGTGAGCTTTTCACGGGTGGAATGTAGTCATTTGCCACAATCTGAATATTCTCTGCCCTCTAGGACTGAAGAATCACACTATGGGTCACTGCAGCTAGATAGCGAAGGTTTGTGGTCCAGGGGTCTGACTACGACATCCCGCCGGACGGTTCCCCACAGTCACCCTTGTGGGTTTTCCTGTAAATCCACTTGCACATTGTGTTACTCTACACAAGGTATGCTAAAACCACTGTTGTGCCGTGCGGCGGCCGTCTATTGGTTACGCCTGAACTGAGCCCTCCAGACTACGCGATAAGGAGAAGACAGAGAAACCGGGACATAGCTGTATTATCAGGACAAACATACAGAGCTTCTGCGTAAATATATAGGATGACTAAATGACCAATTATGGCCGTTTACTTGTTTGTTCTGTACAGCCAGTGGCGATGTTCCGGTCGCGAACAATCTCACCCTCACTCCGCTGGTCGTATGCTGCTAAGCCGTGTTTGGTGAGCTCCGCTAACGCACCTGCTATCCGGAACGTGTGGTAATGATGGTGACCTTGGGGATGCGTCATTCTCTGCACATGTGCTTTTTCCATGTCAGGACGCATCCTGACACCACTGATTTAAACGTCGTTGAACTTCTGGTTCCTGACAGATTTCGTGCCGCGCTCTTCTTCTAAGACAAGTTATTTTGGCTCCACTGTGGGTTCAAGACAACGCCGCTGATTAGGAGTTGGATGGTGTTTGTTGCACGGCATTTGGGAAGCTCAAATGCGACCTAGCAATTCCATACACCTCTACAGAAAATGACATACTGGAAGTTGACCGCACGCACCGTCACGAACGCCACGTGCTTGGCCTACAAACAAAGGACCAAACAGCGACCTCAGTACTGATTGGTCCGCGAAGAATCGACCGACTGTGCTGTTGGGTTGTAATGTGTGAAAAACAAAATAAGTGTGGAGTGTTTTTCACGGATTTACGGATGGGTAAACAGCACTGAGGCTATCGTCCAAGTTTCCTGGGTTGAATTTGTTCTTGTCGTTCAGCGGCTTCCGTTCATGCAAAAGGCACAAGCAAAAAAAGTGTAGCACTGCTCTCTAGGTGCTCCGCGTGCGCCAGTAAGCTTGCCAGTACGGGGAAGCACATAAAAACATCTAAAAGTGCTTTGAAATGGGCACTAGATGCAGCGTAAACAACCGTTGGAGGAAGGTCATTCCACGCACCAACTGCCCAAGATGAGAAAAATTGATGTCTAATAAGTGTGCGCTCGTGTGTTAGTTGGGTCAACAGCGAAAAATCTGTTGGCTAGGCCTTGCTCAAACAGGGCATAAGTAAGTAATAGGCCTCCTCGGAGGCGATAATACTCCAGGGGAAATAGGTCAAGCGCCGCGAGACGCGTTTCAAAGTCCACGAATTTAAGGCCGGCAACAATTTTCGTAGCATCTCGTTGAACACGCTCAATGAGGGTTCGGTCTTTCTTGCGTCCTGTGTAGACAACTTGGTTGGCATACTCAAGAAGCAATCTGACGTAGGCTGCATACGGTATTCGGAAACCCATGCGAGTAATACTGGGGTAAGTGTACCGAATCATCCGCAGAACGACTAATGCATTTTGAGTCGATTTTTCATGATGCGCTGAAGACATGTTTGAAGAGAACCAGGTACCTGAATCCTTTTTGGTGCCTATCCTCGTAATGTCCTCTAGTCCATTCTCACCATGCACGACAAAGGTGTTCGCTGAATCTTCCGCGAATGACATATGGACGCACTTTTCGTCAGAGGAAGTTGCTAGTCCAGCAACCACTGCTTTGCAGCATCTACATCCACTTGCATGGTGCTAGCTTTGAAACTCCAGGATCTCTAACCGTCCGCAAAAAGTAGAGGTCGACTACCAACTACCTCAATCACGACGTCCATCACGGGGCTGTCCAGAAACTGAAGTATCTCAGTGCAGTGACCGCACGGCACCGTCATACCCAGTTTGATAGCATACCCGCAACTGTTCACTCCTTACTTTGACTGCATCCGCTAACCCATTCGTTCCGTTACCTACAACCACAATCAAAGTTGCCACCGGGAGACAACTCGAAGTTGCTGAACCTTCCATCGGATCTGAACATCTCGGTGGCTTTTACCTTGTACTCCTCACCAAGTCAGTCATTTTCCGTGCAGCTCGCGTTCCTTCTTGTGCGTGTTCATGAACTCCTTCTCCCAAGGAACTTTTAGACCCGACCCCGCTCCAGCAGCAACACTAGTGAGTCTCTCCAGTTTCACTGCACATTGTGATTTTGAATTTCCTACTAACATTTGTCGGCACCGCGTATTCCCCTACTTACGCTTTTCGTGACTATGGCCATATGCCCAACAGCCCAAGGCTACGATGCCTCGGTAATGGTTTTAGGCTTTAGTTCAAATCAGCCGGTCAGATCGTGCCAGTTCTGCTGCCTCTCCTGGTCCGTTATTCTGGTTCCACTTTTCCTGCAGACTGAAGTTTTTATTTTTTTATCACGTACCAGGCAGGAAGCCTCTTGCTATGCCCTCCATCGTATTGTTTTTGCCCGCCACTTTCAACTCTTAACGATCGTACCACGTCTCATCTGATATGTTCCCCATAAGAAAGAAAGAGCCCTTGTTATTTTGGTTCCTTACCCATACCGCCTCATGCGTGACCAAGTCTACTTCGGATAATGCCCACTCTTTGTGTCGCCGTCCCTATTCCACGGAATTCCCAGTACAAACAAACCCCACCGGTCATGCTGTTATTCTGACTGTAAATTTATGATCATGCCTGAAGGTATGCCACCCACTGGTTGGGAATAAACATTATCATTATCTGGTGGGTTCGACGTCATGTTCAGTTCAAGCGCCCTTTGGAACGACTTTGGTCAGTGCCGATGTAAAATGCCCACCAGACCCGATGCGCTGGGCATCCGTCCAGGAGGACAACTCGCTAATCCACAAATTGAAGCTGTGTGGTCTGAAAAATGAAAAAAACTACAAGACTTGCAGTCTGTGTTTGCTGCATTATGGGTGAAGAACTCGGCTTACATAGTGAAGTGAGACTCACCGTTCACGCAAAAACATTCATACGAACAATGCGTCCGATCATAATATGGCTCGCTAACGTCGCCAAGGATACTGCCAAAGTCTACTCGTCCATCTTTCCAGGAGGCTCCTTTCCTGCTCGTCATGCAAACACAACCGCGCTTCAGACTCCCATCCTCCAAATTTATCTTTAAATTTCACAAACTGTTACAGCCAGAGGCACTTGCTATCACTTCTTCCACAGCACTGCATTAAGCACTCCCATTAAAGACGTCATACCAACACTTTCCCAGGAGGTGGTCCAGTGCATCTACAACAATTGTACCAACTGATTGGAGAGAATGAGACGGCTAGTCTAGACCGCCGACAGCCTGATGCAAGCCTCACAGAAATAGGACAAATTAAAGTAAAACCGAACAGAAATTCCCATTTCCTGTATACGTTTCATTATGCTTCTGCCCCCAAGGGTATGGTAAGCACGTGTGGGCTTCTGTACATCCGGATCTGCATACAGTAATCAGGCACCTGTAACACCTTCAAACTCCTTTAGACTTTTTGGGAGTGCATACAAAATGATAGAAAGTTAGGCTGGACAGGATGGTGAGGCCCATTAGAGGTTGAGAGGAAGCTTCTCTGCATTGGTTTGTCAGCGGTGTAAGCGGGACCAACGAAAAACTGAATTGTTATCCCGAAATGTTGACCAAGTGCGCAGGTGGCTGGAGGGGACCAAGCGTCGAGAGCGACTCGAGGACTCCTGGAACGAGGGAGAGCAGAAAGTTAATGTGGTAGGTGGTGAGTATTCTGACATGCTCTTTGAAGAATTTTGAATAGATATTGGGTGCACCAAGAAAGAGTACCCCCGCAGGCCACTGGGATTTTGGAGTTTGGAAGGTTTTGTTATCGTCAAGTACGTGGAAGGGAGCGTAGTGGAAGCAGAACTGTTGAAATCGGTGAGATTTAAGCAGCGTACTGGATTGTGAGCGAAAAAACGAGTATGTTGAAAGAAAAATGGTAAAGGTTTTGTTCCCTCTTCGTGAACGCGTACAACAAACAAATAACACGAGTTAGTTATGTGAGTTTTAGAGGGGATGTGTATCCCATTTCTGTTACCAGTGAATTGTACGGAAATTTACCCTTCAGAGTATGTAGTGAAAGCCATCAAGTAACGAGTTTACGCTGTTTCCTTACCGCTTACTGGTCTGAGGATTCGGTCAGTTTTGTCGCCATTTTACGGTGGGATGGTATCGGTAGCAATAGTCTCATGATGTCATGAATCAAAAGATAATGCACCCTAAAGTCCTGTTTACATGGATTTTTTCAAGCTGATGGCGGAGAAGATAGGAGTCAGCGTGAACACAGAACAAAATCAACCGCAGTTAAATAAGTCACAGCTTCACCCAGTCGGGGCCAACTGCCGAATTCAGGGCGCGGTTGTCAACGGAATCAAGCCTGTTGGAGTTGGTACCAAAACTACTAGACACTGGTGGTTCAATGTAACCACCAGGCATTCTGTCAAGTTCACACAGAATTGAATTCAGGATCAAACCATGGAAGAAAGCCAAAGGAAAAAAATGGAGGAGTCTTCTCAGCAAGTCCTTGAAAATTGGTGAAACGTAGATTCCAAAATATCGTCTATCACATACTGCAATCGGCAATAAACAACAGTTTTGTTCATTGCAGGGTAAAACACGTCTGCGATAATCCGAAGGAAGGTAATACGCCCCCACAACGGAAGAACTCCTGAAACACCAAGGTAAAGAGCAGAAATGAGAGTTAGAAACCCTAAAATCATATCCAGCGTAGAACCACCAAATCGGTTAACATTGCCGGCGGCTCAGTTTACCTATGCATTTCAACTTCTGATGTGGCAGATATGGTACCGGATTGCCCTTCGACAATCTACCCAGGTGTGCTAAACAAGCTCCCTGATATTCAACAGTTGGCGTAACAGCCAAAAAGTTTTGTCGAGTGACGCGTGATACCAGAAACACCGGAAAGGCAAAACAAAGTCGCAGCTGGGTTTATATACGGTACTATTAACGGAAGACATCAATTCACAAAATATACAAACTTCAACAGTAGGTACTCGCCAACAGCAGATGGTCCAATCAGACTATAAGAGTGCCAACCAAATGAGCAAACAGGCTGCCATGTGAGAGAGTCCCACGTGCATAAGGCCGGTCACAAATTGGCTGGATGACCTGAGGATCAAAAGAGTGAAGTGATAGGGACAAACAAACGCCAGTTCATACGCACGCACTAAACACAACTGTGGAGCGGGAGTTGCAGATAGGGACAGAATAAACGGGGGGAATTTTAAATGTCAAGGTAATGGACGATACACAGCCCGTCAAGTTCTTCACATTCTACTTATGCTCGGCCCCAATCGAACGTAATCCATTAGCCACCGGCAAGAACGGCCCGACTCCAATCCTGCCACAAGTGCAGGCTTCGATGGAGTACAAGCCCAATCGCGCCTCTCCAGTGAACAGACCTTCCCAATAACCCTCCTGAAAACCCAGCCCGCCGTTCCAACATGCGGGGATCTTACTAAGCCATTTGAGCCCGCCTCACAACCATCTACTACCAGTAGAGGCCATTTTTGCGAGGTACGTCTCCACTAGATCGTAGAGCCTCTTACCTAACCCTGCCTGCTCCAATCAAAAGATATTGGTTGTAAAGTAGTGACCAAGCCACAAGCTTCTGTAGCTTCAACCAACGGGAAGACCGAGCAATTAGTAGGCACATGCCATCATTTCGCTGGATTTAGTTAACATGTGCCACAAAGTTAATAATAATAATAATGATGTTTATTCCCAACTGGTGTGTGACATACATTCAGGCATGATCATAATGTCACAGTCAGAATAAAAGCTTGACTTGCGGAGTTCGTGGGTAAAGGGAATTGCTTGGAAAAGGACAGCGTCATAAACAGTGGGCACTATCCTTTGAGAACGTGGTCACCCCTATACCGGCATTGACAGTGAAGCACAGTTACTACAGCTTTTTTGGAGAAAATATCGAGCAAGATCAGATCTTTATGATTTGAAGGTGGTGGGCAAAAACAAAACGAGGGAGGGCAAGACAAGAGGCCTTATGCCTGACACATGACAAGAAAAGTGTAAACGGTGGAACCAGAACATCAGATCTGGTGAAGAAGCAAAGTTGGCGTCATCCAGCCGGTTAAATTGAACAAAAACCTAAAACCACCGCTGAGGCCCAGTGGTCTTGGACTGTTGGTCTTATGGCTAGGGTCACAAAGACCGTAAGCGTTGATGCTGAAGTGGAGGGATTAGTAATGCGGATAAATGGTGGCAGGAATCTTAGAATCATAGTGTACGGTGAAACTGCAGAGACTCATTGATGTCACTGTTTTAGTGGAGTCAGGCATAAAAGTTCCTTGGAAGAGTGAGTTGGTGACAACACACAAGAGGGAACGAGAACTGTAGAGAAAATGGTTGATTTTGTGGGGAGCGCAGGCTGAAAGTCCACCAAAATGGGTAAACCCGAACTAAAGGTTCAGCGGATTAGAATGGACGCATCCTGGAGGCGGCTGGGTCCAGGTGAAGAGTTTGTTCGTATTTGCAGTTGATGGAACGAGTGGGCGAGGGTGCAGTCAAGAAAAGGAAGGGAATAGTTGCTGGTGTGCTATCAAACTGAGTATGGCCTGACATACTTCGGTTTTTGGACAGCCCCGTAAAGGGCGTCATATTTAAGGTCATTTAGCTGGGATGTGTAATTCTTTGAGCAGCGGGATTTTTCAGGATGGCCAAGGAAACAAAGGTAGAACGAAGCCGATATAAGATCGCAGGTCCGGTTGGGAATCTCTGTGGATGTAGATCACGGGCCATGTGGAGTGGGTTATAGCCAAACAGGTCGTCCAAACCAGGTATTAGCGAAGTTCAAAAAGCTTGGGAAGACGAGGGAGTGAGATCAGATCAGTAGAGCTTGCTGAGTTTGAGAAAACATCAGATAGGATAAGGTGCAATAATATATACAGAGAAAAACTTAACGCCCACCACTATTAGGGTGGTGACAAGCGATTAAATGAGACAGGAAGAGTATGCATTTCTGCTTAGTGGACTAGCGAGCAAGCAGGGGTTGACTTTGCTGATATATGATATTAAAGTACAAGGGATCTAGAACAAACCGCTATGAGCACACAAAGAGTTGGTGTGGTTAGGGAAATCAAACGTATAAGGACTGACGGGAGTGGACTTCCGAGATGGTGGCCTAGTTTTTCTGGAATTTATTACGCAAGTTGGCCAGTACCATAATCTAGGAGGAAAATTGAATGTAAGAGAAACAGCCACCAGTCCCCTGAACACTGCCGTCAGCTTCAAGTTAACAAGTGGTGCATGGCGAAAACAAGCTATTGGGCACTAATCTTGCATGCTGGTAGCAGAGGGTTAGGGATCTCACGTATATATATATATTTGTATGTGCACACTTGGGAGCAGTAGGTAGGGGCGTGTGTTTAGTTTGCTTGACGAAGTGGGCTTGGGCACGGTGCAACCACATTTATGACGAAGGCATCTACATCTCCGCACGTCGACGTAAGCCTTGGGCATCACAGAGTCCTCAGGTTATCCCGTGTTTTTTTACGAATTGTTTTTTGTTAACAGAATAAAGGCCGGTTTTTTCCCTACGGTCTGTAGTTTATACTTTTGCCAGTTAAATGACACAGCCCAGCAGCAACAAACAGAAAACAACAGTGCTCTCTTATTGATTTTATGAATTAAAGGCCATGCTCAGAGCCACCGACGATGGGTGATGCACCCGTGCTACTGGAGGGGTGGTGGGTATACGAACGCACCACGGTGCAACGTAGCAGGGCAACCCTCCATGCAGGACGTACCGATCACCACACAAGGTTTCCGTCCTTTGTGCATGCTACCAGACATGCAAAGTGGCATGCCACCAAGCAGTCATAATTTTGGCTTGTGCATTAATAAAGAACTCCAGCTACCAGATATCTTATCCGTTCGGGGGAAATCCAGGCCAGTAAAACAGCCCGGTCGATTTGAACAGGCAAACGTGAAGCAGCCACTGGAAAAGGCAGGTCGCGAAGGAGGCAAATGAGGCGGCAGCTACCATTTGGACAATGGGAACAGGACGGAGATGGCCAGAGCGTGTGGGTCATGGCTAAACGATGACGGAGCGTGAGCTACCAAGCCAAGCAGAGGCGTACCGCAATGTTGTATGCATGTGCTAAATGGGTTATATGGTGTACAATACGTTCTCAGGTATGAGAAACCCTGACTTTTGTTTGATTTATGCTTGTTAGGGCTAGGCAGGACGAAGCACCACTCATTAAACAGAGCGGATAGAGTAGTCCAGGGCACGGACCTAGCTGGAGGGAACCCGGTGTAAGTTGCCTAGGGAAGAAGCCAGGCCAGTAATAGAGCATACTCTGATCAAGCAGGCACTGTGAGTAATTGTTCCTTCAAGCAAGTCAAAGAGGTGTTAATGTATAGTAAGGGGGTGGTTTCTTTTTTTAAATTATTGTTTTAACTATTTTTCCGTCCACAAACTGTACCTTCGTCAAACTCAGAGCTGGCTTGGACCCCATTCATAAACGAGATCAGGGAGTAGTTGGGTAGTAAGTAGGGCGGCTTCGGCTGCACACGTAAAGAAGTTATCTACAGACCGTGAAAAAGTATGTTGCTGTGTGATATTTCGAAACCGATTGGGGAGACTGTTCCAGATGCGAGTGTATTAATCCAGGAAAAAGTAGTGGCGTAGGTTTGTACCCGCTGGAGGGCACATTAAGAGGTTGCTGGATTTACGGAATTTATAGCGAGTATGTGACTTTAAGCTTGGCCTAGCCGCGGCTATAAAAGCATTCTAAGACAACAGACGGTGTAGAAGAGTTAGATTTAGCTTTAACCGTCTGAGCCATAGTGGCTCAAGGCCTAAGATTATACAGCGGGAGCGGTAGGAGAGAGGGCTAGACCGTGGGAATAACTTTTTAGTGAATGAACGCTGGACGTTCTCAAGTGCGAGCCTACAACTTTGGGTATAAAGGAAAAAGAAACCAGGACAGAATTCCACAACTGGTCGCATGTATAGCTTGAAAACGGCGACCTTTGTATCTCGAAGATGAAATGAGCGTAATATTAGAAAGCAGAGTCTACGTGCCCGGGCGACCTTGAATTGGACTTAATGAGAAAAGCTAAATTTACAAGAGTGTCTGAGACCAAGATCTTTGATCTCTGTGGAATGAGTGATGGGGTTCCCATTAATTGTGAACGTAACAGCTGGGACGTAGCAGCGGCGGGAAGTTATATGGGACTTGGAAGAAGAGAAGCTTAGGCTATAGGCACTTGACCAGCGAGTCAGAGTGTCTAAGGGTCGTTGGATCTGGCGAAAGTCAAGAGCTTCAGCAGAGGGGGAATGTGTGAGCGATTTTTATATCGTCTGCGTAAAGGAAGGGTTTACCATGGGACACGGCGTCGAAGACGCCATTGATATATAGTAGGAAGAGGATGGGACCTAGCATGCTCCCCTGAATGACTCCACCGGTGATCGGTAGTGGGGATGACTGTTTGTCACCAACTTGTATTATCTGTGACCTATCAGATAGATAGGACGTGAACCACTGAAGTAAGGATCCAGTGATGCCAACAGAATTGAGTTTCTTCAGAAGTGGTGCGTGAGGGACCTGGTCAAAGGCCTTCTGGATATCCAAATAGACTGTAACAATAGAGTGTCCGGCATCATCGGCTGCTGTGGCTGTCTCAAGGAACTGAAGTTGGCGGCCACTGATAAATCGCCGAGACAGGAATCCGTGCTTTTGATCATCTATGGTATTTTTAGCTAGGAGGAACCTGATTAACAGGCCTTTGACTAGACGTTCAAGGGTACGCATTAAAAGGGGTTTGATGGATCCCCCTGTAGTTGGAGGTAGTCTGCCTCGATCCGGATTTGAAAAGGGGGCGAACAACAGATTGTTTTCACTGGGAGGGGACGAGTCCACAGCTGACTGAATGATTAAAAAGATTTAAGACTAGAGTTTTGACATCTTGACCGCCTTGTCTCAAGGCACGTGATGGTATGCCGTCGGCCCCCGGTACGGCGGAGTACTTCAGGGTCTGAAGAATGGCTGATACATCAGCCAGGGAGATGGTCACGTTGCTAAGAGACGGGTGGTCACTCCGTTGTGGAGATGCGAAATGTGCAGCAGGGATTGTAGGATTGAGCTCGGCAGGAAGAACTAAGTAGCAGCTGGCAAAGTAATCATTCATGTGGTCGGTGATATTGACAGGATCGTTGATAAAACGACCGTGGGTGGGACGCAGACAAGTAACTGAGTGACTGTTTGGGGCAAAGCGCCCACGGAATAGGCGGCCGAGTAATTTACAGCGAGAGGAGTTCCTGAGGGTTGTGCTCCCTTCACGGCATTCGAAAGATACCCGTAAGGACTCCCTGTCAGCTGAAAGCTTGCTGATGAGGAGTATTAATGAGAAATCCCGAGATTTCCGATATTCTCTGCCAGCTCGGCGGATTTTATTGTCCAAGCTTTTCAAGTGCTTATCATGCCGGGAGATATTAGGGTGGAAACTCTTAATGGGAGAAGCGAGGCAGAGGGAAGCCAATAGGTTTTGGTAGAAGATATCACAAATGCGTTGTGTGTTTGTCGAGTTAAGAAGTCGTCCCAGTCTCAAGAGGCCAGGAAGAATGAGAAAGCCAGAAAACTATCCGGAATCAGGAGGTGAAAGAGGGAAGTAATCGGAGGAGCAGTTGCGCCATATCTGACTGCGTTGCACGAAACGACGCGGTGATCGCTTCCCGGGGGGCATGGACAAACTCTGGCAGTAGCCAGATGACCCTCCTTTGAGAATATTAGGTCTAAGGTATGTAGTCCACGGGTGGGGCTGCGTATAATCTGGGACCAACCCTCTACACTAAGTTGGGCAAGCAGCGAGGCGTAATGAGTAGGGCCCAAAGTGGTAGACCAGGAAATATACGGCAGGTTGAAATCACCCAGCACGAATTAAGACGAATGGGGAAGGGCATGTGCAGTGGAGATAATACGGGACAAGTCATTTATCGAAGCGGGGGAGGGGGCCGGTGGTAGATAGATACAACCTGCTAGTACAGGTAGTTTGGTTTGTTCTTTGGAGATCCGATGGCTACTGGAATCCCTTCCAGGCTAGAATCATCAATGGGGTTGCACGAATTTCCGATTTGGAATAGATAGCACAGCTTCCACCCCTTGAGTTTCTCCCGTCAGAGCGGTGGATATTATAACCAGGGATTGAAACAGCCGTGTCTGGAGTTTCAACTGAGAGCCATGTTTCAGTCACACAAATCAGACTTGGTCGTGCAATGGCGATAATGGCTCGGAGATTATGGGCTTTTGGCAGCAGTGAGCGAGCATTAAACAGCAGCATTGATAGGTCCATTGGCGAGCAAACCGTACCAATTAGGAATTGGCTAGCCTCGTTTACGGTGGAGTTCGGTACTAGGGGGAAATGGATGGGAGAGGCAAGGGTACATGAAGTAGAGTTGACTAGGCTTTTGTCAGGGACAGGCTGAAGTGTGTTCAGTACTGGGGGTAGAGGGTGAATAGTGAGCGAAGTAGGTTTGAATCCACGGCAGAAGGTAGCGTAGGAGGTTCACTATGGGGTATGGAATGTCTGTGGAAGGGTGGTCTGCAGTTTGAAGGGGAGTTTTGGGATGTGAAGCCATTCGCATCGTCAGGTGTGGAGAGGGATGTGGTGCAGAAAGAGGCGGTGGATGTGAGGAGATGTGTGGCATCCGAAAATGGTTGGAAGTGGGTGAGCAGGGTGGTGAAGGCAAATAAGGTTTTGAGCCGGCCGATGGTATTTGCGGATGCGAGGTTTTGCCATGCACGTGGTACGTGTGGTTTGATGTACTTGTCATGAAATTAATGGGAGGCCGGAGCAAAGTCGAGGTATCTTGTGGAGAACAAGGGACAGATTCCGGGGGTTGCAGTTGAGGGTGCGTTACGTATCGTGGCCTTGACAACAAATGCTTGAGTCCGAAAGCGTATTTTGGTGGAGGTGGAACGCGGAGAGACAGCAGGTCAGGGGGTCTGTGACGAGAGCAAGTGCTGTGAACATCTGGTGCACTGATTACTCTGGTTGGGAGACGTGCCGCATCAGTCGTTTCAGGACCTGGAGAGAATTTTACCGGGCTGATGGAGACATTTGCAGTTTTCGTGAATGGCAAAGCAAAAAGTGCGTTTGCAGGGTCAATGGATGTCTCAGGGTCTTGTAAGGCCATGAAGCTAGAAGCTGCTGAATTGTTTGGTGTGGATCCAGTGCTGGGAGTAATCACAGAGCACTGAGAGTTAAGGGTACCGTGGGAGAGTCAACGTAAGTACTGTCGGACCGAGAAGCATCCAACCAAGTAAGCTCTTTACGGCAAATGGCCGCTTTTTTATCTCCGATCGGATGCACAGTGCGCTTCGGATACGTCACACCCAAGTAGGATTCCTACCTCGTCTTCAGCCAGTTCGTCAAAGGTGACTTTGTGAAGGTGCGGCTACGAGTTAGCCAATTCTTTGATAGATGGGACAGCTCGCATAGTTAAGCTGTCAACGACGAATGCTCTGTCAATATATATCGGCTGACTTTCATCCGTTGATAAAAGCCTGATGCCACTGGCTTTGGAGGTGCATTCCATAGAACCACCCACTGTAGCGATGACCTTGGAGGTGGGTAGCAGTCTGACCCTGTTTTTTACCAGAAGGCCCCGCTTTACTAATGTTATGCCGGACCCGGTATCTAAAAACACATAAGTTGTTACCCCTCCTGCTGTAGTGTAAAGCTTAACAGGAGTAACTCCTACGCGTGCAAGAAGCTGACTACCTTGAGTTAGGGCACAAAACCCTCCGACTGTAAAGTTGTCCATGATTCATTTACAGGTTTCGGCACATGCAACAGCCTGTGATGTCGCCCCCTACAACCCAACTGCTTGCATCAAACGATCGACTTTCGGTCGCTTGCCATGAGGCAGGTTAGCAAGCAAACAAAGCATGCGCTATGCTCCTGTATGCACCCCCACCTATCAAGAACTTTCGTGGATGGAGAGTGCTGGTAGCCGAAAATTGGGTGAAGCTGTGAACATAGTCAGCAGGGTCATGGACCACGGTCTGCGCCTGGCCTTATGTTGGTTAGGAATCTCGTGAAACCATCTCGTCTAGGAGCTTCGTTTGTAGAAAGTAACATTACAGGAGGGCGTCTTACGTCCCCTTCTCTAGCCAGTTGCCCGAACCGGCTTCGTGCAACCATGGAGCGCGTGTCCACAAACTCTGCCAAGTCAGTGAACGTTGGGTCCCGGCCAGTCATCGATATTTCATCTGCCGCCTAAGCCAAGTTGTGCTGCAATGGCAAGTGTAGAGAACGCACAAGTCTCTCTACAATGGCAAACGAGTGCAAATCAAAGAAGTAGCGCATCTGCGTAAGCAAACTCACAGCTTCCTATTTTTATACACAAGTCCGACGGATGCTTGGCTGTTCCAGTGGCGTGTTGCACCGACTGGATCAGGCTTTTAAGCAAAGAGCGAGCAATGATGAGGCCGACCAAAAAGATTACGTAGAATCTCCAGAGCTCTAAAGAATGCTATTTCCGGCGGGAGCATCCCACATTCTTCAACGGCTGCCTTCGCGTCGCTTTGACAATAGTGGAGCAAATACGAAGGCCTCTGACCGGCGTCCTCCACCTTGCTCTCAACATATATCTCAAACTGGCACATGAACCTTCGGTAATGCTTTGGATTACCATCAAAGTATGATATTTCTACCTCGGGTAGTTCCACAGTGGCTGTCACCGGGGCGATTGAAATGACCGGTTTTGTCCATGGAGATGACAGTCTAATATCACCAGCATATCCTGAGAACCTTTCATCTATCGGCCATGGTTTCGGATACTGCGTTAACCGGTCAGTTGTGTCTACTGGCTCCCAAACTTCATCTGGTGAGTACTCTTTGGCCTTTATCCAGATTTAAACTAGCTCCGTTTGGCTCTGTGCCTCTAGAAGAGCCAGCCGGAATTCGACCTATCGCTTAACCCGATATTCCTGGAGCTGAGGAATCCCTAAAGCTTTGGAAGCTGCATTACTTTTGCGAATAGATGCAGAAAGTGACTTACAAGAAACTGGGCGCGAAGCAAATTGCATTGCATTTGTTTCCGCCACAGCGTCGATAAATTCCCCAAAGTCCTGAGCTCCCGCTTCGTTTACAATGGTTGGCGTGCTTGTTTCAAAAAAGATGACGTAAGGTGTTGAGCACCGTAACAGCCAAACGGTTTTTTCGAGTGACGCGTAATACCAGAAACCCCGGAAAGGCAAAACAAAGTCGCAGCTGGGTTTATATAGGGTACTATTATTGGAAGACACCAATTCACAAAATATACAAACTTCAACAGTAGATACTCGTCTTGCGTGACGAACATGCTCGTATTTATGGACAGCTTAACCCAAGCCAAGGACGAGGGACTTATATCAGATGCCATATT
>SJOL01006204.1:28243-42949 GCA_004794785.1 Opisthorchis felineus
CCGGGACACTGCTGTCAGCTCCAAGAAACTGGCAAAAACAGCCAGTAGGCGCTACATGTTACTGCTGGTAATCAGGGAGTAATGGAGGATATACGTTTCATGCGCATATGATTGTATACGATTGGTTCAGAGAACAGGAGGGAAGAATGTGTGTTATGTCTGGATGATGAAGTGGACTTGAGGTGCTGCAGCCCAACTAAGACGAAGGTGGCAACTCCTTGCACGTCGATGTTTAGCCGTGAGTCTCGCACAATGCCTTCAGGCTACCCCTTGCATGTATGTTTTTAACAAAACGAAGGACTGCTGTCATTCGCTCGTAATTCCCTGGTATTGCCAGACAAGTGACAACCGGGACAAGTCCACCCCCTCTACAGACAAACAACGGTGTTCTTTTATTATTTTCCCGAATTAAAGGCCAGGCTCAGAACCACCGGCGTCGGGCGATGCACTCGTGTTACTGGAGGGGTGGTGAGTATACGAACGCACCATGGTGTAACGTAACAGGGCGACACTCCCCGCAGGGTGTACCCGTCCACCAAACGAGGTTTTCATCCCTCGTGCATGCTACCAGATCTGCAGGGTGACAAACCACCAAGCAGTCGTAATTGCGGTTTGTGCATTAATAAGTAACTCCAGCTACCAGATATTTTATCCGGCCGGGGGGAAGCCAGGCCAATAAAACAGCTCAGTCGTTTCGAACAAGCAGCCACTGAAGGAGGCAAGTCGCGGAGGCAAATGAAGCGGCAGCTACCTTTTGGGCAATGGGAGTAGAATGGAGAGGCTCAGAGCCTGTGTACTACGGCTAAACAACGAAGAAGCATTGATGCGAACCGCCATGTCGAATAGAGGCGGACCACAGTGCTATGTCTATGTGCGCATGAGTGGGTTGTGGAACCAAACAGGTATTTCATTCATTGTTCATTTTCCGACAAGCTTTTGATGTGCAAGTACTGCACTTTGTCAGCGGGTGCGCAATAGTTCTGAGCAGTGGGGAAATAAGGCTAAGGTTACTTAAATAAAGTAGAGCACCAGCCATTAAGTAGAGCTGACAGAGTTATTCAGGGGTGGGACCAGGCTTGAAAGAACACTTGGGAGTGTAGTTGTCTCAAGCTGGCTAATGGACATGTTAAGACCAAGTAAGAAGACAGCTGGGGTGGGAGCGCAAATTAAAAGTGCTTAGGGCCTGTTTCAAAGAAAGTGTCTAGTGTAAGCTGGGGCGCGAAAAGATGCATGGCTCCCTCAATAGAAAGGTAAGAGTCAAGAGTCCTACGAAAGTCTACATGTGATGATATAGTGCGGATATGGGAGGGGAGCTTGTTCCATAGTTTCGAATACAGGCAAAGGAAAACGTTTTGTCTAAAGACAGTTCGGCAGGCCGTCAATGGGAGCAAAAATCCAGAGTTGCGGGTATTGTAGGGAGGGCAGGAAGAAAATTCAGGAGGCACACAGCTATGTAAGCCCGTTGGTAAATTAGGCGATGCAGAAGGCCTAGGTTCAACCTAATGCGCATCAGCCGTTAAGGATCTAACCCAAATGGCAAGCAGCGAAGGCGATACGGCAGTGTGGAGGACGCCGGAAACAATGACTTGGTGAACGAGCGCTGCACAGTTTCCACAGCAGTCCGACACGCCTGCGAATACTGTGAGGCGAACTCAGGGCTGGATTCAAGAACGGGTCTTGCAAACTGTTTAAAGATGGCAATCAAACATGATTTATTATGGAAGGATCGGCGAACAAAGGCGCAGAGCTTGCGAGCTTTAGCCACTCTGTACCGTGCATGTTGGGAAAAACTAAACTCACATGAGTACCTAAGTAAGTAAGTACCTACTAAGTACCTAGGTCCCTCACTTCAGGTAGAGTAGAAATCGAAAGTCCATTAAGAGTAAGCATCCCAGGGGGATCTGGAATCGATGTGAGAGGGCTTGCCATTTTGGGACGGCGAAAGAAAGACAGGAGTTAGAGGACCAGAGGGATAAGGAATTCAGATCAGACTGAATGTTAGTAAGAGCAGAACCGGAGTCAATGGCCTTGAAGGTGTAGGCTATTTTAATGTCATCAGCAAACAGAAAAGTTGAACCATGGGTGATCGAATCTGTGACATTATTAATGTACAGTAAGAAAAGTAGGGGGCCAAGCACGCTACCCTGAATTACTCCACTGGTGATGGGAAGAGGTGATGAGGAGAAATCCCCGATCTTGGTGACCTGGGTTCTCCCAGTGAGGTAGGAAGTGAACCATCGCAGTAGCGAGCCACCAATCCCTGTAGATCGTAATTTGATGAGGAGTGCATCGTGGGGGACTTGGTCAAATGCTTTACGAATATCAAGATAGATAAGGACAATACTCAGCCCGGCATCATAGGCGGACGAAATATGATTGAAGAAGTCAACCTGACATGTGTTAGCTGACCGCCGTGCCATAAACCCATACTGCCGGTTGTTAAGGGTCTTGGTGGTGAGCAGGTAATCCATGACGGGGACTTTGATAAGGCGCTCCAGGGTACGGGAGAGCAAGCAGGTATGGTGGATACCACGATAGCTAGCTGGAGCAGTTCGTGGACCTGACTTATAGTGTGGTACAATGGTGGAGTGCTTCCACTGACTTGGAACTGTGCCAGTGATTAGGGAGATATTGAAGAGATTAAGGATGAGGGTGGGGATGTCCACACCACCAGCTTTTAGGATGAGCGAAGGGATACCATCAGTGCCTGGGAAACTGGAGTCCTTAAGTCGGACGAGTGAGGATGTTAGGTCAGACAAAGTGACTGAGATTGTGCAGAGGGTGGGGTTTGTCTCGTTAACAGATGTGGTCACTTCGGAATCAGATGGGGAGCAATGAGTAGATAGGGTCGTTGCGGAGGGTACATAGCAGCTAGCGAAGTAAGAGTTTAGGGATTCTACAATATCAGCGGGGTCAGAAAGTGGCTTTCCGTCAGCGGCCACGATATTTGGAATTGCAGATGGATTAGAGAAACAACGCCTGCGAAAGAGGCGCCCCAGCATCTTAGATTGGAGAGAATGGGCTACGGCGGTAGATTCCTCGCGCTTTTCAAGAGCGAGTTTAGCAGTGGTAATCTCAGTCATGAGTTTGTTAATTAGAATAAGGAGTGAGATATCATGGGATTCACGGAACAGCCTACGATACTTCCTAAGTTTATGGCCTAGAATGGATAATCGTCTGGCTGAACGACAACCAGAAACATAGGAAGCTCTTGTGGGAGCAACTAGACATAGTGATGAGAGTACATTGCCGTAAAAAATGTTAGCCACGCTTTGCGTGTCTAGAGAGAGAAAGAACTCATCCCAGGTTTTGTGGCGCAACGAGACTGCAAAGGCTTCAAGGATGCCAGGGGAGAGGATAAAAGAGCTTAAAGGGGAAGGAGTAGGAGAAGTTTGAGTACTCGTCCAGCTGCAAGTGACAATACGATGATCGCTATCAGGGAACTTTGGGCCAACTGCAGCGGTTGGACACAGATAACCGTTAACAAGGGCAATGTCAAGGGTGTGGGGACCACGTGTAGGATGCCTCACAAGCTGAGACCAGCCTTCAACATTAAGTTGGGCAATCAGAGGCGTAAGGCGCAAAGGGGATTTTTGTTCAGACCAGGAGATCTCAGGAAGGTTGAGATCACCAACGATTAATTTGTTTGGGTGAGGTAGAGCTTGGGTGTGAGAAAGAAGCCTAGATAGTTGGTTAATCGTGTTAGCTGAATGTGGAGGTGGGATGTATAAACACCCGAGGATGAACGGCGGGCTAGCCCGATAGGCAGAAAGCCAAACAGAATCTGGGGTGTCCGTCAATAGCGGATCGTCAATGGGGGAGACTTCCATTTCAGTTCTGGAGTATATGAGGCAGCCACCACCACGGCGGTGGGAACGATCGGAACGGAAGATAGTGTATCCCGGAAGAGAGATAAGGGCATCAGGCGTGCTAGGGGAGAGCCACGTCTCAGTGATGCATATGAAGGTTGGACAAGCTATAGTGGAGATAGCTTGGATGTAATGCAATTTAGGTAAGAGAGAGCGGGTGTTAATTAAAAGGACAGAAATATTACTAGCCGGATTAGAGGACTTGGGTAGGGTGGCTAGTAGAAAGTTGGTGAGCCCGGGGAGGTCAGTATGGAACGGAATAGCGACAGGGGAATCGGGAGTTCTCGAATTAGTGGGTGAGGTAGGACCAGTTAAAGATGTGTGAGAGTAAGATGCTGGGACGTGCCACGGTTGGTCCGGAGACAGCGTTTGGGTGGCGACGCAGGCAGTGGGGCTCCGTGGGCTAGCAGTGTTATCAACAACATTAGAGAATGGCACCATATGTGGCAGTTTAATAGAGATAGAAGGATTCAGGTCACGCAAGATGGGTGGGCGAGTGCAGTGCTTAGGAAAGAGGAACTGAGAGGGTATGACAGGGGTACTAAAAGGACAGGAGGATCTGTCTTGTAGTGCCTTCAGCACCGAATCATGGGGGGCGGAGGGTACGGGTAGCCAAACTGGGTTGACTGAAGGAGATGAAGCAAGAGGCTTATAGTAAGAGATGCAAGATGTGGGGAGGGTACCGGGTGCAGCAAGGAAGCTAGTGGTGTAATCAAACTCTCTGGGCTTCGTTGGTGGTGAACAGAGATCCTCTGTGTTGGTTGTAGTGGAGGGAGATTTGGAATGCGAAGATGAGGGGCAGTTAAAGGTCGTATAGGTGGAGCTGCATATGGCTTCGGAAGAGGCGGGGGCTGTGGTGGAGTAGGTAGTTGCCGAAAAGGGATCCCAGGCAAATAATACGCGGGTGGCCATGGAGGTGGAACTTGATAGGGGCTAGGATTAGGTAATGGTAGTTGTGGTTTAGAGATCCTGCTAAGGGGCTGGGTTGCACGGTTTGAGGGGCTATAGATGTGCTTATGAGGAATTCGGGGTATAATCAGGTTTGTAGACGAAGGGCGAAGAGCAGGACCTCGGGGAGGTAGTGTGAGAGAAGGCATTACGATGCGAGGCTTTAACAGCAGGTGTTTAAGCCCAAGAAATTGCTTTGATGGGGAGACACGAAGTGCCATTAGGTCAGGAGGTCTGGAGGAAGAACCTGTGCTGTCATCCTCGAACGCATGCTCATGTCCAAGCTGATGGGATACCGTGTCTGTTACATCAGCAGTCAATCTTGTTGGCGTGATGGAGGTCGGAGATGGAACAGATGGGCACCTAAGGGTAGAAGTGGGGGGCTCATGGTCATAAGCGTGAGGTGCAGGGCCTGGAGTCAACAAGCAGGTTTGTGCGACGCAGTGGTAAGAGTCAGCGTCATATGACGAGCATAAAGGATCATTGACGGAGTGTTGGGAATTTGGGGGTAACACGTCAACCCCAGCATCATTAGGGGCAGTTGGAGGCCCGGCTGGCTTGTAACCGGCGGCTAGGGGCTCAACAGAAATAGATACGAGTGGATTTGAGGCCGGGTCGATTGGCAGACTCTGCACACTGTTATTTGAATCAGAGGGTCCCCGGCTATTTCCCATATATTCGTCAACAGCAATCCGGCTTGAGTAGTTGCTGTTGGTCGCATGTGAAGTCTGCGATTGAGTGACGCCGAGAGTACTGATTGCTGTAGATGGGTGAAAGGTAGAGGGATCCGATTGGTGGCTTCCAGTGGTCGATTTTAGGGATTTGGGTGGTGAACTTTTAGCAAGCTGTCTTTGCAGTCGAGTGCGAGCAGCTTTGACCTTTATTGTTCGTAGTTTTGGAGTAGAGGAGAGGAGGGCCTGGGATGCCAGTAGGCGTGCGGCATCGTTCTCGTCCTTGAATCGCATCATTATTGGGCAAAACAAGGACGGTTTCGACTTTCGAAGTCGCCGAACTGTGCAGACAGTTTCAGGCATGTTACATGCCGTCAGGAGAGTAGTTTTTGTGAGGTCAAGGGGTATGTGATCAGGAGTGTTGTATATTAAGACCTGGTGACGGCACTCCAAACGCTGACAAATCTCCGAAGCAAGCGTGTCAATGAGAATCGACGCTTTTTGGAGACTTGACGGATCACATGTTGCGTCAGGAGTCAGAAGACAAGCAATTGACCGTATGCTTTGGAAGGAGGCTAGTTCGCTTTCCATCCTTTGCACACAGGCTCTGAGATTAGCCAGGTCTGTGTGAATCCGAGAATGTTCTGGTAGGGGTGAGGGAGGAGGGCCGTTGAGTGGAACGGGGAGGGAGACATCGGTTAGTACGACCGAACAGTCCGAAGTGACTCGGAATGCTCTATCGACGGAGTTCAAGGAGTGATGGGACTGAATGCCAGGTCTTTTGGTGGCGAGACGCTTCTTTCGACACAATGAGGGGACGGGGGGTGGGGATTCAGGGTCTAATAAACGCTTCGAGGAAGATGGAATTGGTGACATTATCTTAACTTATCAAGTGCACGCGAATTTGAGACGTCAACCAATTACAGAAGATCACAGCTGAGTCCGTTTCCAAATGAGAGCATGGGCGCTTGGATTCAGCACCTGAGAATTAAGCCCTAGCTTGGCGAGGGTGCTAATACGCCTAAATATGGGATGGTTACGTGTTATGGTGGGAACGTTACGGGTGTTGTTTCTTGCGAGCTACGGAGCGAGTATCAGGGAGCAGAAAACCGTCGTGCGACTGGTACTGGTAGCTCTGATGTCAAGAAAGCTGAATCAAACACGGACGTGTCAGAGAGGGGCTGAGCGCAGCTATTGAGAGAGCGCACTAAATAAACAATTATTTGGGGTAAAATAATGGTTTAAAAACGCTAGGGGAAGGCTGAGGCCCAAAAATTTTTTTTCAACACCTGACCTTGAAATTCTAGCTTCGCGCTAGTTTTCTCCGGTCTGATGCGAAGTATGATGGGGCGGGGGACGTTGCCCCACCCTTCAACAACACCATGCTCAAGCCATCTGTCCCCTCCTAAATTACTCCAGCACCAGTTTTCAATTCGGGTCAGACTACTTCACGGTATCGTCTACCGGCGCTTTTTAGGTTCACCAAAAGGCAACCTGACTCTCATGCAAATACTTCAAGAACACTCCCCCAGCTACCACAGTACACAAGATTTGCTGATAGGCCTCCTTGATGGCTTTCCAGCAGTCAGAACTAGTGGACGTTTTGCATCACTGTTTGCTCAAATGATGCAACGGAGCGCTTGGACTCGGCATGTCAACGCAACTTCCTTACATCTATCAGGCCATCCGTCATCTCTATTGTTCTGGTTTACACAGATGGAAGTAACTAAGGGTCCTCAACTTATCTGCTGCCGGGTTAGACAGAATGAACATTAAACGGGGAACTGAAACTTCTGCTGGGTAGGTGTATTGAAGATGCTTAATTTCTTTGACCGGCTAAGACTGAGGCAAGCTCCAGTGGAATAGACATACATGCACATTTTACCAGAGATTTACGAGACCGATGCTGTTCGTAAACCCATGCATATACGAACCTCATCAGCGAGTTTGGACCAATAGGAAACGTTCCCAAGGATCCAGAAGAAATCTTCACCAAACGTGGCTAGAAAATTCTACCAGGTCCTTATGTTAGACGCCCGGCGAAAGCAACCTCTTTTCTTTTTGGAAGAATGAGATTGTCCCACCAATCACACATCCGGTGATTGCTAGTCGTCCGGCAGCTGCAGGCCTGTTAGACTCACTAGCATACCGTGTAAGGTAATGGGGAAACTTTTGAGCATGCCATTCTTAATAAACGCGGTAATAACAACCTGATATCCACTGTGCACAACCAAGCACTTCCAAACATTTTTGGGAAAGATACGTTTGTGTCTATTAACGGTCTAAAATATTTCATAGCAGACGTCACATGTCCTCTAATTTTGAGGCTATTCGCACAAGTTCCACGTGTTCAGCCGCCCAAAAAAAACTCGAGGCCTATGAGATTCAAGGAAAACTTCATCGCTGAATCAAGGTTTTCCTCTCAATTAGGGCGTTCCGAGCAAAGCTTGGCTCAACCTAATCTTCCCCTACATCAGTCTTCATCGGAGATCACAACGGCTCCACCTTGCAACCAGTCCGTTTCTGGTCTACTTCAACGACATTCCGGCATGCCTTTAGGTTCATGTTTACTTTTTTCAGACAGACTGAAATCTTGTGGTTTCAACTCCGGCACACTTTAAACCGACGTCGACGCTCCAAAGCAGCGGCGACTGGACCGACAGCTTCCCCAATTGACGAAAAGCGTGTTCATATGTGTTCAGCGGAGATTCCGAAAACCCTCTTGTCGTGCATGAGGAGAACAGGCCAGAAGATAACACAAAACCAGATGCCAAAAAGCCTCTAGTTCAGGCTCTCTTAAGACGTGTCCCTCTCAGTCCAACACAAGAGCTCGTCTAAAAGGGCATTTGTTCTTCGGATGATCCGGCGCCTTATAACCGTATTTCTCACTTGGGGTTCCAGATACTCTGTGAGGCATGAGTTAGGCCACTTCTTGGGTGCTCCAACAAAGTTGTCCACTCAGGATGCAAGAAGGACTTGACACTTATTGAGCGTGTTCAGGGAGCTCCCACGAAGATGGTAAACGGGCTCATATTGTTGATCATGAAACCAGCCTGGATGTCCCTCAACCCCCTATTCCAAACTACCGTTGCCTCGGCAACCTGAGAATTATGTCCTGTTTGAACAAGGTTCGGCCGACAGGCTATAACTGTTGATACCACTAATATGCAGAGGAGATGTGGCATTGAGATTTTCATGACTGAGGAGCGTGCCCTTATAAGACAACAATTCTTCCTAATAGTTGGTGCGTAGAGTAAACCAGATCCGACGGTTGTTCCCGCAGCAAGAATGGCCCAATCCAGGTCACTGCTAGATACTCATTTGTGCGAGACCTTTTGCTCTCAAGCTGACTTGCGCTAGACACTTGGAGAGTGGTGATACTCTGTACGTTCGCCGTGAACAAAAGGAAACAACCCGAATAAGGAAATTTGGGATATCGCTTTGATCCTACGTATCAGCCCGTAAATCCACTAACGTCCTAGTGATTTTGAAATCCGCTTTACGCCAGTTTGTTGTAACGCCGTTTTGTTTCCTTGCTGCTCGTTTCCGCGGTTTCGCTCCTACTTAAGATCCGCTTATTCTCTAGTAGCTTATGTCAATATTTTGTTGCCCGTCCGTCTTTGCTTGCAAGTTCGTGTCAGGTCTACCTATTTTCGAGCACTCGCTCTGAGGAAAAACGGACCAACCGGGGATAAAACTCAGAGTCCCTCAAGTTGTAGGCGAGCATTTTATCCGCTACACCAACTCAAAGCCCCTGGAGGCCCTAATTTGTATTACCTATATACCTCGCCCGCCAGATAACCTTTGCTGAGATTTGCTTTAAACGGACCTAAGTGCGCAATCCGATTTGTCACGTGACACGAGCTGCCTAATCGCGCTGTCAGCCGAAGACAACTCCTTACCTCCCGAACATACTGATTGTTTTCTTCGCTGATAACACTCTATACGGCCAATGTACACTGACCGACTGCCCGTATCCGCACGCTTGTACATCGTTTGATGCTCCCCAGCTGTTGCTTCCAGAAAGCCCAGCTGCCCCAGTGACCAGTTTTCTGCTCCTGCCGATTGCGTCATTGTTGATTGTAGTACAAGTGCATCGCCAAACGCCAATGGTTCTGAGTCTGGCCTTTACTTCAGAAAATCCTTAAAAGAGTACCGTTATTTGTTCGTAGCTTGTTTGGATTTGTCCCACTTGTCATTTATCTGGCAACACCAGGAAATACAAGCAGACGGCAATTGTCCTCTTGTCAGATTTTTGAAAAATGCATGGGATAGTCCGAAGATACTCTGCGAGGCCCATGTCTAACGTCGATATGCAAGACGATGCCACCTTCGTCTTAGTCGAAGTTGCACCGCCCCAAGTCCACTCCATCAGCCAGCTATAACACATATTTTCTTCCCGCTTGTTCCATGAAGTGATCATATACATACAAAATATAAATATTTTATTATTCCCTGAACACAAGCGGTCACGGCTAGCGCCTGTTGGCTGTTTTTGCCATGCACCATTCGTTGCTTGGAGCTGACAGCAGAGACTCAGCGACTGGCGAACCACACTCTTACATTTCTATTCAGTTCATGTAGTAGCTTCCAGTAACACTGCAGTCCCTATCCGTTATCTCGAAAGCTCTCCCTCACCCCATCATTATCCGTCTCTGTCCTTCTTTACATCACCTCCCCCACACTTTGCACAGCGGAGACCTGACTGGATTCTTTAGCTATACTAAAAACTACTTCAGGTCCATGTCTAGCTTACACTGTCATCGCCCGTACCAACCAGTCTGACGACTAGACTCCCTGCTTGCTACCTCGGCGGCTAAGTCTTCACCTTCCCAAAGTTACGCAACTGCTCTTGCCCTGTCCTTGCTCCTTCTCATCGACCGACGCTCAGTGCAAATACGAGACAAATCTCACCGCCAATGATAGTCTCTTGCATAGCCATCTGAATGTACTGCATGCGCGCCGAGTAGAAGCCCACTAATATTGATTAGTGTCCTCATACTACATCGGCAACCTCAGCTAGCCCTTGGCTGCTAGGTCAGCCAACAAAAAACCACCCTTTCATAGGTTCGTTTAACTTGCTGTCATTCCCATTACATCATTTTTTCCATTGAACACCGTTTCATCTGATGCCTCCTGGCCCTCACCAAACTCTACCGCTCTCATCCTATTCCCTCCTCATTCCCCATCTTCCCTAGCTTTGAACTCCGGCAGTGGCTGTCGCAAACTCCCCGTATGGCCGTCATGCATTCAATCTGGCTGGTCACCGGTTCACGCCCACATGGTCCTCCAACTAAATCTAAATTGCTCGTGACTCCAGATTGGCCTGGCTCTGCCTGTGTCAATCCTCTCGTATGCCCAAGATCCGGCCGCCACAGGAATGCGCATCTCTGTCCGATTGTCGCAACCCTGACGTCCGTTGCAGGGCTGTCCGGAAACCGATGTATGACAGTGCATTGATGGCACGGCACTGCCGAAGCCAGTCTGATGGAAACCCCCGCAACAATTTTTCTGCTACCCTCCACCTTCACCTCTCGCTCAGTCTAGCCTGCAGTTCCAACTACGAACAAATTTTTCATCCAGCTCCAACCGCCTCTGGGACGAGTTTATTCTAATCAGCTGAACATTTCGTTCGGAATTAACGGATCTGGTTTTCCGCTACACCTTCAGTTTGCCCCTTCTACAACTTCAACAATTTCATTTACGGTGTTTTTTCGGCCCTAAGCATTACCACTGTGTCCTCATCGAAAATATTCATTACACCTGGCTTCCCTATAACGGCAACACCATTGAGTCTACTTCCAACTTAAACCATAGTTTGAGACGAAACTTGCTAATTATCTCCACTTCGAATTCTTCCATCTCCATCTCCATTTTGCTTTTTGTGACTCTGGTCGTTTGCTCAACCACCCAAGGTCACTCATGGCCAGCAATGATTTTTCAGTTTTAGTGCGGGTCAACCTGCTTAATCATTGAACTAGTCGTACCTCATGTGACATTGTCCTAATCTTTTGCTTCCCACAACTACGGTGACTTTTCAGGTAATAAGCGTATCTCGTTGGTTGTACTTCCCTCCCCGCTGTGTTGCTGCCCGCCACGTTCAGGTTGTGACAACCTGATCACGCCTTGATTGGCATGTTCCCTACAAGTCGGAAAATAAACCAATTATTATTATTCTAGAAATGAGCTAAACCGGAGGATTCAGAGTGCCTGTATGGGGAATTTCCCGTTACTCACAAACGTCTGGTTTGCGGACTTCAACGGCGAGCAATAGCTTGCTAGTATTTTCAGTCTACTGGATACACATGATGATTCAATTTACATAGGACATTAGGAGGGTTTCTACCTTTTATTTGAAGCACGGCGTTAAAGTGTCCACAAGATAGCTTATTCCGATGTGAATAAGAACCAAAGAGTAAAAATATTATGTGTTCCGTTCCAACGCCATGTGGGGTGACGACGCGCAAAGTTAACTATAGTTTACGTCTTCTTTCGGATTCTTTTAGTCAGATATTTTTCCTCGGCTAACGTTTCTGTTGATGGGTTTCTTACGTCATACTATCCTCAGCGTACTTCAAATATTTACCGAAAATGTATCCACACACACCCACTTTTACATTACTCCCAATTTCCAAAGTGTGATCATCTTTATGAGTTTCAAAATGAATGCACTTTGCTAAGTGGAGGCGGTTCCCTGACGTATGATGAAGTCATGTGTGAAAGTGGTTCTGGTAAAATATTTCTGTGTTTCGTGTGCACAGTGAAATTATGCAGAGCTTTTTGTGGATTAGTATATGTGCTAGCCATTACATCAACCTTTTCCGCTATCAGCCATGTGTTTTACAGTTACGCAAACAGATGTCTTACGTGCTTCAGCTGTACGACAGCCTGTTCCTGGCGGATAGTCCTTCCGTTGATATTCAGTTAAGCAATTGAGCGATAGTTTCACTTTTTATGTTCTAAGCTAACACCAACTTAAGTCACGCATTATCGGCGAAGAATTTTTGCAAAAGCATGTCTGAACAAAGGCTGTTTTCTGGATCAAGACATTGATGTGTAGTATTCCTCGGTGTTACTTATATTTTCAGAGTTATACAACCTTGGTCACCGCAACCTTTGACGTCTCCCTGGCACTTTCTTGGATAACCAGTGCATTTCAGTGACAAATAAATTCATTACACGGCTTCCATGCAAACAAATGTTTTTTTCACAGATTTATTCTGCGGGAAGGCACCGGAAGAAGGAGATCGCGGGAGAAGCAGTGTGAAAAAAGCTTGACACATCTGGATATTTCTTCCCATCTCCCTATACGCCAGACCCTGTACCGCTACTTGCGTTCTTTGTTGGCGCAAGAGGTTTGTGGCGTAACTTCAATGTAGTCTCTAAAAGATTTTTCTCTTGCAGGTTGCTTACTCTGGGAGTACAAACATAATAGAAGCCTTGTTATAAGGCCGGTTGAACTCACCTCAACTGAACTTTTCGTAGCGTGGGGCTTCGGTTCATTATAGACTGATGTGTTTAGGCAAAGTATATCGCACAAATAATCATTGTTTGACATCCTCAGTGAAGTCAGCATGTGAAGTGAGCCCAAAGAAGCAACCCGCCTTATTCCGCATTGCCACACCAGAAGGCTATGCAACTCAGCACAGGAATATGACTAAACTAGGCGCAATATCACGATATTTTCATCTTACTTCAGTATGAACATTTATGTATGGCTTGCGGACGTCATAAATGCAGTTCAAATGCTTGTGATCGTGGGAAACAGATGCCCGTCCCTTGAATCATCAAGGCTGAGTGGTGATTTCTAGCCTCAGCAAAAGCTTCGGGTGATGGGAAACAACATTTAAGTTTCTTCGATTTCCGAGGAGTGGAACTTTCTTTCTAACCAATCCTGTGCCTTAGATCCGGCGCCATATTTACAAACGATTTGTTGCGTTGCAGAATATCGGATGGAGAAATTACACAGAACTCGCAAAATCAGGGACAGGAAACTCAGAGAAGGCTAAACATGCAGACGTACTTTTTATTTTTCTTTAACGTTCATTCCGTTTCGCGTACACTAGAACAAGCATGTGACTCGTGCTATTTTTAACCTTATTATTTGTAGCAAAAATCAAATGCCTAGAGCTGATGGTCTTCAGCTAAGCCCACAGAATTAGAGAGCAACCCTTATGATGTTGCATTACAGTTTAAAAGAATCTATACTGAATTCAATGGAATGCTTTTTGAGGATTTTGCTACCTGAAAAGCTACCAAAACTCTGCAGGATTGTGAGCCGATACGATGGTATTAATTAACGCTTAGTAACCGGAAGTGGCTAAACGCTTCTAGGTTTTTATCAGACAAGGACAAGTTTTGGTGTGCTCGATAATCTGGAACTGACAAGTGTATTGCAATCCATGCATTCTAATCACAAGGTAGTACCTCGCGGAGCTCTTTTAAGCCGCAAAAGTGCCATCACACTGCTCGTAAAACCAACCGAAACAATTTCGGCACTATGATGGCTTGCAATCTGTCTGCCACCATCCTGTCGGTGGTTAATACCTTCAATAAACCCCCTAATTTACGGTGAAAGTGTGCAGTTCAACAGGGCTTTTATCAACATTATGGAGAAAAGCACACCAGCAATACATAGGGACGCCTTACTGCCGTAAGAGGTGCATGAATACCATGACTGTCATAACGCCGCGCCCTGTACGCACAATGCATTTTCCTGCAAAACCTTTGTGGGTGGAATAAAACATTTTGGGCCAAAGTGCGGCATTTTGTTGCATATGTGCTCAGACCAAAAATCACACTATTCTGCCTTCATTTTTAAGCAATTTGTTTTAATTGATCTCTGTTCGAAATTTTTGGCGCACTTTTGACTTTGAACTTGCTGTGCTATGGCTTCAAAAGTGGCTTCACACGCGTTTGTTGAGAAATTTGGGGCTGTATCCTTTTCATCCTTTACGGCATTTGAGAAGGCCTTAAATCAATACATGAAGGATAATTATGTGGTATTTGTGCGTTTTTGTATATAAAAAACAGTACTCGAAGCACCGGCTGTCCAGTTTGGTTTTGTCTACGGGAGGCAAAGAAACCACCTAACGGTCACCTCCTATTTTCTTGAACACAATCATAAGCTGTCAAAGCTTTTGTACGATCGGCTTCCGATTAATCGACGGCTAACGGAAGACGAGTTCGGCACGTGCAGGGCCCTTCTGAAATATGGA
>SJOL01006205.1:0-20655 GCA_004794785.1 Opisthorchis felineus
GCCACCCACTAGTTGGGAATAAACATTATTATTATATGATCTGGTAGCATGTATGAGGGATGAAAACCTCGTGTGGAAGTCCGGTACGCCCTGCAGAGAAGGTCGCCCTGTTACGTCCACCATGGTGCGTTCGTATACCCGCCACCCTGTCAGTAGCACGGGTACATTGCCCATTGCTGGTGGTTCTAAATCTGGCCTTTAATTTCGGAAATTCACAAAAGAGCACTGTTGTTTTCTGTTTGTTGCCGCTGCTTGTGAGGCTGACTGTGTTGCACCTAACCCAAAGCATACGGACTCTTTCAATATGTTGAAACTGACACATAGTCATCAAGCTTATTATTCTGGAAAGTAATTCGGATACTGTAGATATCTGGGGACCACCACAAAATCTATCAAACTCCGGTATGTGCCAAAGTGTGCGTCACTGTTAGAACACTCCTACTTTCTAAACCGGGTGGAAAATCATTCATTCTATGATGTCAGATTCCAGAAAAGATTGGAAAATACACGGAAGATTTGCGAAAATCGAATGTATAGTATGACACATGAGCTTCTCACTGGTCTAAAATAAATCTATCAACCAGTAGTCTAATGACTGCAGAAGGCAAAACCAAACAACATGACGGGAAATTTAACCGGCCTGGTGAAATCCTGACAACGTGGGAATATATATTTTCAACATTGCTCCGTCGGGCAGATGTTGGATTACACAACGTAGCCCTCCTTCTCCAAGATTCTGTGAATACCTAATTAACGAGCTCGCTAAAGCCAAAACAACTGGTGATGGACCCGAAGCAATTTCAACATGGGAGAGCACTGAGACAATGGGGGCAAATTACCATGTAACATTTTTATGCACGGCTGACAGACATCGCAAGACAAACGTCCCCGAATTTTAAATTGAGTGTGGGTGATGGACGACAATTCCTAAAATTTTAAAATTCCAGGGATAACCTCCCTGTATGGTGGCGGAGGAAGGTCGGCGAAAGAGACGCAAGCATTCTAAAATAGGCATTTTATGCACAACAAACGACTTGATAACTGGAAGTCTGCTCAACGGATTACAGTATTATGTCGGAACTTGCCTCTGAGGAGCATAGTTTAGATAAAGACTATTCAACCAACCAATGAAATACTAAACATCGAGACCTCAGCACAGCGCAACTCACAAATATTTTTACAGGAACGGAATTTATCAATTAGCCCGTCACGCGAGATGATAGAAGACACTCTTCGAAAACTATTTAATTGCGGCTAGGTAAGTTGGGTTTGCCCACTCAATCGTGCACTGCCGATGTCTAACCGAATGGCGACGAAATGCTCGCAAGCCAACTGCCAACCTCGGTAAACAGATCGGCAGCCATGATCAATCACCAGCAAACGCATCCGGACTTCCAATATTTCGACACATTGAGAATGCAGCAGCTATTCCACCAAACGGCGGTGAGATAGAGTGCTGCGCCGACGTTTGCTATCTTGATAGATTGCTATCCGCAGGCCTAAAAACATATAATGGAATAAAAACACGAATCGGACAAGGACGCCACAACAGTTGACCAACTCGAGAACCGGGGTGGAAGCAAGCATTATGCTCACATAGACGCCAGCTACCCTAAAGTAGCGTGGGCCAAGTGCTGAACAACCATCTCTGTCTTAAGCTCAGCACTATTACGTTGAATGCAGTCTGAGTGAAAATTAAAGGGACTAGACCTCAGTGATTCATATAGCTCGTATCGATTTGACACTAAACCACCTAATGTCATGTTTGATTGTCTGGTTCACTTGGTTTGAGGGACGACACGACAGCTGGCACGGAGTTCTAAAAAAACTAAGGTAATAATCGGTTTCGGTAAGTAGCTTCCTTATTTTATATTTTCTACGCGGAAGCCAAACAAGCGTCACGCGTTTTGACTGAGCAATTTTGAACCAAACTCAAAACACCAGCGTTCATGGGCCGACGATTCGTGAGTTCCAGATAACTGCTGCTAGTTAAATATCCATCAAACAAACATGTACGGGTAAAACATTGTGCCTCTAAGTGTCGTTAGGAGTCTCCCTTTACTTAGTCCACATGAAGAGAATTGCATTCCCAAATGAAAATTTAGGCCGACACTTCTGGTGAAATAAAAATACAAATATAACGCCGAAGCTTCCGTAATCCCAGAGGGATTGGAGTAAATTTTTGAAATGAACTAAACATTATTCGCTGTGTCATAGCAGTTCAGGCAAAATAATACGTCAATTAGAAGTGCACTGGTTAATTTGACTATTCGCAATTGTGCAGGGCTTTAATGTGCCTCCGAAGACTGTCAGCACGATCGAATATTATTCCACAGAAGTCACAGCCGTGATTCGCTTCTGTTCCGCGCACCGTCCTTCTGTGCCGGGAAACATCTACACTTCTGCTGAACGTTCTAGCACATTCTTCGCACAAATGTCGCTCCACCCCTTGATGTGCAGATTCTCGATGCAGTCGCAGACCGTTCCAAGTGCGGAAGCATTTGTCACAATCGGGGCACGGGTTACCATGTTCTCCAGATTCGCGAACCTGCTTGCTCGATGTTCTGGAGTGTAAATCGACCTTGACTGCATGCGTTCGTCGATAATGCCGATGAAGTGCACCTGAATGCTTGAAAAATTGTGTACAAAAGTCACACTGTAAATCTCGGTTGCTTAAGTGCGTCCTTTGATGTTCTAATACTTTCGAAAGGAATGGGAAACATTTGGCCCATTCTGGACATCGAAAGTCAGCTTTGCGTCCAGCAAATAGCGGAGGATTATCCAAGCAAGACACCTACATGGTCTTGTTTTTGCGTTTCGCTTGAAGCCGCGCTGACCAGGCACACTGGAACCTGCCACCCTGTGGTTGCTCACAAGACATTATCTCATCATTTCTCATCTGAGCTGGCGACTTTGCAATGTGTTGATTATCTGATTACAGAAAGCAAAACAACATTATTCCAATACATTGTTTATGCATTTCTCGTCGACAAGGACGTATGCGCCCTAGTGTACAATTTTCGCAGCACCCTCCAGAAATGCTTCTAATTTGGTGGTTTTCAGCAGTCCACCAACAAGAGTATCTCGCGGCCTCAATTTCAAGATATTTTCATTTTTGCTTAGCTGGTAAGCATATGATGGAACTCACGCAGTCTCGTGTTGTAACTGACTCGACTCAACCGTTCATTAAAGTCTTCCGTGTACCAAGAATACTTGTCAACATGGCCACAAATCATTCGCGTAATCAACCACCCCCTATGCTCGATTCCTATAGATCGATCGCCAAGACCACATGAGCAGAATTGTGGGTGAAAAATTGCCGCCATACAAACAAATCAGTTCCCGGAGTAAAAGGTGCTTGTGATTTATCGAAAAACTCGAACCGCAATTCATTGTGCGTCTGGTAATCAACTCAGATTATAACGGAACTAAATATCTCGGAATCTGAATCTCCCCAGGCCAATCAGTTGCGCCTATTCGACCGATATATCCACCTGGATCTTAAACAGTAGTTTTCGGATTTGGATTTGTAGGAATGAATTTCACACGCGGATGGCTTTCTCCAAAATTGTCTCAGAAATCTAATGGCTTCCTGTGATTCACGCAAGTCGAATATAGACCAGTGTAAAATATGGTAGCAGTGTTTTACAATTAAATAGTGCTTTGATAATAAAAATGAAGCGAATTCTTATGAGTCGATTGACGCAGACGTTTCAGACGTCTCGCAGGGGGTAAATGAACGCAATTACATCCATTTGATAAAGGCGAAATAATTCATGAACATTGTAAACAACAAAGAAACACAATAACATTTTCCAAATAATTTTGCGGTGGGAGTGAGCTGTCATCGAAGACAGCGTTGTCTCTTTCCCCGCAAGAGAGTAAAAATCACAAAATATCTAAGTCTACTTAACTGAATCAATCGAAGGCTTGGGGCTCCCCAAGACGAGACCCAATCACACTCGATTGATTATCATGGATGCGAAAAGTCACCACCAGATCAACTCAGTGAAATTTCAGAGAACGTTCTACAGTACATCGCACACCAAAAACGTGTTCGACCATATAAGCTTCGAAACCTCGAAGCCTGACAATAACACCTACGGTGGGGAAGAATGTTATGTACTAAAGTTGTGTTAAACTGTTTAATTTCTATTCGTAATGTTCAAGATGATGTAACGAAACTGTTAGAAGACTAAAATTTGCCATTCGGCCATCCTTGTTCTCTACTTCTGGCTTAATCATTCAAGTGCACAAAATGTATAACATCCGTTTAGCTACATTGACTGCTTCCTACTGTACAATATTCACTTTTCCCTCACAAATGCATTCACTCCTTTTGCAGTTCAGTGGCCTCATTTAGGAATTCTGACAATACTCTCCTCTCAGTGGTAATTGAGCATTCCGCCTACCACTCTGAAATGTACCAGTAGCATAATGAATCCAACTGCATGAAGCACTGCGCTTGCGGGCACTACTGACAACAGACAGTCGAATCTAGATTCCCTTGTCCACGGTCGCTCACTCCTGGGGTTAAGTACCAACGGTTAGGCACCTTAAGTGCCTGACGCACAAGGTGTTTTAGCATGTTGTACTAAAGTAGTTGAATGAAACCACCAGCAGTAAAAGTAGCAGCTGGGTTCCAGAAAGCACTGAACCAGCTGCACAATTCTGCTGGACTACCGCCGAGTACAAGGATTCGCACGAGAACATCTTCACCAGTGCCATTTCAAATTAGCATAGTTTGTTTCAAACTACCAGCCGTGAAGCGTTCAACAGGGTGGTATAACAGAATAATTGTTCAGGCCATTTTGTTTCACCATAACTTGACCCGCTGGCAACGAGTTTTTTTACAAGGGAAAATTCAATGCTGTGTCATGCGTCGTTTGATTTTAGCTGGATGACATCGAAATTAACCGATGCCATGTGGATTATTGTTTCGTTCATTCACTTTTGGGCATGTAGGTATTTCCAGCCGATAGCGTGCAATACAAAACTGCTATCTGACAGAAAATCCCTTAATAAAAATAAGCCCATGATATTGGATTTACTCAAACGTCGAGTCGGATCCACTGTGTTTTATTGCAGGAAACTACTGAAAACCGCTCACATCAAGCGGAAATTCAGTGCAGTATATTTGGTTCCAACTAGGAACGCTGAAACAGATGGACGTCTCCTAACAGTGTATACAGTCAGTGAAAACACGACACATGAAGCCTTATTGGTTTAGGTTCAGTAACTATAAAATTACTATAGTAAATAGGGGATAAGCATCCCAAAGTTGGCTGAGATGGACTGATAGGATCATATGGTATGTTTGGAGGGTCATGTTATATTTGTTCATTTATAGCGAAGTAAACGGTTGGTCCAAGGCGAACACAGAAACAAAAGGCGGCAGTTCAAACCCTCTATATATTGGTTACATCTAATCAAATGATTGCCTTTATGAGGGAGTTGATCAAGTGTCAGATTCTCAACATGTCTGAGCTGTTTAACCAGCAAATGCAAATATGTACCTGCAGCACATGCAGGGTTGTTGTCTCTACGACCGCATTTGACACAGCACACGTAGCTGCTAAACAAACGGTGGCTATTTTTCGAGTTTTCAACAGTGCTTTTTCAAAAGAATAAGATTAGTTGTGACGATTTTTGTGATCATGCAAGTACATCGGGCTCATGTTTGCATACGACGCAACCGGTTGACTTACAGACGTTCATCACAAGTTTGGTGAGCTCGGGGATTACTTAAATTCAGCACTCGTGTTTCACGTCGGTCAAGTTACTATGGTTAAGCTGCTAGGTGGTTTACCTGCAAGACAAGGTGACTTGTTGCATTCTGGGGCAAGAAATCGATAGACCAGAAACCAAACATCCTTTTGTAACCCCACTCATTTCGTGGCTGTGCAATCACTGATGAAACCGAAACACCGATGTGTGTATTGATTAGTTAGATCTAAGATGCAAGCCAACATTATGCATGAAAATGTTGTTAGCTAATGTGCTAAACAAAAGCCTAAATAAGCCAAAACATAATTATTCTATCAAAAACGCGAATTAGGTAGCTTGTTTCAATTTAGCAGGCCACTGAATTTAACATTAGGACTTCATAAATTTAGACCATCGAGAGTAAATGACCCTAGCTTGTGTTGCTACTTACGAGTAGTGCAAAGGAAGGATAAATTCGCAAGACGACTAAAATTTCCACCCGAGAAGTCAGCATTCGAGCAGTTAGGCAAAATATGCTGTTGTCTCATCTATTGAGGGATTGAATAAGGCTAAAATCCACGTGGGAGTTAATCAAAATGCTTTTCCAGGATTCAAAACTATCGGCCTTTTGGGAGGCTTTGCACCGCTGAGGTGGCTACCTGTGCTGGAAGTGACTTAGCCTCATGGACAGCCAACATTTCCATTCGCAATATTTTACATTCTCGCAAAAATCCCAAGATCATGAACAAAGCATAATCACATACTCCCTCTCACTCATTCTTAGCTGAAGCTCATACCCGCAAGTATTTTTGTCATTCAGACCGGCACCCTTTCCTTCGTTATCCTCTATGTTGGCATCTCGAAGCTAAAGAAGCGTCCTGCAACAACGCGTGTACGTTGCCGAACAATTTCGTAGTATTACCATCCAAAAGAAAACTACCCGACTTCAAACAAAAACACCATTGCATCCCTCCTCAAATATCTGCTGCAGTTCAGTGGTCACTAAACGACAAAATCCACTAAAAGGTTTTAAGTTGCTCCTTTCCCTAGTTTAGCTCCACGGAATTCCCTCATCAGCTCCAACACCAATTAAACACGGCTGACTCAAACCAAACTCAAGGCACGTCCACAGCATTTTGGAATACAAATCCGGTACATCCAATCAGCAAAACAGCTCGCACTTTTCCACACCAGTATTTCTAATACGTGAACCGAAATGAAGTTAGTGTATCTCAAGTGCCTCCACACCTAATCTTGGGTGAAAGTGAGTTAACAACAGCAGGTTTTATTTATCAAAATAGTGAGGAAACGGGATTCACTTAGATCCATCTCTCATTGGAATAGCAGAGCACTTGAACGTTATATGAGGCAGGGGGTAAATGAACGCACTTACATCCATTTGATAAAGGCGAAAAATTCATGAATATTGTAAACAATAAAGAAACACAATAACATTTTCCAAATAATTTTGCAATGGACGTGAGCTGTCATCGAAGAAAGCGTTACCTCTTTCCCCGCAAGAGTGGAAAATTAAACCATCAGCTGGAACGTATGCAGACTTAAGTCATCGACTTCAAGCGCAACATTTGTTGGTGGTGTATCTGGGAGCACCTTTAATGTCACCCATGGTTTCTGCAGACCGAATTAGGGTCCTCGGCCCCCTTGGCAAACCAGGATGGCCTCGAAGCAATAAGAATAGCAGCATGACTTCAACGATGGAGATGGTATGAGATTAATTAGAATTTCTTACTGAAAGGAAGAACTTCGTCTAAAAAAGCATACAGTACAATACATCCAAAAACATACCAGCGCAAGTTTAGGATGGAATATTCTCTGACCTGACCAATTGCCGGTAGCTTGGGCTTAGTTGATTCTCGGGACGCGTTTATTAATTTGAAACGCCAATGACGGCAAAGCGGTATACCACGAAATCTCAGTGGACGTGTGCAGGCTGTTTAGCTGTATAAGGATGTGAGGGGCCATTTTGGACAGCGGAACTCTGATATCTTCAGTTCCGTTTAGCCTCGTGAAGGTGAATTCGTATCGAGGCAATTCGAAGGCGATTGTTTGGTTGGGCAGCTGGAACTTCCATCCAATGATGTGTCCAACACAAAAATCTGTGTTGGTTAGTCTAGGTGTAGTGCATGTCGAACCGACTTTTGCTGAAGGCACACTGTTTTCCGTACCCATTTCAGAGTAGCTGAAGCGGAGAAGTAGCCAACCGTTGACCTGACAGAGTGGGATTACTAAAGTTTTGGGTGTTTTTGGAACTACTTGCCTTACATGGTTGTGGACTGCGTGATCCCCACTGCGCCTGGTTGGAGACGCTGCAAGATGTGATTCCAGATCGAGGTCAGTGGTGCCGTTACCGTTAATTTTTATCCATAGTGTCCGAAGGTGTAGGCAATTTGGAATGTTTGCAGTAGGATAGCAGTGTGTATGTTCTTCCTTTCACAATAAAGAATTACGACTGCAGTACAGTGAAGCCCCAATATCTGACGTGCTCTGTAGATGATGGTAGTAGCGAACAAGGCCACAATGATGATGATGATGATGATGATGACTTTGGTTATAGGGATGACGGTGACAATGGTGACGTATTTCCTGCTATCATACTAATGTTATGTGTATCACGGAAGAAAGTGATATATATAAACCCCATCCATGTGGTTTACTGTTTCATGAGGACCACTTATACTCAACAACGTGGCCACTGGCTTGATTTAATTCTTCATAAACTTGAAGTTATATTTTTCTCAGCTGATGTTGAAATGGTGTTGTGCTTCACCCTTTTGCATTGTGTCACTTCTATCGGTCGAAAATTCATCACGTGCGGCAGTCCAGTAAATATTTTCCCCTAGTTGGTGTTTCGTTCCACCTTGGTTTAACTTTTGGATTCTGCCTAAACCCAAGGCCCCTCGTTATACATACAGTTCCTATCTAGCACATGTAGAAGAATGTTTCGGTATGCTTTGCTCCGACGGGAAAAATGTCAGTATTTCTGCGTCGGATTTTTTGCTATCCTAATAGTGACCATCAGTCAGGTCTGACGCACAAAAGGCGGGATATAAGTTGTGAGTTTCATTTCGGTGCAAGATGAACAATGAGATAAGATAAAATGGGAACTCATCCGAACCACTTTTGTCGGACGATTGCAGAAACCTTTCAATTCGACCCATATAACACGTTTATGGTTCTGAGGGGATTAATGGCAGAAAAGAAGTGAACAAGATCTACTTGAACTTCACGAATGTTGAGTTAGACACTGTCCTGTTCCCACAGCTAAAATGCCATTATATCTGAATATCCCAACATCCATAGGGTGGCAAATTGTAAATAATTTGATTTCGAATGGGAAATGTGAATCGAAGCATTTGAATCTGGTTATGGTTGCCTCTTTAGGAAAATCCACGCTGAGTTGCGGATAATGCAAGGAAAGCGAGGGGACCCTGAACGTGGTAGCTTTTATCTTCATCCATCCATCTGTCCATCTGTCGACTAACCACTACACAGCCAAATGAGAAAAAATAATGTGTATTTTGAAATCCCATAATGAATGCTAAGTCCCAATGTAACTGAATGGATTCACAAGAAAATGCCGTTCCCAAATACTTGCCGGTGGTGTTTGCCATCGCTGAGTTTATCAATTTGAAACTTTGAGTAACGCGTAGTTCTGTTGATCCCAAATGTCAAAACGGGGAATAGGGTTCAAAGTATATAGTTCTATTGACACAAAACTAATCATACTCATACAACACATTTCAATTGTGTACGATCGTGGCGTCAAAGAGTGTGGCGGTCTGCCATTGACCGGCACAGATCAGTGTCACTGTCCGTAAACCAGACAACCGCGAGCTGAATGTTGGCTCGGTAGTGTGCGTTGCGGTCGTCCTTTCCTATATCTATCTTGTGATTTTGATAGCCATGCGATCACGCGGAAAGTACGACAGAGGCAGGCAGGGCACGCTCACGCCCATATACGCTAATATGGGATTGTCGGACGGGTGAAAGTTCGGGCAAGGTGAATAGCGGGTACGGGTGGACGAAACAAGTGGAGCTCAAAAGTTCACGGATGGAGTAAACAAATGAGTGAATTATTTATCATGATGTCAACTTAGATTCACTAGACGTACAATGACAGAAAAAGGCGTGGCCTTTAAAATGAATCAGTCCTCGGATTGCAAAGCAATACCCTGCGCCCCGTCCAGTCGGCCGACACGTCAAGATGCTCGCAACGGATGGATAGTGGTCCTGGTAATTCGGCCGATAAATGCCCTGAATCTGACCATTTAAACTCAGGAATATTGGACAAATGCGCTAAGGTTCAAAGATATCACCAAACACTGAGTGCAACTCAAAATTTAACGACGAAACACGGAGTGTCACTGGACGGTATCAAGTTGAAGCAGGCTGTGCGATGCGGAAACTGCTCCTGGTGGGTAATCAACGCAAATATCTTTCATCGGGAAAAATCCAGAATAACCCTAGTTGGTCTATGGAATATGGTTTTGAGTAGCTGGTTTGCTTCGTGTGAAGAACTTGAACGTCCACCCACCAAACGGTGTCTTAAAGCGTCGATGTCATGTGCTCGTTCAGCCCGTGAAGTTGCCGCATTGCAGAACCAGATTATTGTAGTTAGTGGCGTCAATGAAGGGCAGAATTTTTTTCCACTGTTGAGTGTTTTACTACAGTCACAAACGCATGAACAACGGTTGCTCAGATGCCTTCACTGTAAGCATAAGTGTGTAGTGTGAATAGGGGTTGTCAGTTTTGCGCGTCAGTGGAGTCATTCTATTCATATCTCAGAAATCCCAATATTGAAGCGCTAACAAATACATAATATTCCGCAATAAATCCACAACAGTTTTTTTTCCGAAACGCTGTACGGATAAATGGAAATGTTTCTTATGTGTGTACGTCTGGAGGGGGTAACGCAATTCAGCCGTCTCATTTGTGGGAGGCGTGTATCCGCTTCAGTTTGTCAGTTATTTCACTCCGATCCCTGCATGTGAAAGTTCAATCGTTTGTTATCTTGAGTTCGTCGTAACTTGCCTACACACTTCAATTATTTTGGATTGCCGATTCCCTGACCAACCTCGTCGAGTCTTTTGTTCTGAATGATTTCATCTCCTGGTGAATGCTGAGCGCGCCGTGGTAATATATTGTACCTCTAGTGAACCACCAAACAGGCCGGGCCTGCTCACTCGCCCCTGGAGAATATTCTTTTTTGTCGGTTGTAGGACAACGTATCTCTCCAGGGGCGCAGGTAATGGTTTATTCCGTGTGCTTGGACCTCTACATTATAAAGAATAACGACACAGCTCTCGCAGCACATCTCGGTTTGAAACGTTCATTCACGACATCTATTGCATTTTAGCCCTACTCTGTCGACAGAAAAGGAGCCATCCCATTTCAACAAAACGTATCATTGTTTCATAATTCAATCGACAGAAGAAATCTCCCATCGATGAACATACCACATCTCTGTGACTAACCCCCACTGTCAGGATATAATACACAGGTCTTTGATTTTCCGCATGGTAATTGCAATCACACTGGTGCGAATGAAGAATGCGAAATGTCAACAGGAACTTCGAAACTGCGAGAAAATGTAGCAAAATATGGTCCCCCGTCATCATAACCGTTCGCGTTGTCACTTATTTTGGCTTCTTACGGTTAATACTAGATGCTTACCTGCGTGCACCGCTGATTACCGGGACTAAACTATGCGTGGGAGCCTAATCCAATGGCGGACGACACCCCTTTATTATCGCGCCCATGTGCGCTATCATTTCGACCTGTCCGCTCCGGTAAATCATGAAATAACCGATGGATAATTATGTTTTTATTAGGTTGATACAGAAACGAATTGGTGGTCACACCGGTGCCCGTTTTTTGTAAACTCAATTCACTGGAATGTGACTCTAAAATGAAAGATATAAAACCAGTTAACTATCGTTCAGATTTTCAGCTGAAACGTTATCTGATGTCCTTGTAGGTTAAGAAGACCAAGGGAATTCAATGGCTAGACCCAGAGGAAGAATGACAAAATTGGCCTACGCAAGCTGTTGTTCATAAGCCTTCCGGAAACTGTGCATCACCGCTCACAAACGTATTCAAGTTCAAGAGCAGGCATTCCGATGGCAACCTAGCAAATCGAAAACAGTTATCTGTTCAGGCTAATCGCATATTGAGGTTGTTCGGATTTCATTAAACAAACTTCGAATGGAGGCCCTCGAATTATGAGCCCTGTGATCATCAGTTCAGCAACTTTAACGTAAGTAATGCATGTGGGAAAATTGTGAAATTCGAATTCAAGTGCTACAACTAACTGGTATACCGATTGAGGGTGAAACCGAAGAGGTTTCGGCAAAATTATATAGTAGATAAAGAACCTTGCATCTTGAAATCATTCTGGCAGGCACATGAGACGAACTCTGTGAGAAATACCCATTTGAGGAAGAAGCATAGAAACGCATGATGAAACTGACTTACGGTTGAATTTCATCCGTCCGCACACGCACAATCTAAAAGTCAGCGCAGGTAAGCTAGAGTTCATCATTAGTGCGTATTGTTGTCATTTGACCACTTGACAATTTCCCGTGACTACCGTTCTTTTACTGTGCTTATGGCAGCTCCCAATTACCAGAAACTTCCAGAAAGTTTATCAAGGTATTGTGATTCTAGGACTTAGTCCGACAGCAAAAACGACGCTAAATTACATATCTTTACTGTAACGGCAACCCTAGAGCAGTGGGTAATTGTTAGCTTTTTGCACATTCAAACCCTCACCGGCTTTCTGTGAGTGTGATACGCAGAGGATACGCAGGTTACACAAGTAACTGTTCATTAGCTTGCTGGAAAATGTGTATAGTCTGAGACAAACGTATCCCGATTCGAGAGCTTAATTAGTTTTCTCTTATAAGATATCCTATCAGTTGATTGGGCGGCAACCCAACATAACGAACAAACAGTGGTCTACGGTGGCTAATCAGCTAATGGAATGGTTAGGGTTTCATTCATCCAGAACCGACGGTGTCAACAAATTTGATCAGTGAACTCAAACAGGATGGCTACGTACAACAAGACTGTTACACAAAATATATATATAACAGGCAGCGAGGGCTGGTCCAGCCAGACACACGTCGAAATATTTTTCGATGAGCATTATCTCCTTACTCTTGATGCTGTTGTGTACTTCGGGTTTTGTGGCGCCTCAAAGTAATCGTAAGTTTTACTCTTTCTACCACGACAACGTGAACATCATTGCTAGGATGAGTGTACTCGCCTCGGTTTACAGCATCTTGTATTATTCCCCTATGATGCTGTGATGTTTGCATTGAAATGAGAAATGTTAGGTGTGGCTTGAGAATCATTCTTAGGTCGCACTTCGGACGATAGGTTTTGAAACATCACATTTTGTGCCAACATTCAATTTTTGGTCAGGTTAACCTAGAGATGTTTTCGTGAAATCCAGGAAAATGTACCTCAGTCAGAGCATATTGAACGACAACGAACGGCTTGCGGGTGTTACTCATTTTACAAAGCGGAATGTTTGTCTACGGTCGAGCTTGCGTATGAACGTGAATCCGACTAACCTTTTAGTGTTTAACTGTGTAACAAGCGACCTAGCAGGAGTTACTTGCAGTAGAAGATCTAGCGCCCGTTACACACAGGCTTTGTGTTTGCCGCAGTCACCAAATAGGCATATCGTTGGGTCTTCAAAGACGCGTGTAACACACTAAATTGCAGGCTATATCATTGTGCGGCTGAGAGATGTGCTGACCGCAGTTATAAATTGGATATGTTCAGGAGTTCGAGCACCGATATATCAGACACTACCAGAAATCGCTTAGATCGGGATTTGTTGTTCAGGATACAGGTTTTATTACGAAGGAGACCACATCTCACTCGAGGCCTCTATCTGGCACTCCAGGCCAAATTTGCGAGCAAATGAGTTACGCATGCCGAAGTACGAACTTCTAAAAGAACTCCTGCTTTTGGGGCAGTGGAAACCTAGATGGGCAGAATTGACATGACGAAATCCAAATTTCACATCAGAAATGTGCGCTGATGTATGCATCCGCCTCGTGGCTTGAACCAAACATCAATTGTACTGTGCTTGACATGCCATCTCCTGTCTGTTCCAGTTATCGAGTTCAGCAACATGCTTTCTGAGTATGTTCCTTTTTGTAAGTCACTATTGCTTCTTGGGACGTCCATCAACTGCTACTCTGATTTTTATGTAAAAATACTTCCCGCTCAAAGCTTTAAATTTTGCTTACTCCAGATTTTTTGCGCAAAATGGGCGCTCTTTCTCAGAAACCGCTTCATCAAGTACTCTGGCAAATGGCGAAAACGGTGCTTCAAAAGTCCCATTCATCCTACTACTTACATAAGTTGATGCCTTTTGATGAACCACTGGCTGTAATTGTAGAAGTCCTCCCGCATACACTACCGTACAGGTACTGCAGCAAAATAGGGGCTTTTGAACGCCATACTTCAAACTGACTCTGCCGCCAGTTCTGGGGTCCTGAGTTCTAAATTGTTAACGATTCGGTGCAGTGGGTGCTAGTAGGATTGCTATTAGACGACCATTATGACATTCCGGCGTAAGCTGAATATTTGAGGCGTATTTAGCTCGAACTTAGGCAGGATTTATTGCCGGTCAACTACCATGCCGGAGATATATTTTAGGTGCCATAAGATATACCACAGATGAAGATGCCTTAATTTGCTGTAAAAGTGTCCGAATGCAGCTTTGCTTGTGATAATTCCATTGCATTCTGTGGTCCACGGGGTTTACCTTTGAATAAATCTCAGTATTGGGTTGCCCGTTGAGCAATCCAGTAACGAGGACGTTCACGGGTTTTCGTTCTACGTTCTACGCTTCTTTGTCTGTGCATCTGATGTCCTAAAGACGTTGTTCAATGATTGACTTACTCACTAAAGTTTAGCGTTTTTGATGATCAGAAAAGCGTCTTCCGCTTAGGGAATCTATATCTTGAGATTTATATGGAGAAGAACAATGTGTTTCAATTTTACTACGCGATTTTTGCAATAAATAGTGAACACGTTGGTGTTTCCCGTAGTTATTCACTATACTTTCATTTGTATCTCTCTGGGGCTTCATGAGATCACTTGCGTTCATAATTTCAAATGAAGATGGGGCAGTCTTGTAGTACGTCTCGGGTTTTTGAAATGCGCTAAGTTAATTTAAAACTTGAAGGCTCAGTAGAACGTCCCCCAGTCTCTTGATACTGTTGTCACAACCAACTGAAACCACCCAAGGAAATAAAATCAAGATGTTGTTTCATTGTTTACCTCTTATTGGCAACCAGCAAGCCTACAAGAGACGCAGCCAACAGACAGAACGAAAAACGACTGTAACATCGATGATGGACTGGGCGAACAGAACAAACAAACAGGTCAGGTTGGACGTCATAAGTGTTCAACATGCAGTAAATCATTTCGCTCTCCATCGACGGCTAAGGAACACCAAAAAATACATGCTAGAACTGCCGATTCCTGCTGCAATTTGTGCGAAAAATCGTTTTTGAGTGAGCGCGGGATTCAGTACCATCAAAGGTGGTTTCATACTGCCGGAGTCAATGTGCCCTGTAGAACACCAAGTAAACTGGTACAAGAATCAGAAGAAAGAGGGAAATCCATGTCCTGAATGTGGAAAGTGCTTTATAAACTGGAACATTCTATTTCAGCATCGGCGATCGGTTCATCGGCAGGGAACGCGACATCAATGTGATGACCGTGGGGAGTTATTCTGCAGAAAATGGAATGGAACAAATCTTGTTCATCCTGAAGAGGAATTTGTTTCGCGCTTCTGAGTGTGTGCTCATAAGACGCGGTCCAGATATCTAGAATGCTAGAAGAAATTTGGATCAATTGTACTGTAAATTTTTCAGGTTTCATTATAGTGAGAATTACATACATGAAATTAGCACATTTGCTCAAATCTGAGACTTCTTGTGGAAACATGCATTTATGCATTTAGGTAACAGAAGTAAACAGAAGCACAACGTGAGCGAGACAAAACGTCAGTATTCGAAGGAGAAAAACGAAAGCTTGGCAGCCGTCACACCCGCAAAACAAAACGTCGGTTGACCATGTTTTCATAACCGACCATGTCGCATTTGCGGTCTATTCACCCAGTCCAACAATCCCAATCTGTGGTCACACATTTTGAGGCATACGCCTTATTTACCTAAACATATTTACCCAAACATCTGCTTTCCTTCTCTCATTCTGCAGTCAACCTTCATATTTATTATGTCAACGATATTACAAGGAGACTGTCGAAAATGGGGTAGCGCACTGGGAGCATCGGTCATGTGAACGAAGTCAGCAAGTAGGAAACAGCTGCTTCCAGGAGGGCACTAAAACGATTTTTAAGACCAGGTTCCGGCGAATGTATAATTTCCTCCTAATTGGTGTTGGAGCCTAAAACGTCTAACGGTCTGCTGACAATCGAACAGTGTACTGCTAACATAGGAGAGAGCGCGCACGGGTTCAGTAGGACATTGAACTAATTTTATGATAAATGTGAAGATATGTTGATTGTCTTTGACGCGAGCTTATGTAACACACTCTCTAGAAACATTTCAGTACGACGATACAATGCAGTACGTTAAACCACTTTGCCCCTTGGGTGCTGTCCTAAAGCTTCTGTCTTCCCTGTTGTTGTGTCTTGCCTTCTCCACTCGGGAGAAGAAATGTCAACGTTCTGTTGAAGCGCTTCTCAAGGGATGACAGTGTTAAATGTTTTTTTCTATACCTACGGATCAGCACAAAATGGAACATTTTTGATGCGTACGAAAAGCTCGAAGCGAGACATACGAATCTGATCCTGTTTGTTTTACCACGATAATCTGCACTTGGTTGCGGAAAATGCGGCGAAAGCAAACTGTACGATAAATAATACCATGTGCACGCGAGAGCCGTCTAAATTTTGCTGCCAACTACACAGATGAAAAAGAACCCTAATCTATAGTATGACTCTCATAGTGGGTGCTGAGTATAAAGTTAGTTACATGGGGTCACACGTAACTTAATGCTAGTCCCCGATAGTTGCCGTTAGTTTTCTGCACCAAGTAGGAAAGGGGAATAACCACTGAGACAAGCACCGCAATTTAAGGCAGAAATAAAACCTCATAAAGTCGTCCGACACGTGACTTGAATGTAAGAAATTTTACTGCAGATCGCACCGTGTCGTTGGAGCAGATTTACGCTGGGAAGCCGGGGTCAAATCAATCGGAATAGGAAACTGAGAAATTTCCAGGTCGTGTTACAAGCCGTCAACTTCAATATGCATGCTGCATTCGTAATTGGCTCATCCTCCATAACACGGTCTTCATCAGGCTACCGAGGTCAACTGCTGCAAGTAGAATAGGTATTCATCCAAGTTATTTTGAAGTGATATATATTTGTGATTCTAACATAATAGTTTCGTGCGCATGTTCGAGGCTCTACGGTAATGACGGAGCCTCTTACAAAAATTCTTTCGTCTTCCAGTATCAGGAAGCGTCGTGTCCCAAAGCGCCTCACGTCTGCTGGCGCAGGCGTTCTTTGTGAAATTGGATGTCGAGCCGGATCCCTAATGGACTGAAGTGAGGCACAAATGTTACCAGAGAAAAATAAAGGCTGTAACAATATAGCAATTCCGGGTCTTGTTGAATTTCAACGCATTGGTCAACCAACCCTGAATGTGTTTTTTTCTGGGATGCAAGTACCCGTCATTCAGTTTAATTGCTCCACTGAGGGGAGCTGTTTTCGATTCAGACTGGATTCAACGCCACAAATTGTGGGTTCTACGATGGAGATCGGCGGTTGCCAAACGGTGCAGCCGATCGCCCCTAAGTACTAGCCGTAACCAGCGGCTTTTCTCAAATGATGCCTGCTTCGGCCAGTTTCTCAAGGCCGTGGACTTCTACGCCGGCGGTTACGATTCTCGCGTTTTTCTCCTTCTCAGTTTCCAGGAGTTTTGCTTCATTGATGTCAATCTTTTACCACTGTAGCAGCGCACTCCATCATATCCCTCTGCACGGCGAAATGCAAACGTTTTGGATAACTTCATATCTCATCCAGCCGCCTGAACTAGATGAAGTAGTCAGCCAGTGCAATTCTGCTTTGCAATATGCAGCCAGCGGCACAGGAACCATGGACCAGGCAATGAGTGTTTTGCATATAAAACTCTGAGAACAGGATATGTATTCATCCACGAGTTACTGAATAGATAGACCGCAAATGCCTGCGTATCCACGGCTATTGAGTAAGGACTGAATGACAGTTGGTTATGAAGCAGGCACACTTCAAACATATGCCGATTTCTACTAGTCTGCGACAGATGCTTAGGGCCAAACCCGAACTTCCATCTTAGCGCGGAAGCCTTACCGGTAGCTGGCAAATTAGTCTGAGTACCTAAGCTTTTTTGAGCGATCAACAGGATTATTATGTTCACTGCGTCACAGGGTTTCTCAGGATTTGAAGGCAGTGGAATGTCTAAATCCTTTCGTGAATATACTTTTGGATTTAATTTGGCATGAAATCTGAGGAAATCGCAAGTGAACTGCTTCCAAGTTGTCACCGCTAATCGAGGAAACTTTATCTCATAATGTGAAGACCTATTCACCTCAGCAAAATTCCAGTAATACTGTCGCTAGCGGTGCGTACGACACTTATTTCTAGGTCGCTTGATTGATTGTTTGAGTGGCAAGCATTCCGTTTTTGGTTGACTATGGCCTTTTTTCTTTATTAGAACAAATTCAAATTAATTTTCCGCCATTTGCGATCTCTCAATAGCAGTGATGAGGGAAGCATTTGAAGCTCACGTCGTGTAGATGGCTAACGTTTTGTTCCAAGGCCCAAAAGCACAACTATTGCCAATTTTGCGTTCATGAAGTCTGCATGTGTTGTTGTTGTTCTGGACAGTTCTTCTACATTTGGGGTGGTCAGACTGCCAAAACAAAATGGTCAGTAGAAATCTATACCTAATTTATCAACGGTGCATATCCTGTCCAGAAATGCAGCACACGTTGCCACTTGGGTGCTTCTTGCCCGGCAAACAAAGTCTGCGCTATTAGAGGACGCAAACAAAGTGAGGGCAATCTTCCTCCACTTTTGCATGGAGGATAGCCGTTTAGTATGCATGATGTTTCGCGATGGTGAAGCCCGTATTGAGCTCTCGGGCATCCCAAGTTTGTTGCTCTATAACCGTTATTTAGCCAATACGCTCTAAATTGGTCGTATAAGGTAGATTTTTACGATATTTAATTTAAGCAGAAACCATGTTTTCTGATTGCTAGGTTGTTTTAGGACAGTGCCCATGAAGCAAATCCAGTTACCCTAAAAATAAGAACGCCTTTGGACGCACTATTTAGGCATAATTTATGCTTTCTTGTCGAAATACGACAAAGATGACCTGTGCCGGCTGTTGGGTTGCACAGAGAACTGATGAAAAATCTGACAATTGATTAATTTGAATTTCGTTTCAGGGTGGATATATTGTTGAAAGTTTTGCACTAATCTTCCGTTTCATGCTGTATCCGAGCCACTGTGGAATTCACGATTTCAGTTAATTTATATTTCGCCCGAAAGTTCTCTTCCACAGAGAGGCGGTTTGCTGTATTTTCGCTTTTTTCATCGAGTGAGGTTCCTGCTAACGACACTTCACCTGATTCCATATTACATTTATTGCTTGTGGGTAGTCAGTTTGCTAGCATGAATATGAAGCGAGAGGACCTGAGTAAGCTTTATCAGGAATCAGTGCATTTCTTGGTGAATGCCCAGTGTTCTGTTTCTGATGACAAATAGTTTCACGTAAATGCCAACATCGCTGTCTAGTTCCTTCCACACCGATTATTGCACAATAGACCATGGGACAATGTGGTGTGAGATAGGTGTATTCCAGAGAACGAAATGGTTGCCTTGATTGTCTCCGACCCAATAATATTGACCAAGTTTGACTCCAGGCTTTTATCGTGCAATCTACCAGAGATTTTGTAACGACGAAAAATTTCCTAGGAGGTTGTGAGAGTTATATCCAGAAACTTCACGACCTTTGGACACCACAATGAAGCCAAGTTGCTTGCTACCAGCTATTTTCAAAGATGCATAATTAAATCAGATTCTATCTTCGAAGGGGAGCTCGTTTATTTCTTCCTTTTTAATATATGGTGAGAACTGGATTTTGCGAATGTAACCTGTAACCTGGGCAAGTGAATTTAGCTAAGAAAGTATAAATAATCCGCTGTAGTGTTGGCTTTAACCAGCGTATCAAACGGTTTTGAACACCACCGATCTTCGTGTGGCATACTTCGGTATCTTCAATTTCGTATAAAGGTCTTGATGCATACAACGTATGCAAATATGCCATCAGAGGATCGCATGGACAAACACGTTTTCATTTGTGGAACGTTATGACCCGTCCTGTGGGAAGTGGACAATTTTCCCATCACAAACGAAGAAAGCTCAATCTGCAGCTGATATGGGCAACGTCATTAGTGTACCCGCCTGAGGGTTTCTCCGCAAGAACACTGGAGCCCTCGTTATATAATACCGACGGGTCTTTTGGTAGTCATTGAAATCAAGGTATCAAGTGCAATAATCACCATGCTACTGACAGTATTTCAGTAGCCGAAACCGTGGGCTAAATAGAATATTTGTAATTGAAGGTGATGCAGTTTGCTCTCAGCTTATTTCGTATATTCAAATCACCACAGGATTTTCGCAACGAGGTGCATTATCCCATCAACATAAACGATTTTTTGTTTGGCCTGAAAAAAATCTAACAGTACAAATCAAACATAGCGCATTGTACTAACATTGCCTACGTTAGAAACCTGCGTTCGAATTCATTTGTTTATTATCTTGGAGGTGGACACAAGATTCACTGTGGAACTGTAATGATTGTAAAGAAACTTTGCATTCTCAGTC
>SJOL01006210.1:29991-94233 GCA_004794785.1 Opisthorchis felineus
GCACTTGACGTGAGAACCACCACCAACGAATTCGATAAAAGTTAGCAGGAAAGTTCTCACATCAGCCTCAGTCTCTCGCCAAAGAAAACCAATGATCTCAAGGAGACTTACGACAGCCGTCAACAGTAAGTAGCTGAAACAAGAAATACTTCTGTTGGTTGTTCGAAAAGGTGCTGTCAATTGGTAAAAATCTGGACACCTTCGGTACAGTTCTAACATCTCGGAGGTAGAATGCACGAAGCGCGATATTCCCTTGGTTTCATCTCGCAAACAGCGGACACATCCTTTTTCGTTGAACTGAGTCTCCAAATCTAGAATGTAACATGTAAAAAGTGCATAATTTTCAACGTAAATATGATTTACTTGAATGGTTTCGCCCAGGTGTTTCCGACGTCGCTGGTTGTAAGATACTTGGTTAACTTGAATCGCACGCAGAACTGGATGTTGAAGCATCGGCTCCTGCATTCAAGCATTCGCCGGATGGTCTCCAGTTCCTCGGGCTACATTCGACGGTTGCAGTTAAACCACCTAGACGCGTCGACACCTAGAAGCTTGCTGTTATGAATCATATCAAACCTAGTTTTTCTAAACGAGTTGCCTAGCCTGTCCACGTTGAAGTACCCTCGCACTGTGTGTTATCAAGCACTGGGCGTTGTCTTCCGCCATCAGAAAGACGTGCAAAGCAACTCTGGTGGCAATGGTACTTGATAAATGTTTTCTTACCGGAAGAATTAGCTATCACGGTTCGTACCCTTTAGTACGATCCTGAAATTCGTCAAACCGCTTCTCGCGGTTCATAAGGCCGTGAAAGTTGCAGAACAGGCGGGTGCTCAGGTTTTCCACGAAAACGGAGAATACATTACCTGCGTATCCTTCAGCCGAGACAGGGGCAGTTGAAATGATCGCTTGAATATTTTGGTGAGCCATAACTTATGTGCCCCACCGGATGAGCGGGATATTATACGGGCAACGACAACCAATGTAAATGGGGAATCACCACCTATTTCTGATGGAAGTTTACTACTGAAAGTAGTGTGAAATGGACGATGAAATGAAAAGTCAAAAGGTTGTGTTATTAATGATATTGTTCGCCGTAGGCTACAGCGTCTCTGAAGGGTGGCATACAACATAAACGGCAACCATCTTTGGTTCACTTCCAAATTTGCACGTCCTATTATCTCCTGTACTTTAGCTGTCGTGCAACGCATTTTGAAGCGAGTCATCTTAAACCAACTTCTTGGTATCCATGGTGCAACACAGATTTCTCCCAGACTGTTGCCGCACGGCGAACATGCTCGTATTTATGGAGAGATGAACCCAAGCTGAGGTCTAAGGACCCATATCGGATGCCATATTTTTCGAGTCCTCGAAACCAGTCGACCGATTCCCACACTTCTCGCCGCTCCACAAGCTCGGGTCTCATGGAATTCAAGGTGATTTTTTACGCTGGATTAAGAACATTCCGAGTGAAAGTAGGCTCAACCTACTGTTCTTCGGCACCCGTCTCCATTGGAGTTTCGCTAGGTTGCGTTTTGGAACCACTTCTGTTTCTGATCTACGTCAACTATCTTCCAAATGTTCTTTCAAGTCCATGTCTACTTTTTGCGGACGACTTGTGTAGTAACGGTATTTTCCTCAGCTTAGTTCTCGGTCTCAGCCTCCCAAGATAGCGTTAACGTCAAAGCAACCACCAAAGATGCACAAGGTATATTACCGCCCAAAACGAAGTCAAGAACACTTGTACAGCGCTTCATATATATAGCGCAAGCGGCGACAACTTTCTGGAAATTCTGACGCTTTCTGGATGCGCCATTGGCAACCGGCGTTCGGCCAATACTGAGTCATGATTGGCTGTTGGGTCTAGATTTTCGACCAATCAGCTCTCGACTTGATGCCGGACCGGCGAGCGTCCCGAACTTTTGGCCAATCTTGCGCGGGAAAGGCTTCTCGGCCGTAGCAGCACCTGACTATGAGTGGTAAAGCGGGGTCCGTTTTGAATTCCGCCTAACAACTTGAAATCCTGGATTTCCAAAGCCAGCGCCCTCCAAATTGATGCAGACGCTGCAAAGCACTGGTCGCTGAACTGACAAGTTCCTCTGAATGACGAAGAGTGCGTTCATGTGTCATTCGGAGCAGACTAAGTGAACGCCTGTCGTTCGTGGTGAGAATGGACCAGAATACATTATGAAGATAGATACCAAAAAAGATGTAGATATCTGGCTCTCTTCAAACATGTCCTTCTCACTTCACCATGAAAAATCGGCTCGAAAGGCATTCGTCGTTCTACGGATGATTCGGCGCACCTTCACCCGTATTACTCGCATGGACTTCTAGACACTCTATGGGGCCTACGTCAGACCTTTTTTTGAATGCCGCCACCAAGTTGTCTACTCAGGAAGCAAGAAAGACGTAACCCTCATTGAGCTTTTCCAACGAGCTGTTACGGAAATGGTTGCCGGCCTTAAATCCGTTGACTATGAAACGCGTCTCGCGGTGCTTTACCTCTTTATCCTGGTGTATCGTCGCCTCCGAGGAGACCTAGTACTTACTTATGCCCTGGTTGGACAAGGCTTTGCTGACAGTTTTTTTACCGTTGACCCGACTAACACATTGCGGGGATATTGTAGGAAGATGTTCAAGCTCAGAGGTCACACTTTTATTGGGCAACAATTTTTCTCATTTCGGATAGTTGGTGCGCGGTTGTTCACGCCACATCTAGTACCCAGTTCAAAGCACGTTTAGGCGCTTTTTATGTGGGCTCTCGAGTTGGCAAGCTTATTGCCCCACGCTGAGAAATTAAGGAACAGTGCTACATTCTTTTCGCGTGTACCTTTCGGGTGAACATCAAGAACAAACCTAAGCCGGGAAGCTTGGGCTAAAGCCTCGATCCTGTGTACCAATTCATGAGTCCGTGGAAGGTGGTTTCTCCAAAGACTCAAGACGCTTTGCCGAAAGCTGCAGGTAGTCACTGTCGAGGAGAATCGTGGTTGTGCCGTTCGTGATGTTTTGCAGGTGGAATGCTGTCCATCCGTATCCGACAACGACTCCTGGAATAGGAAACTTTGAATCTGAGCACAGCTCGCTTGGTCAAGCCATCTAGCGTTAGCAAAGAAACCACTCGAATCAACTGATACACAAGGCTTCTCAGTTTTCAAAATAACATTTCACTTTCATCGTTCCAGAACCGAATCTTTGGTGCCCATCCGCTGAAAATTCCACACATATCGCCGTCTACACGTTTTCCTTTGACAACGCACGTTATCATCATCATCATCGTCATCGACAGCATAGTTGTAGTGTTCACCACTGATTCTTTGCTACTGTATAACCTTGGCTTCTTGAAAATATTGTAGTGAAGAAGTGAATAAAAGTGTATGAGAAAGGGACTTGGTTCCATCCCACCACAATCAGCCCAAGGTTCCTACACCTCCAGGCACACATTCAGACAATCTGTATAGAACATGGTAACCAGAATGCCACTGACATCGATTAGCATCCATACATTGCAGCGTCTCTAACCATGCACACGAGGAATCACGGGGACCAATCCTGAAAGGCGAGTCGCACCGGCACCGTTCATACCCGTACAATTCCCATCATGTTTGAACTTCAGGCAATAAATTGATGGAGTAGCTCTCACAGAGCCGATTGGTACTAGTGACCACGACAGCTAAGTCCTCGCATCAGCTTACCGAATACGCGTTCGGCTGTGCGCAAAGCCACACTAAACCTCTGGAAAGCTGATGTGGATGTCTTGGGTCGTGCGGCACAGCAGTTGGACTGGACGCTTCCGATCAAGAACACTGCCGAAAACTGTGGAACCGAGCTACAACACCAAACGGTCCTGCTAATTACGAAGCATTCAAACAACGTAATCTTTGTAATTCAGTCAAGCTACGCAAGCGCCGCTGCTACGATCCAAACCTCTTAAGGAAGTTGAAAATATCCCCGAAGATACCCACCCAACTGCGCACTGATGATGTCTCCTCGTATGGTGACGAAACGTTTGCAAGCCAATTGCCAAGCTCGGCGAACAGATCAACAGCCACCTGATCAACAACCATCCCCGAAGATCATCTACTCATACATAAACAAACGACTGAAACCATCAGACAAACTGTTGAGTTTGAAGAACATGGATGGTCATCTGGTAGCAGCTGACGATGAGCGGGCATCAATGTTGACGAACCATTTCGCTTCTGTTTTCTCCGCTGGAAACCAGCACCATCAACCGGTAGTACCCACATTCTCCAAACTTGATAACCTCTCTTGCTCCTCAGAAGAAGTAGGCACATTGTTATGCTTGCTGGAATCATCTAAGTCCCCTGTCTCTGACGGCTTCCATCCTCTTTTTCTAGGGACCCTATCAGTTATCATCTTTCCTTCTGCGACGACGCTTTATAACAAATCGCTGGAACTTGGTGTATTAAGGCAGGAGTGGAAGGACCCAGTAGTAAAACCGTTTCTGAAAACTGGACCAGAGCAACTCTGGGAATTACCGAGCTGTCTGCTTGACACCCATCTTCGTCGAAGTTCTCTAAAAATAGTCAAAAAAGCTCCCTGTTCATTCCTGGAAAAGAAGAGCACCTTAGGTCCTGTTTAACACAGGTTTCCTCCAGGGAGATCCTGCGCTAACAATCTACTGGCCGCCCGCCACGCCTGAGTGAAGGATATGGACCACGGATAATAAGTAGATGTGATTATGATAGGTTTTAGCAGGGTATGTGGCCGAGTAAATCATTACGAACTACCTAAGCAGTTATGCGAGTAGGGGTTTGCGGAACTCCCATGCTGTGTTTTCAGTTATTCCTTCGTGGAAGACGCTGGAAAGTTAAAGCAAACAACCACTACAACCACATGACATCCAATGCCAAGCGGTGTTCCACGAGGAGCTGTACTTAGGTTTCTTCCTTTTTTCATTCATATTTGCGGCCTTTCAACTAGGTGGACATCATATCCCCTGTTCGCTGACGATTTGAAACCGGGGAATTATTCAAGATCCAGAAGACCTACAAAGGCTTTCCGAATGGTCTGATGAAAGGAAGCTGCCAATCAGTCCCACGAACTCTGAATTCTTGTCTTTAGGAAGGCACACATCTCACCCCACTTATCTTCTAACCGGACAGGAGTTACGTTCGAGCACTAATACCACTAACCTCGTAATTCTATTCTGTGCCGATTTAAAATCGGCACCTACCAAAAATCGCTGCGCATGTTATGGACACTGAACAGAGGTTTTACAATGTGTACGGAGCAATTGGTCATTTCTATCTGCCCGGTCTTCTTCCGACCAATACTGGAATGCGGTGCCCCAGCGTAATATATATATAGTTACATATATATAGTTATATTTAAAGCCCTAGAGTGGAAAAAAGGGGGAAAGAATAGGTGAGGGGGGGACCTAGGGATGGCTTATATCAAGCATTCTGACCCCATCCGGGAAGGCGTTCAACACCAACAACACCCAAATCCTTCGTGATCTCTTTCACGCCCTTCCCGCAAGTCATGCGTTGTCCACCTCGCGGTTTGCGCCATTCTGAAGGAGGCACGGAGAACAACACTGGTCTCGGTAGACGGTGTTTCGGCATGCGTAGCACATGACCGACCCATCGTAGTTGGTGGTGGATGGCCACCAGCTGCCATTCATCTGGAGCACATAGTTAACGTAGAACCCTGGACGTTGAACAAGGAACCCCCTGCCGCCTCGGATGGCGAGATGGCTCAGTGGTTAGAACGCGAATTTACTGACCGGAAGGTCCGTGGTTCGAACCCGACCTCTGCCTCTTGACTTCCCTGTCTAGGCTTGGGCATCCTGGCAGTATCACAGCCCTCGTGCTTCCTTCTGGTGGCATGACAGTTAGGCACCGAAAGGGTGCTACAGCTGAATGATTTGGATTTGGATTTGGTTTCTCTCTCTATTCCGTACCCTTGATCCACTTATCCTGCTCCCTCCACTGTCATGGGCTACTACAAACCGAACCACCATGTATAAGTACACAGTTCCCGGTTCTCCAACAGAACTGAAGTGAACCGTGATAGCCACACTCTGCGATCATTTGAGTCCATTTCATGTTCCACCTCAACGACCAAAATAGTGGGATCCTCCAATTAATGTGCAATATATGCGCGATCACTAGTTAATTTTGTCTCTCCCCCGACATCATGGACTACGAAACATCCCTTCCGTGCCACTCCCTTGTCTAAGGTGACAGACCAAGAATGGATGGCAATGTCGCACTTTACCACCGCAGCTTCCAATGATTTGTCCACCTGCTCCTGTAGGCGTACTTATTTCGGCGAGTTATTTCGGCTAATGGATGCCATACAACCAACAACAAAATTTAAGGTTGAGATTTGTCGGCTTCTCCTTGGAGAGAAACCACCAAAGTAGAAGGATTGGACTCGGTCCATGGCACTTCCGGTCAGGAACTTGTGTCTTAGCCTCAATTATGGCAGTCAAGCACCCGTTTGTATTGCTGGTGTGTTGCTGCCAGTGGTAATGGTGATTAAACTCACTTCAGTTACTCCTGGAAACAACTCCGATGAAGCACAGTAAATGCTCTGGCATCGCTTCTAAGGAGGGTGAATTTATCAACTCCCCTCATCCTAAATTAGATGAGTAAATAACATAAGAGCTATTCAGATCAGGTTCAATTTAATGTATTCAATCTATTCTTTGCTTGAATACAGTCGGTCTAATCGGAAGGGGGCGAATCTCGAAAATGCACGCTTATGCGTTTTTATTCGTTTTGCAGGCACCCCGTGATCATTTATCTTCTGATGGGGAATCAAATCGCCGGTCTCACTCCACCACCGGTTATTAGTGCGGAAGAATGTCTTTCAGATATTTCCGGTCTTGTGCGTGTCGAGGAGGAGTTGTTCGGTTCTCGTCTGTTCAAGGTGGCCAAAGCCAGGTAAGTAAGCTTACTCCGTGCCATGCAGTTGGGTGAATGTGGTTGGAACTTCGGAACGCACTTCCATCTTTTGTTTGACAACACAGAATAGAACTAGAAGTGAACTGCTAGTCGGGCGCATGGGACCGCAACAAAAAAATCGATGCACACCTTATGACCCTTGATCTTGAAAGATACCCCGCAATATCTCTTGGATTTTTGATCATATTTCTGTCTATTGTATTCACAGACGTGTGGACGATGGAAGCTCACAGTTGGTCGTAATCAAAACGTTCCCCAGTACCCGAGCAACCCAACTTCTGTCAGATTATCGCCCCTTGATCAAAGCCTATTGTCGTCAAATTACCTCCGGCTTCAATCTTCTGTACTTCCATGTGTAAGTTGCCTAATTTGTCTCTAAACGAACAAGCGGAATGGCAACAGTGTTGGCATAGCTTGTATGAGTCGTGCACGTTTCAAGAGTTTCATCCTGGTGGAACGAAGTCTCACCTATTTGGGTTGATTAAGTAGTTGTGCTTTGGGCACACACACCATTGCTTGCTTGGCAGTGTGGCCTAGTAAGAGAATATGTAAGTTACTACAACTTCTCTATGGTATTTCTCATAGTTTCGAAGGATAGCGGGGAGCGTCATGCTTAATAAGTATGAAGTGGCTGCCGTCTATAAGCTAAATTGACGACACAAAAACTGATGTCGCGCACAGCCAGACATTTCATACTTCGCGGACACTTCATACTAACAGCACAAGGTGAAACGTCTGTGTAGCCGTTTTATGTGTTTAATTTGGCTTGCTTTCGTGGGACAGACTGGTCGACCGAACCACCAGGGGCATGAAAGTGCGCCAAGTAGAACTACCCAATCTGGCTGAAAAGCTCTCTTTCTAAATCGATGTGTAATGCTTTTAGCTCCAGACAACTCAGTGGTTAAGGCGCGAAATTACTGATCGAAAAGTCCGTATTTCGAGCTCAAACCTGGCTTTTTGGTTGTTCCAACTTGGCAGCCTGGCAGTATCTCACCCCATTTGTATCCTTCGAGTTGCACGGCCTCTATGCGCCGAAAGAGTACTGCAGCTAGAAGCTTTATTTTTTGTCCTTTCATCGTTACCAAATGTCATCTCTTCGCTTGCCTCTCACGTTTTGTAGCAGAGTATCTCCGGCGGAGCGAAATATTCTTCTTTTCCGAGATTACGTTGACCAGACCCTCGTTGATCGACTGTCTACTCGTCCTTTCCTGTGCCTGGAGGAGAAGAAATGGATTGCATTTCAGTTGCTCCAGGCTGTAGCGCAATTACATCGCGTGCCAGGACCCAATGCAATGAATAAGACGGATGAACAAGAGGGAGATCCCACTGAAGTGAGAATCAATACCAGATAAATAAAGGGTTGTGGTTTTGTTCTTTGCTTAGACTTTTTGTTCGCAAATCCGTGCGTGTGTGTGTGTGTGTGTGCAGGTTAGATCAGCTGACATTTTCATACTGCAATGCCACGTTTAAAAAGACATCTTGCTCGCTCCCTTTGCGAGTGGTAGAGTAGGATCTGGTCGTTGATTATAACAGTTGTGACGTTCGGTTCCTCTCACCTGAAAGTGGCTTCTGGTCTGGACTGTATATACTACGGTCTCTCCCACTAGAATCTGCTCATCTGAATAATGAGAACGTTGTACAATTGACAGCAAGACCAATGGATTTTCTTTTTTGCCGTAGAGTGTTGCAGTTCCGAGAAGTTGCGACTGTCGTTATGTCTCTGAGACGATTTTTCACGTATTTTGGCTGTACCTCGTTTCCAGAGGTGAGGTGCGATCAATCCATTTGGACGCAGCAAGCCAGAGGATATATCAGATACAAACACAGGGGAGGACATTTCCAAATGTGGAAAAAAGATAGCGGGCACACTCTAAGATGTCTACACAATGAGGAAGAGGGTGGAGACAAGTTGATTTAATCCAGAATCCCCTCATCATTGATGACGACATCGTAACTCACAACCGCCCTCCAGAACCGCTATTAGCTGTTAGCATACGAACAGACATTTTGGGCTTTCGCTATGCGGCATGAAACATCCAGAGGCAGCTGAGATGATAGCACGCGAAACAAATAGATGCTGCATGTGACCCTTTTGATTTGCTGTCTTCGGTCTTGTTTGTCTAGTCTTTTCTGTACTTAGAAACGATACGGGCAATTTTCTGACGCACAAACCTGCGGGTAGCCTGTGTCAGTCTGTGGTAAAAAGTAGTACACAGCTTTAGCTGCGGTTGCGAACACCACTGGCGTTTGTTCGTATGGACCAGTTCAGTAGAAGTGATGTCTTTAAGCGAGATTCCATCCTGCTGGTTTAATCAGTCCATGTTAAAAAGCTGCCAGCCACTGTGTAACTGTTTCATCCTTGGTGGGAGTCATTGGCAGTGTAGACCCCATGACCCTCCATGGGTATTCGAACCCATCGTCCTACGAACAAGAGTTCTCTTGTGCCTCCGCGATTATTTGTACCACCCCCATCAGGTTACATCGAAAATGAAGTTCACCTAGTGGTCGAATGTCCTCCACAACAGCGTACCGATGACGTCTTCTCCATTGGAGTTGATACGTTTACAACAAAGTGGCCATCTTCTGTGGACAATCAGACCACCATCTGCATAACCTGAGCCATCAACATTTTTCCATGCACAAAGACCGGCAATCTTACTAACTGCATGATGACTTTGAGAAAATTGTAAAAAAGCCTGTGTGAACACATGTGTATTATTCAGAGGCGGAATCAGCTCTTCATTGATTTAAAAGGAACGAAAGAAACGTGTGCTGAACAGATATTGATTACATTGACTCCTCGGTGTTACAGGCCATCAAGTAAGTTCTCCGATCATTGGGTCAGATCTTTTTTTCGGTGTTACGAGAACTGGGATTGTACTCTCCAATCCTTATCGGTAACCGTCGTTTTTGTCCTATATTATTAAACAATTCGGGCACTCGATTGTTGCGATTGAGCGAACTTATCCGTCTATCTACGGGTCACTGTCACCAAAACTTATTAGATTACGACAATCGTAGTGGGACACTTGTTGTGCCAACCCAACCGCTTTGTTAGTAGCCCACAGACGGTCGTCTCTATTTGCATTTTTATCTGGATCTGCTCGCCTCACTCTCATTCGCAGACTGAGTGTCACGGAAATAGGTTGGTAGTCCCCTCTGTTTTTTCTAACTACAGGTATTATGCCACGGCGATATCAAAGCCGAAAACGTTCTGCTTACTTCTTGGGGATGGGTTCTACTCTCCGACCCGGCTCCTTTCAAGCCGTGCTGGCTGCCAGCCGATAATCCCAGCGAATTCACGCATTATTTCGACTCCACTCGGCGACGAGTGTGCTATCTGGCTCCGGAACGCTTTATACAACTCCAGCCCAATCCTGGTATGTTGGACCCGACTCAAAAATGCGTTGAACCTCTCACTATGCTGCCAAGCGGACAAGATGTGATTTTGGACAGCGATCCAAATGAAGACGGACTGGTAAGTTTATAACAAGCATTGTTTCTCCGCACCTGAGTTTGTATTGATTTGTTTGGTAATAGATTCTGTGTTGTGACGCCACACTCTTAAGTGTGAGTTTTTTTTACCCTCGGAGTGCCAGATGCTATCACAAGACTGAGGGAGAATATCACCAAATCCATTCGTGACATCTAAACTGCTAGAGGTCGTACACAGATTTACTTGACTGGGCAGTTGCATGATGTCGGGTGACAGCATTTCTAACAGAATAAGTGCCTAAATCGCTCAGCTTTCTTCTGAGGTTAGAGTGAAATTAGCCAGGGTCCATAACAGGACAGTTTAGGTTTGTAGTTATGGAGTCAGGCCACTTTGCGTTGAAGACGAAAGGAAATGGCCTGTTTCTAATCATCGGTGTTCATGTCTCATGGAAATACTGGATGATCAATGCTGCAGTGCGGCGAGTTATTTGTAGCAACAAATCATCTGACTGTCCACTTGATTCGACCACACCAGCTGTACTGGCTCAATTTTGTGATTCGTATGCTAGGAGATTGACTGTCTAACCATGCCCTGTTTGCTGAAGCAGGTTCCGACTGAAAGGTGTCGCGAAGTGAGCAGTGCATGTCCTGGAGAGGGAGCATGGAAAATCCGGCAATTTATCTTAACCGCTTTGGTACATGTCGTCTGCGAGGCATTAGGTATCCGTCACATCAACGGTTGGACTTTCTCACTCACATGGGGCTATCGTGCCTATTCTCTTATTCCTGATCAACAACCCACATTTTTCGTTTATTTTTTACACCCACGGCACATACGCGCGCGACTCACGGTTATTGAAGTAAACTGAACTGCGCAGTAACGCATCCTTTACTTTTTTCTAAGGCAGCTCAGTCGGCTTTGCACTGAACGTCTGCAAGACACTTATGTCTGTTGCGAGTGCCCACAAATGCATGTCTCCCGAATCTGGATTGTATACTAAGACTCTGTCTTTCATACTGCTGCCGCAAAAAAAAGTGCTTCATCACGTTCATCACCACGTGTCAGCTACCGCTGATCGCTATTTGAAATGAATCCATAATCTCTCTGAAATACTGCTCTCCCGCAATTACGTTTTCTTTCCACGCTACTTCCAACGCTTTGGTGGATTGGTATGATCTCTAATGGCAGACCTACTAAAGCATATACCTACCAGATCAGCTGCGCTGTCTTTGGGAAAGCGATGACCCTCTCCCAATATTACATGACAGATTTTGCAGGATTTCAAGGAATATAAGTGCAAAGAATTATTTCAAAGCATCTCAATTTGGATGGATCGGTCTCCCTGGTTGGTGATTCTACCGGGTTAATTCACTCAGTGCGGGCCGATCAGGAATCGTGTGGCAACCTGCTTAGTTTTGTAACATGTCGAGTTTTAGTAATAGGTTCGGTGTAAAGATTTGTTTTTAAACAGGTGTGCCTCGTTGTAATGCATCATGCAGATTTGGCACTCATTATTGCTTGCTATTATTACGTATTATTGTTATTGCTCACTTATTATCAGTTACTAGTTGTGATTTAGGCACCACTCTGGCTTAGTGACTCCCCTCCACCAATTGCATTGGACTGCCATCCTCGTGTGTAATCTCGCCCACCTATTTCACAAACACGTACCGTTTCGTAGGCTTGGCTCCACTCACAGCTCTATAAGTTATGGCCTGGCTACCTACCATGCGTTGCACAGCTGACCACAAGCGAATTGACCGATCTGACTAGTTGATGAAGTACGAAGGCCGTTTAATTCATCCTCCATACACTTTCCACTGAAAAGTCACTTGGTTTATGAACAGAATGGCAGCAATCGCATGACCTCTTTGGTCCTTCTTCATGTGTGCAGGATGGTCGTACATTTGGCGGGGTCCAATCTGGTAGTGGTGAGAGTGGCGAGAAACCCAGGAGCTCAGATGAAAACAGAAATAACACACCTTCGGAACCTTCGCGATTAATGCCTACATTCGTCACACAGGGTACGCCGGATATGGTTTCGGAATCCACTGTGGATAAAATCGCTCTTCAAATACCTGCGCGGACGACGCTAAATGACCCGACCCCAAGGGTGAATTTGGTTCCAGCCATGGATTTATTCTCACTTGGGTAAGCAATACTTGCCATGGTGCAATTTCGTTACTTCCAGTCTTTCTGTCATTATTTTTGTAAACGAGATGAGTTAAGTACCAGTCAGATTCGATGGTGAGGAGGGCCTAAATGTTTATTGGGATTCATTTTCTCCAGATTGTGTGTGACTGTGATGTCTGAAAACACTGATCATCCATAAACCAGAAGCATTCACTTCCGTAACTTTTATCCGGACTGGGGTTCATCAGGTGCATGCAACAGGATTCGGTTGCTTGAATACCAGTGAGTAGTCAGATTCCGAACAGGTTTCGGTGGATGGGTTAAATTCGGCTGTTTGATTCACATACACCAATCGGCATCATTGTGATGTACGCTGATCTCAGTGAAACCAAGGATTCCGTAAACGTAGCATTTAGAGAAAAGCTGAGTCCGGTTTGCTATACCCGGTGAACCGTCGCACCAGTCCTTGGGTGAACCAGGAGTCCGTGCTTGGCAATCATAACTTAACTAGCCGTTTGTTTCGAGGTATAGTCGTGACGTGATTTGATGAGTGGATCATTTTCTAACCCGTTTTTCTAACCATAGGTCTAGTTGAATATCGCCGTATTTTCTGTTTGCACGTACATCTCTTCATAAATTTACGGTACACTGTTGCTGCCATCTAAAGCACACATGCGAGGCCCACCAAAAATTGTCCTCTTTGGTGTAATTGAGAACCCCAGGAGATATGAGACTGACCATTTTTACACATCACTTCACCCAGAAATTGGGCGTTATTAAGCTGAGTAAAACCAGCAATAAGATAAAGCCAGTGATAGCAATATGGCCGCTATTAATCAGTCGCGACTACTTGGATCATTGAGCAAATACAATCAAACAAACATAGACGAGGAACGACCACAGTTTCTTAGTCCAGATACTACCAGTGTGCGTCAGGGCTACCGTGAATAAGATCGGGTTCAGTGCAGGACTCTAGGCGAGATTCAGGTGGATGGCTCCAATCATTGGTGACCTTCTAAGGTGATCACATACCTGTCCTAACCAAGTTTGTGATGAACCAAAGGATCTTGGTAATGCATGACAACGATGGAAAAAACGGTAGGATCTTGCCGAATAAAGTCAGCTAATCGTTTTTCAAGTATAGGCTTAACCCCACTAATGGTGCATCGTTTGTACATTGATCTGAAACGCCCATATAAGGCCGTACAGTAGTCCTTTCGGAGCCCAACGTTAGCTCTTACAACCAGTTTATGGTGGCTATGTCTTGCCTTCAGATTAAGCGTCTGTGTTGGGGATATCAGTATCCCCAAAACCCGTTTACTTTTCGATTTATTGCCAATTTTATTTTCTGAAAATATAAACTTTTAAATTCCGCACCTTTTCCACCATGTTGCGCCTTATTCCAAAAGGACGGTGCTTCTTTCCCATTGGCCAGCTGCACTTTGTGTGTGCTAACGAATTTATTGTTCCCCAAGGTCGCTATATATATATATATATATATATATATATATATATATATATATATATATGTGGGAGGCGAGATGGCTCAGTGGTTAGAGCGCGAATTTACTTACCGGAAGATCCGTCGTTCGAACCCGACCTCTGACTCTCGACTTCCCCTGTCTAGGCTTGGGCAACCTAGCAGTACCCCAGCCCTCGTGCTTCCTTCGGGTGGCATGGCAGCTAGGCACCAAAAAGAGTGTTACAGCTGAATGATTATTATCTATATATATATATATATATATATATATATATATATATATATATATATATATATATATATATATATATATATATATATATTCGACGATGCTCTCGCTGTACTTCTCCTTTGGCTGGGGCAGTGAGATGCTCTCCTCCGTAGGTCCGGTCTTTTCCTCTGCGCTGGGAGTGACTGGGCTCGCGTCACTGTTAGGGATTGGGCGGCCGTCCTCAAGTCGCGTATAGTGGTTGAATGCGCCCGTTCAGATACTTAACAAGCTGTGCTTGTGTGGTAGGTATAAACGGCTTTGTGCGTCTAGTCGCCACTTAGTCGAGCAATAGGCCAGCCACAGTTGATGGATCAGTAATAGCCGTGTGCCTATTTCGCTGAGTTGGTCTGAGTTAATCATGTCTTAGTTGTTTCTCAGTACCAGAACTCTAGGGAAATTGGTAGTGTCCAAATACACTATCCCACATCATCTTGGCAACTCGATCCGTAGTCGATCGGAGACGCGCCAGAAGGCCTACGAGGAGCCCAAGTGTTTGGCTCTTAGTCTCCTCGGCATTGTCCCAGTCTGGCAGGAATATAGGGTCAACAATCTAGAGGTACGCCAGGTCGTTTTCGAAAGGAGGAACTCGCCCAAGATTGGTAGTCACACTCTGTGGGTTACACTGGTTAGGCCACGTACTTCGAGTGTCGGAGGACCCTCAGCCTCGCAGAACCCTTTTCACCCAGGCATGCGCAAGCTGAAAGTGGCTTGGAAGCGAATTGGACTCAGACCAAGACCCAGCTATGGGTAGCTCCTTTGGCGCGCATGAGCAAACCACGTAGCCAGTCCTGCATTGACCCAGTCACCTTCAGTGCATAGCTGTTCGGATTATTCCTTGCTCAATGATAAATCAGTCTCCTTAAGATAGCTAGGCCATCGCCTGCAATGCTGTGTTTCAACTTTCTCATTTCCCTGTCATTGATGGGCGAATACATGGCGACTGGAACCAACTTACCCTTGGCGTGCAATTTGTAACTGAATAACTGGGAGGCTAACATCCGGCCATCATAGGCGTTCCCCCCAGTTGGGGTTGTTTTGTGACTGACACTGTGAATATGTCCAAGGCATCAAGTGGGAAAATGTCTGCAAAATTTTCTTGCTGCCCACAGCTTGTTCACTATGGGCTTGGTCAGTGCCCGAAACGCTCAGCTACATGATTTTGATGCAAAGGGATCGGTTGCCTGACCCTTTCGTTGATTTGTTAGTGTTAACCCCAGTGGTTTATATCACCCGGTTATCTTCGGAATTTGATCTATAAGGTATGGCTTTTAACTTCTTCAGCGGCCGATTCTTTGTTTATCCAACAGTTGGGTTTAGTACCCAACTATCGAAAAGGCGCCTTTTGAAAAACTGTTTCTAGGCAAACCTCTACACCTGAAATCAGTTGCTCCCCGGCCGTGCAACTTTAATTTTTCTATGGGGAATCGTGTACAATAACGCCCGGATGATAGCACTCTAGTGGCGCCTTACTTTAAGGATCCAAGAAATAAATTTTCCTTTCGTAACATGCTTTGTTCTAATGTCCCAGAGCTCAACTCTTTATAATTGCCGTTCATAAGCAGTCGATTGTTGCATTTTGCTACAAAATGTTTTCTTTTCAGCTGCGTATTCTTAGAGCTGTTCACCGATGGATCTGTCGCATTCACTTTGGCCGATCTGTTAGGTTATCGTGCGAACGATACCAGCCGACTGTCTAAACTAATTGAACAAATCCACTGTGAAGACATCAAAGTGAGTCCAAATATTTCACCCAAACCCTCCGTTCCTATTGCTGTGGCAACAGTTGCATAGTTAATTTGAAGATACCCATGAGGTGTGGAACCTCGGTCTTGTGAATACATTTTTCTGATTTTACTCCTTTCCACACCTGACGTTTTCCTTTCCTCCCGAGTTTTCTGTTCGTGGGAGCTCGAGATGACTCAGTGGTTAAAGACGCGAACTTATTACTCGCAAGGTCCATGTTTCGAACCCGGTATCTTCATCTCGACTGCTCCTGTCTGGGGCTTGGGCAACCCGACCCTCATGCTTTCTTTGGGGGCATGGCAGGTAGGTACCGAAAAGGTACTACAGCTGGACAGTGTTATGTATATGTATGTTCTCTGATCGGGGACCTCGGGCCGAGACAGACCATTGACTATGACACATAGTCAGTGGCTGTTCTACATCAAAGCTATTGCTTTCAATGGATAGCTTTCTCATTCTCAGCTTTATCCAGCAAACAGGGTGATTTAGCGTCAATGAACTTAGTGTCTCCAATGTGCATCTATCATTCCCTTGTTTCCCCTACCCATGATGCATCATACTGTAGCACTGGGAGCCTCTGCACTTCACTTTAGAGCTGCATCGCCAACTGGCTAACTCCCTCTTGAGTCATGTTTTTCCACTTATCTAGGCAAGGACAAAAAACCAGGAGACCAATATGAGCTGCCGAGCGCTTCGCTTTAAATGGCATATAATATTTTCTGTACGGTTGAATTGGAGCTGTGGTCGTTAGTAAGACCGTGTTGTGATGAAAATTATAGCACGTTTTCGATTCGCTGCTTTCCTTGGTCAGGGTCGTACGAACGAACAACCAAAACTAAAATGTAAACTCGTCAAATCTTCCAGAACGCGGTCAAAAGAGGATGCACCAATCAGCAGTTTCCTGACGTCACATTCACTAACCATCGCTCCAGTGTGACGAAGTAGCATACCAGTGGGAGGAGGACTGCCCTCCGCTGCGAATTTGCTTATTAGCTCACACGAATTAAGCGGTTACAAGCTGTCAGACACGAAAGTAGATAGCTCATCTGCACATAGGTCTTGAAAGTGAACATTCTCAAACGTCCTCTTGGAATTCCCCGGACGTTCTTTGAATACTAAACAAGAATGAACGAACACTGCAAAGTGATTTCATACTTTTCATAGTAACTTCCACCTTCCATCAGAGGCGGGGGCGGAGCTTGGACACCAGACCGGACACTACTCGCATGCTCCATCAGTGGTATGCACCGTCACAGTGGTGAATAAACCAACAGGAAGGACTTCAACCACGACAACCAATCAAATGACGAGGTGACCAACGACCCAGAAAGTCCTAATGAACTAATGAACTTACGACCGCTTAATGACACGATAGATCCTAGGTAGCTTTAGGTGAATTCTCAAAGTGAAAGCAACGCAGGTGGAGGCGTCATAATGCTATATCCGCAGTGAGTGATACACTGTTTGCAATACACTCGTGAAGGCGAAAATTCTGTTCTCCAGTACTTTAACTATCGAAATGCTACCCTGAATCTAGCCCTACTCGGGAGTGTTTGAACCCTTAGTATCTTCTTCGCTGACCAGAATCATTTCATATTTCTTAAAGATTCACAGCTCAAAAATAGTGATAGCAATTCCTTCCTCAAGGAGGTCTTTGTCTTGGGTCAACTCTAGTCCAGTTGTACGTCAAACTAATTACTTGGCATTACGTCATTACATTACATTTGCATTACACCTCGGTACATAATATCTAGCACTTGTTTGACAAAGTAGGCAGGGCTCGCTGTACCCTTCTGTTTTTTATCTCACTTAATTAGCTCAACCTCCAACAAATGTGTGGTAGGATCCCGAAGTGCTCATCCACACTACCGCTTTCGTCCCTATCGAGATTCATCAAGTGCGCCAAGACGGACCAGCACAGTCGGTCCACACGTCTGACATGTCACACCTAATCCAAGTCATACCTCAATGGAATTGTTATAACCGCTGATGACCGTCACAAAAACATTGTGGAGCTCGCAGACATCTAAGACTGTCCGTTCGGAAATAGTTCCCCATTGATCAGCTGTTGGACTGGTTGTCATGACCAGGCTAACGATAGGACTAGTGAGTGCCATCATTCCCTCAAGCCTGCCTAGAAGACCAAATTCCCTTCAGGGTTGGGGCATGCTCCTCAGGTCTAGAGTAGCTACTGTGGTATCTCTGGGAAGTGGTTGCGCATCGGAAGCAAGCTAATTTGTCATGAAGTGAGCAGTTGTGCTTTTTCCCCTAGGAATGGAGTGTATTGCGGTACGTCGTCTTCGAAGCCCTACCTTTCGCGATGGGTGGTGCCATCTCCGACTGTTATTACTACAGCAATAATTTAAATTTAAATGGTGTACGTCTAAACTATCTGGATGGCAATGGCGAACTGTCCCCTTAACTTTTTCTAGGCTTTGGTTCATGTCGCTTTGATTACTACAGGGATTAGAGGAAATTCAGTACAGGTTCACAGCGCTTGTATGTGTCAAAATGTTTGTTGAATAGTATCTGATTGCTAATGTGGTGTATTCAAGCCTAGATCACACAGAGCACGGTATATGCGATTTACTGCGAAAGGTAGTCACTGTTGCTGCTTAAGCTAGCAACTTAACTACAGTATTGTTGCATGGAATCACCTCTTAAGACAAATCCACCGTGAAAGGCGATGCGACAAAAATTTCGAGACTGCGATTAATATGGTGAATGTTTCCAATTGCGTGGCGACAGCGGTTTCAGCTGCCGCAGCAATTTATTCGTTCAAATGTAAATCGCGTGGGCTCGTACTTCTAATGTCCCGAACTCGTTTTGGTTCGCTTTGTATCCCTGTTTGTCCTAGTAGATTCTCGGGTTTACATGTCAGCTGCACCCCGTAGAGATTTTATAGAAGATGAACCATTCAGATTTCTGCCCCCATTTCTTAATTGGGCGTTTTATGGACAGCCAAACTACAATTTCGGTTAAAAACTTTGAAAACAATTGACGAGAATATTGGTAGCTCACATTGTAATAACCGTTGATTTATTTTCTGAGCTGTATAATCTGGTTGCAAAAAATTTGGAGACACTGTTCTCTTCTGGAGTGTGCATTCTAAACGGCATGTCTGAAGTGATGAAAACTCTGAGAGGTGTTTTTGTGGGCGTATTACAGTAGCAAATTATCTGAATATAGACCTGCTTTTTTTGCATCGAAGTTGTTTTTATCTCATATCATAAACGAGAGATTCAGTTGAGTCCCCTCTGAAAACCAAATTGATATGTAAATGTTGTTCACATCTGCTTTTCTGCGTTAAGTGTTCACCACTTTGCACCGCACTCCGTCTAGTAGACAAAGAGTTCAAGCCACCATAGGGTTAATCTCTTTCTCTTTCTGTCCATAGACTTTAATTTCCAGTCTCCTTTCTCTCGATCCTAATGAACGTGGCTCAGCTGAAGGACATTTGGATAATCAGAGAAGAAAGGCGTTCCCAGAAGTGTTCTATTCCCATCTCCTTCCATATATGCAGACTTTTCTTCGTGTGGGTCTACGTAATCCAACCGTGCGGATAGTGTACATCCGTCGGTAAGTCGACGTACAAACTCGCGGAATGGTGTGCAGATCCACATGCCATCTGTCCCACCGTCAACCCTCACCTGTTACTCCGTATATTTCTTTAAAATCTTTTTACTGTGTTGCAGTTGTTGTATGCCATATAATTACATATGGGTAAGAGTTTTTCGTCTTAGGCCGCACGCATAGAATTTGTTCATGGTTGTGCTCGTCCGACGCCGGGCGATTTGATCCCACCCATCACCAGGGCATTTTGATGTGGTCTGTCCGAGAAGCTGTTGTGCCTAACTTTCTCATTTCAGATGAGCTGCTGTGATTATAAATAGTGCCACCTGACCCAGAAACACTAACCCACATTGTGCCCTTGTGAGACTCATCACAAGAACGTTACAGTCTTTTGACTTCAGGTGGCGTCCTCCGTTCTCTCGCCCAGGTGTTGGTTTAACTGAGGTGGTGTGATTCTTGTAATAACTAGGCGTTTACTTAGTCGGAAAATGAGTAGTCAGATTTTCTCAGAAAGGTTTGGTAAACAGTCGGTTGGTGCAATGTACTACTCATAAGGTTGCTGAAAATTCTTCGACAGCCCACGACCGGTTTCGCCCTTTTTGGGGCTCATCAGGCAGGCGCAGTCCCCGAGTTTTCGTCAACCTTATGTTCTATTTGAACATGAGGTCTTTTGGATCTGTGTCGCATTGAGCTACTCCAGTGGACCGCTGCGCAGACTGGGTAGTGCCGCTTGTGGCGCTTTGCTGCAACTGAACGCCCTTTACCGGGCTTTAGCGTGGTGAGATAACATCATCCACGCTACCTGCACCACTTCAGTAGCCAGTAGTATGCTTGGTCCGAACAAGGGTAATTATAGGACTTCACTTATCAGACCTTTTTAGGTTTGATATTTCCCAGTGTTAAGGCACAAGTGGGAATAGTCTAACTGCCAAAACTAATTGTGCCCACTTCAGGTAGACTGATAGTCTAATAAGCCCAACCCAAGCCACACCTGTATAGGTTATGTAGGTAGCGATGATTTAGTCCGATAAATAATTTTGGCATCTTTGCAGGATCCGCACACCAAGACTGTCGGTGTGTGGACGGCAAGCCGCTGGTTCTGGTGTTTCCTGCTTAGGGTTGATTGGTCTGCCACATTACCGAGAACTCAAGCCCTGTTCACACCCGCAAACAGTGGGCACAGAAAGTCACTTCCAACACAGTCGCCGGTATAGCTATCTGAAAGCACCAGCAAAGTGAAGTTTCTGGTAAACTTACTTCATCCACCGACTGGTGGCGAATCAACCAAAGGCAGCCAGCCACCACAGTCGTTGTATGTCCAACCTGTGCTGTCCACAGGCTACATACTTTTCAAGCTGCCGTTGAGTATTGTGTGCCTTAGCTCTCTGACCCGAATATGACGGTCGCTGAATTGACGGACACCGTCATGCATCCTTGTTTTATGCATCCGTCCCCTAGTCCACGACTTCGATGTTGTTGGCTTTAAGCCTTTCCACGGTGTCCAAAATTCGACACTGTCCGCTGGGTTTTTGTTTCCTGATATTTGTGAACCATAGAGTAGCTGCGTAAGAACCCAGTTTCCCTCCACTCAGGAAACGTGTCCCAGCCACCGTAGATTGTCGCATATGACCATAGCTTCCATTCCGTCACAGCGCTCCCACCGGCGAACCAGTCCAGCTAATGCCAAGCGTCCGGCTCAGGTGTTGCACGTGAAGATTGCTCAAGTATTGTATTTTGCATCGGCACATGATCAGCGTTTAAATACCGTACAGAAAGTTTCTGGCTACATGTTCCGGTTTTTCATACTCATTTCTCGAGTTTGCCTGAGAGCACATTGGCTTTGGCTACACGGCATCTCGGATCACAGCCAACAGTCAGGTCAGCTGTGTGTTACCGAAGTAACAGAAACTTGTACAGCGGTCCACAAACTCTCACATTATTGATGCACCGGGGGAGTGTTGGAGACTCCGGTTGGTGCATAATTAAGTTTTTTGCTTTGATGAATAGGCCAAAATGTGCGGCAGTAGCCCCAAGCTCGTCTGATGAGTTTTCCGGTTCAACAAGCATATTCACGAACGTTACAAGGCCGTCGCAAACATGTGAATCCACACCTTGATGGACAGACCTCCATCAGATTGCCATTCGAACTACACACGATCAGCGTTATTCGCCAAACGTGCTTTCACAATAACCTTTACGTATGAACTGAAGAAAGCAGGGCCACTGATGGGGTCTTTCCTCTACCGTGTTAAATGTAGTAGGCGAACGACGTACCAGTTTGGTACCCATAATCCGCCGGTTGCCGAAGAGAAAAAAATTTATTTGACCATCAGGATTGCTGTTTTCCCCATCTGTATGTGTACTTTATTTCCGTAGCACAAAACCACATGTTCTAGAGCATTTGTTTCTTAACTTTAAACGACGCCTGCCTGTAAGCTAACTAATTTTATTTCTGCTACCCTATTGCAGCACTCTGTCGGCCTTGTTACAAGAAATTGCTGAATGTGATTCCGACAGTTTGAGTACCTGTGCGGTTTTGCTGTGTAATCTAGTCACCAGTGTTCTACGTCCTTCTGGTAACTGTTTCATCACTCAGACTCCAAGCACCATGGCATTGCCAATGTCCTCAGTCCAAAAGGAAGATGCGATCCCAGTTCACGACGTGAACAAGCAACGCCAAATCTCAGGAGATACGGCAGCTGGTTCATTTGTCGAACGTCGGCTATTAGAATACGGTAAGGTGAATGCCTTACTCTGCTACCTGGAGCTGTCAAAATACATGAATGTTTCTCTGTATTTCGATCGCATCATACCGTACTGCGTGGATCTCACGTCTCCAGTTCATTCAGGCGAGGTTCGGAGCCTGGCGCTGGAGTGTCTCACTCAGATACTGAGAAAAGCCACCGAATACACAGCAAATCAGTCCAAAACTCCCCATTCATTGGAAGTGTATTTTTTAACCGAATACCTTTTTCCCACACTGGCGCCACTCAGTGTCGATCCGAAAATGGAAGTGCGGTTGACCTACTCACGCTGTCTTCCGGTGCTTGCTGAAAGTGCCTTACGGTAAGTAAATAATAGAGCTCGTCAACTAGCGGCTCGCTTAATGCAATAACCCCTCCCCACGCATAAACATTACATGTGTAAACAGAAATGTCTCCTCCTTAGCAGTTATTAGAATAACCGTCCCCAACGCCTTTTGTCGTTGGTTCACAAAACTTCAGGTACCTGTGGAAGTTTCAACAGTTTTTTTTCCGGTTGGGGTGAAAATTTTTTAAACGGAAGCAAGGGTCTAAGTATTCAGTAGTCTTGCATGTATGTAACTGAGACAAATGCCACTGAGTTGCCGCGATAATATTTGGTCAGTACCTTCAGTTCCCGGATGATGAGGAATGTTGATATCGATCAAACCAATCTAAGCAGGGGGTATCTGGGAGAGTGTTTCGTTTGGCTGTCGGTTGATAAAACCAGGATACAACCGAGGGTTTGTCATTTCGGTCTTAACTTCTTGGAAGTGAATCACCCGTTTTAGGAAGCACAGACTCTCTACTTTCGTTTTTCAGAAGGTTCCTTCTTCGAAGAGGATTGTCGTAAAAATTCCAACTTATCTTTCTGGTGGTTGGAGCTTGCTATGGTAATAAACACTACTTATTCCCCTATTTGCAACTCATAATCATCATCACCGACAGCATGACGTTAGTGTTCAACACCGATGCTTCGCTGTCATATAACCATGATTTATTTGAAAGCCTTATTTCGAAGAAATAATAAAAGTGATCGGAGAAAGGACTCGCTGCTAGCCTACCACAATCATTCCGAGGTACCTACATCTCCAGACACGCTTGACACGCTTGCCCGTGAAGGAATGCCCCGGAATTTTGTGAACACAGTAAGTTCTTTGTATTCTCAGACTTCCGGACGTGTGTGAGTATACGGCGAGCTCTCCAAAGGCTTCCGTACACAAAACGGTGTCCGTCAGGAGTGCCCACTCTCTCCATTCTTTTTTGATTTCGTGATCGATGAGCTAATGAAGGGGACACTGGAAGGTCTTCAAAACTCCGGTGTTCAGGTAGCCTCTGACGAGAACCGTGTCGATCTGTAATACGCAGACGACATCGTTCTCGTCTTCGAAGAAGAGAAGTCGCAAGTGTTTTTGGATGAACTGATCAAAGTATCTACTTGGAACTCACAAAGTATAAGGTCATGCTCCTGGACATGCAGTCACTGAGCACGCCACCTACAATCCAGGGAGAGGCTTTTGAAGTTGTGGATCGTTTCACGTACCTTGGAAGTTGTATTTTTTCTGATTGTCGTGTGACAGATGAGGTCAGTGCACGAATCTGCAGGGCTCGGGTCGCGTTTGCTAATTTGAGACACCTATGGCGTCAAAGCGGTATATTCCTGCATCTCAAGGGACGTGTGGATCAGGCTACAGTATGGGCTGTTTTGTTGTGTGGCTGCGAGACTTGGCCTGTTCGAGCGGCGGAACTGAAAGGTCTTCAAGTTGTCTCAGGACCATAGCTCGTGTGTTTTGGTGTCGGAGAATCCGTAACAAGACAATTAAAAAGCGAGTTTTCGGTTGTTCGACTGGTACTTACACCGAAGAATGTGTCCAGCACCAGAAGCTGCGTTGGTTAAGCCATGTACTGTGCATGCCGAGTCATTGTTTGCCGAAGAGAGTGCAGTTTTCCGTGCCCGATTCAGAGTGGCGGAAGCAGAGAGGTGGCCAACCCTTGATCTGGCAGAGGGGTATGTAGGAGATTACGAAACGTCTGGGTGCTGTCGGTGCTACACACCTTCCAGGATGGGGACCATGTGATCCCCACTGCGCCTGCTTGGAGACGCTGCAAGATATGGCTGCCAACCGATGTCAGTGCCGATCTTGTCAGTTTCTATCCAGATTGCCTGGATGAGTGTCTGTAGGTGTAGACACCTCGGAGTGATTGTTTTAAGGTAGCACTAAGTCCGTTCCGTGTCCACCTTTATTCTTTTTTTCACAATAAGGCTTTCAAATAAATCGTGGCTGTACGGCAGCGAAGCACCAGTGTTGAGCACTGACGTCATGCTGTCGATGATGATGACACCTCCAGACATTTATTCAGGCAATCTGGATAGAAACTGACAGCAAGAACGCCATTGACACCAATTAGCAGCCATATCTTGCAGACTCTCCAACCAGGCGCAATGGGGATCACGCGGTCCCCATCCTGGAAGGCGAGTCGCACCGGCGGCACCCAGACTTTTCGTCGTCTCTTTCATACCCCTCTGCCAAGTCAATGGTTGGCCACCTCTCTGCTTCCGCCACTGAATTCGCAACTTATATCTCCAGTGCGGGCTTCGTCGCTCTTGAGGGAAATGATCGGAATATTCTAGACTGGCATCGAATTGTTTCTTATCGCCGTTTACTCGTGAAGTACATCATCTTATCTGCCTAGCTGTTGAGACCACCTCAGTGACTGGGTGAATTAATAAGTTCCGCTAGTCGGAGGCATGCTGGGCTGGTATTTATCAGTTGGTTGCAGAAATACACTTTGCATTGATATATTCAACCTTTCTCCTTACGTCATTTCTGGTCTCTCGGTGTCGCGTCAGACAATTGAGTGATCTTACTTCCAGATTATTTGGATTATTACGTTTCGTCTGTTTTGAACGACGGTGGGTTTTCCGGCCATAAATCGTTATGGGAATGCAGGTCATTTGATCATTAGGATGGCCTTATCCTCTATCCAGCATCCTCTACATTCTACTACCTGTTCGTATACGCTAGTGCTGTTTCTATTTTTCCAGTTTCTTTTTTCACGCAGCTTCCTGGATTCATCGAATCTACTCTCCCGTCGTCGTGGCTCGAGTGGCATGGACGTCAGCAGTGCGGTGCGTCAGGCTAGCGAAGACTTTATGTAAAAATTGGTTTGAATGCAGAGTTCAATCAAGCATGCTGGGAATGCCTTGTTTGTGATTCCCTTCAACTGAATCTGCAGCGCAAAGGCCCCCTAGGCAGATATTCGAGATGGCGAAGTTTTTATTCTTTATTAGCAACATGTTTAGATTTGCAGATAATATATCACCTCTTTCATCCCATTTGGGGATCATCCACTAGGCCTTAGGCCCCGGATTTCAGTAATTTCATTCTGTCTTATTTGCCGATTAATGCGATGAGGAGTTTGAGGTGGTGTTCAAATTGACCCCCGCTTACCTGATAAGCGAAAACAGTAATGGGCTGGCGAAGAGCTTTTGTCAGTCTCCCCGCACACTACTCTCAAGGTGACTCGTTCGGCGAGAATAGCACCGAGACGTTGGGTAAAAGTTGACACACGACTTCAGGTTTGAAACCATCGGACTACTTCTAGTATGAATCGTTCAGCGCCGCTGGGATGCATAAAATATTTTGCTTACTTTCACGTGATTCCTTCGCCATAAACAACTATACTGAGCATATATTTAAGCATGACACAGGATGGATGCTTTGGCAACCACCCATGGAACACCATGGAACGTTCCTAAGATATATACCTCCATTCACCTTTTGCCCCAGAAATTTCTGTCCACTGACTTCTCGTGGACTTCTCTGTTTCGACTTATGTGAAAAAGACACAAGCAAGTATCGAGTGCTGTACCCTGGCTGACGGCCCATTGGTTCTCCGCTTATGGGACATGGCTAAATCCTGTTCTCAAACTCAACATCAACGATAACATGAATCGACTCAGCGTGCGCTGGACGCCTCGCATGTCAGATGCCCGGAGTTCCGAACCCCGCCAAGCCGCGGCCGGGTTCAAAATACGGCCAAGGTTATGATCGTCTCTGATAAGAGCGTAACTCGAGTCCAATGCTTTGGTGTGGACTCACCAGAATAATTGCACCAGGATAGGAGGATGACTATTAAAACCAGAATAATGTGAATTCGACGAATCACACAACCACTTGCAACTAGTAGGTTACTTTAGTCAACTACTAAGCCACCCTGAATTCAAAACAGGGCCCCTACAACATCAGCTTCGAGCCGTTTAGTCAAGTGGGAATTATCTCAGTTGTGGTGTCCAAATAAGATTTGTAGCTTCCCTCTAAAATAGCTTCTGGGGAATTAGCTCTGTAGTTAATTAGCCCCCTTTAGGCTTATTAGGAAGACTTGGCTAAATAGTTTCGAGCAATCCAACTCCAAACTAGACGACCAACACAATAATCCACAGTCGTCCTGCTTGTTTGAGAGGATTTTCTACAGCCGCATATTCTGGATAATCCGTTCGCAGGCTGTTAATGTCGAGCGGTTCCGTTTACTTTTTTGTGTTGATGTCAATCATTATGATGGCTGATTTACCCGACATGTCAATGTAGCGACATTCGTACTAAATTTCCTTTAGTTTCACCAGAGGTTTTGGCTGTTACTTCGGAGCGAACTTCTCGGTATCTCTACATGTTGGATAACTCCAGTTCGCAGTACTAAATTCTAGATCATCGTTCGGCTAGGTTTCCTCGGTTAATCGGGTCTCACACAGTACACAAGCCATGCACTTCATTCAGAACTGTAATGTCGCCCTTGAACGATACGGGAGTTTTTCTGTGGCATTTTTAGAATATAACATCACTCTTTTTGAAACAAATTAATGTCCTTTTCAGATTTCAGAAGTGGTGGCTTAGGAGGTAGGGAGTGGCGCTGATATCGCCCCTCGGATGGACTACACTCTAGTGTGTGATCGATGGGGAATGCTGTCGTGTGTACCCCTCTTCGAAAGGTTTATCATATGGCATTGTTACATGATGTTTCTTTCCGGTACTATATCAGATTTCGTGTTTTGTTGTAGTTTTACTGCTCAACGACTACGTAAAATGTGGAGAACGAAGGGGAGGATGCCATGGGCTAAAGAGCTTGAGAAACACTTGTTTTGCGCTTCATCTAAACTCCTCGGTTAGTGATTTCACCTGCCAGGCAGTCTGATGAGTATCATGAAGGCCAGAGATTATTTGTTGGCTCGGGAGCTCTGGTGTGCTTAGCTGGCCGGTGCCCATATGCTGGTATGCACCTGAAGGTATCCTATGCAGCATTACTTACTATCTGTTGGTCTAGTACCGAATAGGGCACCAGATCGGGTTATGGTGTTATTCGTATGCTGTCCTTAGTGTGTCGCCTCTGAAATGTTTGCAGCTGATGTTTCGGGCTTTGAGGCGGCGTATTTCAGTGCGTTGCAAACAACTGTTTGAGGATATCGTGTTCTTTCGTTCGTTGCTATGACAAGCCCTCATTCTCACCTGTCTCTCTTTTCTCTCCTAGCCTCAGAAATCTTCATCCACGAATCAGCTTGCCGTACTGGAAACGGCTATGAACACCTATGACGCCCATTTGTCGCTACTGCGTGCACATATCCAGGACCGATTCGCTGATCTCGATCGCCAAATCCGGCATGCCCTGGTGAACACCGGCAGTTTGGCTCGGCTGGCCGCATTCTTTGGTCCAGAGCACATCAGTGGGACCTTACTATCCCATATGATAACGTTCCTGAACGATAAGGTGTGTCACCCGTATGGAGCGATGGTTGACGACTCGTAGGTGACTTCTGATAAGTAGCCCTGTATTCTCTCACCGAAGGGACTACCTTTAGAGGAGACCAATTTTTTTGATCTCTTTAATCCTCTCTCTATGCATTATGGCCCTTTCGTTAGAGATCGCTCCAGTTCTCCTGAATGAAGCTAAGGGTTGGCATTTCAGTTTTAGTTGCTGTCGTGACGGAGGCTGTGTTAAAAGAATAGGAGCAAACTGCATTATTGTATAAATTTACTAGCTTGCAGATTGTAAATCGTAAAATAAATCGTTCAGCTGCAGCACCCTTTCGGCGCGTAACTGCCATGCCACCAAAAGGAAGAATGAGGGCTGGGATACTGCCAGGTTGCCCAAATCTAGAGGTCGGGTTCGAACCACGGATCTTCCGGCCAGTAAATTCGCGCTCTACCCACTGAGCCATCTCGCACTCAGTGCTTACTGAACCTGAGAGACCACCATGAGGTCAAGGCCATTATGGTCCATCCAGGAGTTCAAATGACAGGTTGTAGTGAATGGTGCTATGAACTCTCTAGTGGAATGACCTTGCATTAGAAGGATCTCTATTAGGAGGATTACTTTATAGTGGCAGACGTCAAGTAGTTAGTAGATATAATACACTACTCATAAGGTTGCTGAAAGTTCTTCGACCTTATGTGTAGTGTATTACGTCTATACATGTATCGCCATATCTCGAATATCGTAGCAACTGAAACATGAGGCGGCCTGGTGCAGCACATTCAGTTGCTTAAAAACATCATAAACGAGAGATTCAGCTGGGTTTCAGGTGAGTCTCTCGCAAAACCAGATTTATTTGCAAATGAGTGTATTTCGCTAGTTAGTAGATACTTTCATCTTTCAATCTATGGAAACTTCGCCCTGCCATCCCAACTATCTTTGCTTAGTGTCGGTTGAACGCTTTCCCGTGTATTTCGTCTAGCCCACCAGGTCTCGGACGTTACCGTTTTAAGCGTCTACACATTTCATCTTAAGCTTTGTGGCGATTGAGGTTAGGAAACGGTGAAGGGATTTCCGATGCACTTAGAATTGGTTCCCGGAACCAAAATATGTGTTGACCTGGCCTGTACCCCACTTGTAAGTGCCGCTCACATGCACCTTTGCTGAAGCCCCTTCATTTTTTCACTGAAGTTAATTTTCTTGAACTAATTAATTTCATGGCTAGTGTGATCTCAAATAATTTAAACGGATTAGGTCGTATCAGAGTGGGCGTGCTATTTGAGCGCCGTGCACTGCCAGACTTCTGTTTTGGAGAGGGGGTAGTAGTACATGGGATCGTTGAATAGAAAGATATTGAAGATCGTTACGTATTTTCTTAAGGGGAATCTGATTACATCAAGTGCACCCGATCGCACTCTGGAGCTCCGAGATGTTAAATATGCGGTAAAACCTCTTCACAGCAAACGCTACTCAGACCGGTTTAGAACGGGTACTCCAGAGGGATGGGTCGTGTGAAGAGTATCGTTATGCAGTGTTCTCTTGTGAATTAAAATGCAAACTTTACGTCGAGTTTGAAGTTTTCAGGCTAGCGTCGCTATTGGGCTGAGGACAAGTTCACTTCACCTGTGCTGATTACGTCGTAAGTGCCAACAGGAATTGGAGTGAGATGGTATTTGTGGAGCGGGTCTACTATGAAAGTATTGATCGTTCGTTGTGTTATCGATTGCGGAAGACATTTTTGCCGAGCCCCACAATTTCGCTTTTTACCACACATTTGGTGTATCTCATTCTATCAGTTTATCGAACCATGTCGCTTGCGTATGTGTGACCTTTTCAGACCGATCACGGACTTCGAACGTCATTCTACCGACAGATTGTCCCTTTGGTCACCGGGATCGGTGTTCAGTCAGTCAGTGTGGTTCGACCGCTCCTCGAACAGGGTTTGATTGACCCACACGAAACGGTCGTGGAAGCCTGTCTACACTCGCTAACACAGCTTCTTCGACGACAACTCCTCAGTCCTCCCGTGGCGGTCAGTTTTCTTACCCGATGTTTGGCTCTGACTACCCACCCTACACGACGTATCCGTCAGAGTGCGGTTGGTTATATCGCCACGTTTGCACGTCTCGCGACATCCAATGCAGAAGCTAACCCCGGTGCCAACGGTACCATAAATGCTCGCCGTGTTGAAAAACGTGGCAGTGCCTCTGCAAGAGAACCGCTAATGTGGACCAGAATGTGCACACCAGCTAGTGTTTATGCCCGGTTGGCAAACGCGGAAACCTCCAAGATATTTTTCCGGTTAGTTTCCCCTTCTCTTTTAGCTATTCAGAAACATTCAAAAATGTAGACTGTGGATTTGTCCATCTCATGTTATCAGTGCATGCCACAATGCTGCGTTCTCGGGATCTGCAATGCTGCCTTGGTTCCCCTCTCTCTCTCATATCGGCACTATCGCTAGCTTGCACAGTGCTGTTACTGTATGCGGGAGTCTGTTAGCAGAATAGGCGTTATGTGACAGATGTCACCCTCACGAACGAATATGCCGTCGCTGCCCACAGCGATTTTCAAGAAACTAGGATTACTAAACAGCTACTAAGCGGTCATAGCCCTCACAAGTAGAGGTCGCACAAAATGGGATACCACTTTCGCAGAGAGACCACATTGCGTTTCAGTCTTCCAGATCCCAAATAAAGGCTACACATACAATGACGTGATATCACCGCTCTTATTTTTATGTGACGGACGCCGATATTCATGCGATCAAATCTGAGCAGTGGATGTTGTGACCAGACCAATAGTTAAACGTCAGTACCAGTCAGTTTTGTCCTGCGCGGAATTTTCTGTAAGGGTTAATCTCCCTGAGTTTGTTTGGATGACTCCCATCTTCAATTGGGTGCCCATTTGTCCGTGATGCTGATAATGGTTTTCCTATTCGCACTTCGTATCATATACATATACCGCATCGTTTCCAGTGCGTTTTTGTGAGTGTATAGGGTCTGCCCCTCAAGTCGGGGTGGCGTTATTTGGCCCAGGCAGCCATCATAGTGATTTCCTATGGAAGTAGAAAACGTTTATGGTAATCTACTCAGACAGATTTGTATACTTCGCCCACAATCGTGAATGCGTGCCTAAATCCATTCCAGAAGAATAAATTGCAGACGCATAGTACACAAATTGACGTAATCCCGTAAAGAAAAGGACGGAATAGGAAAGTAAATGTATGTGGTAGAAAACCAGGAGGAGCAGTTAATCATCTTCCCCAGACCATCGTCCAGCCGGTTACAAGATTGTGGAGTCCCCCCTAGGTGTTAGGTCTGGTCTGTGCAAGTTTCAGCTGCCAACGAACGCGGTATGTTGACACAGGGACAGCTAGGCAATACACTACGCGTTGTGCGTAGATTGAAACTCACCAGGTGGATATGGCCGGATTGATCACATATCCCTTAGGTTACCGACGGCTTTGTGCTGCGCTAAATGGTGAAATCTATCAACGAAGTGGACGCAAACTATCTTGTTACATTCATGTAGTGGCTTCTAATCGGGATGAGATCTGATATAAATTACTTTTCACAACTAACGTCATCCTAACTTTACACCCAAGACTCTGTTCGAACTTAAAGTGCATCGAACCATATGCTTCGAGAAACCGGATACAGTATAGCGGTGTCCCGAAAGAGGCACCTCGCTTCTAGCTTGGGTGAATGCATCAGAAGATCAGCACCGAACTGGAGGTGAACAGGCTATCAACCATCCTTTCAGTGCATAGCTGTTAGGCAACCTGAAGGAATCACGATGACTGAACTGCTGCCAGTTTTCCCATACTTAGGCAGGAGTAGCGAACCACGCATGAAATGAAGCCTCTGAGGTGGTTCGATGTTGCATACGTATTTTACGGTTCTAAGAACCAAAGCATTCTGACAGAGATAGATGATGGGTGTTCACTGTAGTTGTTCGTTCTGAGAGGCCCAGCGGTTTGTGTAGCACATAATCTGTTGTACAGCCGTCCTTGCAACTTTCGGTCTCCACTGTTTTTGAGGCGAGTCATAGGCGACCGGCCTCGTTACCACCGGAACAGATAATTACGTGCAAGCTGTACACAATCGCCTTAAGAAAACGAGTACAACCGAACAGCGATTGAATCAAATATGGAGGATGAGCTCCTCTGACCCATTCGACTGCATCAATCCATTGTCTCCTCTGCCACTTTGCTTCTTCTTTTTATTTTGGTTTAGTCGTTCCATTCGGCGATGTTTCACCAGCGACGCCGTCCTTCTGACCAGTCTCCAACCATCCGTCAGCCGCACCATTCTCGACTCGTTGGTATCCTTTGTCACAAATGCCAGTTCCACGTGTAATTCGGGACCACAAAAAGCACAACACGTTCATCAATTGCTGGATCGTTTTTTTAAAGTGCTTAAGGAGCGCGAAACCTCGAGGTCAATCACACGCTCCAATGAGACACCGTGCTACACTTCACCAGATGTAAGTTTTAGACGGTTGTGTCGCTGTATCTATGGGAAGCCTGAAAACCTATCTGGTTCCGTCTTTTCTGTGTCACTTGTTGTGCGCGTTTCTCAGTCAGTGGTTGTAGCTCCAAGAGGATGAAATTTCCTTCTGATCTCCACGCGTTCAGCTTTATCTGGCGGCCCATGGTCGTCGATCAAGTGACTACTAGTTCTAAATCTAAGCACTGTACGTTCAGCTGATGGTTTGGTCAGCTTGCTTATCAAATCGTAACTAGTCATTGGTCATCAGTAAGTCTCGTAATTCCAGTCCGTAGTATTTCTCCGCGTATCATTTCACATCTCTTTAGTCCATTTTTGCTGTAATCGAATTGGCAATCATCTCAGGTGAGATTTTTAGCTCAACTCTCATACTCATACCCTCATACCTCTTCACGTTGAATATCGTTCATCCTGGATCGCATTCATCATCCGAAGTCAGCGGTGGATCTGCGTCATTATCGACGGTGAAAAACGGAAACTCGTAGAATATGCAGATACGCTACCTACACAAGAGTGTCAAGTTTATTGCTTCAAAACCGAATGGATTACCGCCTTAAAGCATTAGTTAGACACGTGAATGTTTACTTCGTATGACGCTGATATAGAAATTGGTTTCAGTTTGTGAAATACTGGTTTGAGATGTCCTAATTTAGCAGTATTGTTGACAAACCCTCAACTAATTAGGTCGAGTTGGTCTGTCATACGACGTTTGTCACCATCAACTTCGGTCGAAACGTAGTGCTGTTTCTGCTGCGTCAAAAGAACTACATAGTAAACTCGAAGTCTCCGAACTTGCTTGTTCACGCACCAATATGCTTTTTATACATGATGCGGCCCGAAGTGTTTGTTATTCTTTTATGCTATTAATAACTCTCTCTCTCTCTCAACTCTTTCCTCAGGACGAAGTGGTCGCCTCGCTTCTGGCCACGTTGCAATGGCAGGGTCTAACCGACCTGATGGAATCGCAAATCCTTTTGTTGGCACCACTTGTGAAAGTACTGTGCGAGGCTGGTAATGAATGTACTCGGGCCGCAGTCCCCATTCGTGGTGGCCACAAGCAACCATCAAAGGCCCCACCCAAGTGTCGCACTCGAGTTATAGACACACAACATATCATATCATCAGCCCTGTTACCCTCAAGTAAGCAGGTTCCACTGCTTTCTTACTTTCCTAGGTGTCCCTTTTGCAACACGAGAATTTTCCTATTCCCGGATTTCTTACGACTGAAAATTTTGGTGAAAAAACGCACAACGAAATTAATCTCTGGCCTACCGCATCATCTGTAGCTGGGAATTTTACGATCTTCATATCTGAAAGCTGCGTGCAATAGAAAAACGGACTACTAGAAACGACCACAACGGTCAGTAGTTCCAAAAAGGGCGACACTGTCATTCACTTTCCAACTGTTCAAGTTTTGTCTTCAGCTTGATAATTAACTTTCGCCACGTGGAAAGAGTTCCCGTCACGGCACAACCACAGCCGCGGTGATCTATGCGATCCATGTTTCACCGCTCCATCTTAATTTTTCTTTATGAGATAGTCTATTTGTTCTCACCCGGTTGAGGCACCCATTAATCATAAAAGACATTGTCACTGCAATAAACTTATCGAGAGCAATAGGAAAGCGCTACCGTCGTGGCTGTTGGGCTCCGAAAGTTATTTCATCCACCCTCTCTGCCAGAACTGACTCATGTTATCACTGTTGTTAGGTTTCAAGTGGGGATTTAACCACCTCTGCTGGACGGACAATCGACTGACCGTTAGCGAGGATATATCGCCCGACATGTGATTTTGTCTCTTCACTTTAGTGAAAGCCCTCGGCCACGCGACGGCAACGAATGAGACTTCCTCAACAGAGCTCATAAGATAGTAGGTTGCATTAACACTTCGTGGGGTGTAACGGACGATCTTACTTGTTTATCCAAGAAACCCACCGTCGAGCAAAGTCTAAATCACGATGCGGAACATCTTAAGAAGCTGGGAGCCTTGCTACCTAGTTCCATCGACGAATTGTACAATTTTTGGGAAGGGCCGCCGTGGTTCACTAAACCTGCATCTGATCCCTCAAAGACGACATCGTTTGGACATCTACTACACAGGGGCTACGCCACGATTTTCAACTAGGCTTTGGCCCCAAAGTGATGTTCGGTTGCGTTGTCACCTCGGCATAGAACTGAAGACAGGGCCCACTGCAGTCAGATGCAACATGGTCTCCATTGAATCCCCCAATGGAACCAGCAATGAGTTTGCTGTTGGCTGCCAATGGCCGCAGTTCGTTGGCTGCTATCCGCGATAGTACTGAAAGCAACCCATACTGACTCGCGAGCTAATCATTTAAAAGTGAAATAGGCATTGGAGCACAGTTGTCATAATCATCATTGACAGCCCATGGGTGAAAAATACTGGCACTTCACTACCATGTCAGCTCATCCAGATAAAGCCTTATAATAAAATGAAGGAAGATAGGACATGGATAGAGGCCTATCACTAGACTGCCACAAGCAATTAAGCTGCTCACTCGGATGACCGAGTTAGACAAACCTCTGTCTGATAACCGAATAGAGCCCTTGAAAATGTCCCTTCTTCACGACTCCCGCTGGGCACCGCCTCCAGACACAGACCCCCCCCCCCCCCCCNCCCGGAATAACTGAACATCACGTCGTTTGGAGGAATGTATCGCCTACTGTCTGCTGACTAGCCCCACGTGCACTCTGGTTGACCAATCGACACATGGGGTACCTGAAGCCAGCTCATCCTTACCCGGAGTATTACAAGTAACTCTACATAGTGCAGCCGAAAGTAACAAGTTCGCCAGTGGGCGAACTTACCGATTTTCCTATTTGATCGTCGGTAACACGATGGACTTGTGCTTGAGAAATGTTGTCCAATCGCATTATTGTCACCATTATGTAAGTTTCGAGGTTCTCGTTCCTAGTTGACGGCGTTCTACCTCCTATTGATGCTGGTCTGTAAGGCCTTAAACTTTCAAACTCACTCGTTCCTGCTCAGCGCTATTCCTACCGTATACATGAGCTATCGGACAGCCTGTTGCAAGCATCTCATTTTTCTTCTACTTGCAGAAACGCCCAAAGTTGTCTTTCCGGAAGATCCACTTCGCATGCCTGACTTCCCTTCATATTTACGTCAGCTAGCAGTGTGAGTCACGTGACTTTGTGTGATTTGGAAATGTTTTCGGCTTGGAATTCCTGTTGCTGTAGTCTTCCGATAAAATACATACCATGTCCACCTTCTACCCGCTGGGATCACCACATGGTGATCAAAATAACGTTCTGTATAAGATTAATTTTGTTGCCGTTTGGAAAGGAAGTGCAAAACTATTGAATTTCGGTGCTTTTGATGCAGGAATCGGCCTGCTCCCCATATATTTGTTAATTTCATGCCGCGCCCAGAGCATAGGTGTAACCTCAGCCTAGGTGGTCCCAGTCTTCGTTCGTCTGCACACGAAGTTGGTGGATTTAAGCGCTATTCTCATTTTGGGACGAGATGGCTCAAGTGGTTAGAGCGCGAATCTACTGACCGGATAGTCCGTGGTTCGAATCCGACCTCTGCCCCTCGAGTTCCCCTGTCTAGGCTTGGGCAACCTGGCAGTATCCCAGCCCTCGTGCTTCCTTCTGGCGGCACGGCAATTAGGCACCGAAAGGGTGCTACAGCTGAACGATTTATTTTTTTAATTCTCATTCTGATTCTACCTTGCGGCGTTTTTGTCCTAACGTTTTATCCACCTTCCGCTTTCTTTCCCACTTTGTGTTCACAGTTCTCTGCAACCACCCGTAAGCAACTACGAGCGTTTGTTACGGCGGGATTTGTTTTCCGGTCGTCTTCCTCTGAGCGTTTGTCGTTCAACGGGTAATGACCAGAAGTGGACCAGATTGGTTTGGACTTCAGCAACTCCCAGTGGTGGTGGTGGTAGCGTTGGTGGCGGCGGCGGACAACCTGAATCGACCGATTTCATGGACGGATCAGTCACCCGCTCGGGGAACCATCTAAACCATTCAACAAGTGTTCCTACGTCGATGGACAAACGTTATGGCGTAGAAAACACTGGTCGTTCTGACGTACAGCTTCAGGGCATGTTAGTCGCACATCTGCAAGAGCACCGACCTGGTCTTATCAGGTTAGTCTTGTTTAACGGTTTTGCGTGAAACTCGAGAAGACAGCCTTTACATCACAGTTCCATTCTATCCCCACTGACGCGTACCCGTTGTTCCAGAAGGCCTCCAGCTGGTAAACAGCCCCTTTGAGACAACACAATTGGAAACTGATGAAAGTTGTACTTTAACCAACATTTGAAACGTGTGGCGCTGGCGCCACATCCGTTTGTCTGGCAAGGACAGAGTACACATCGGGACGATGCAATCCGTAGTTTAATGGGTCTGGAGCATCCGTACATCCTCTGCGCGTAGAGGATCCGCGGAAACTCTCGTTATTCAACCCCCGGTATCTCCGAAGAATGGTAATGTCTTTTAAGAACATCAAGTTAGCTATGCTGAGGTATGTCAGTTTTTGGAAGTAGGAACTCTCACTAGGATGAGCTAACAACCCTCCGTTACTCTGGGTACGACATGTACTTCGCGCGTCACAGGATAGGCTGCTTCGCAGAGCATTTTTCACCCAGTCCTGTGCCGAGTGGAAACGACTGAAAGGTGAACACTATGACCTGGCAAAGAAGTGTGGTAGAACCAATCAAACTCAGTTGGGTTGACGACTGCCTTTTTCCGCATCGAAGATATCGCCTTCAATGTGCAGCTGCCCAATTTCTCGTTTATTCAGACCAAGTCAATTCAACATCAACTACATGATTATGTCATCGCCCCCGATGCTTGGCTATATCTCCTCTGCTTTCTCATTTTTCGGTGACCAAGACTAGAACCACTTGATCTCCAAGTGTTATTCAGGCAATCGAGGAATCAAGTCAGTCGAGCGCTTTATGGCCTAGACAGCCGTCCCAGTTTGATAAGTCACCAGCTCCTAACTTATTTGTTTTTTGGGGATGAAACGGCGATCATGAACACAAGTTTCTTGATGTGGTGATAATCTGTAAGCTGTGCGGTGCATTGCATTGCATTGCAGTCTGTTTTTTCTATCGAACTTCGTAACTCGCAGTATACGGATTTAGTAATAACCAACTGATGTGCATTTCTATATTCCAGCTATTTTATTTCTCTTTCATTGACATGGCCAGGGATTTCTAGTCCCACGTGGATGACTTTCGTTCTACCTTGTCAATGATCGGTAATGCTGGAATATAATATCAAACGCTTCTTTAGGAGGTGTCAGTAGTGCAACAGAATAAGCATGCAGGAATAAAATTTGAGTATCTCTGAAACGCTTACTTTCATGGACACCTGTGGCTTGCTAACCTGACGGATAATCGTCCGCCCCTTCGTCCTTCCCTGTGTCCCGTGCCAATGATATTTCCGACCCCTACTTTTTCTTCTCAGCCTAGCAGCACACGGTTCTGGACGCTTGCTCGCCTCTTGTTCCAGTGGCGATGGAACCGTTAAACTATGGAACTGTGGACTCTGGCCGGTCGATTCTGACGGCTATTTAAACCAGCTATCCTCTACTGGGGGACCAGTAAGGAACATGGCAGAAAATACAGCCATCAGACAAACAGCCTCAAGACCAGCAGGTCTAATGCATATTCATGCGCTGCCCACACGCTCGTCATGGACGTATAACTGTTTCGCCGAGGAACAGTCACCTAAATCCTGTCGGGTAAGCTCGTCTTCATATTTCAGGGGCTTTCCGAGCAAATACTGACTTTAAAGAGATAACCCACCTACTTTTTTCCCCTTGAAGTACTTGAGGAAGCTCTGTAAGCACTATTTTATTCGTTTCACCCTTAGGGACAGATGGCGCATCCACGAATCGTTCCTTTGTTCGAAACTCATATTTGCCGTTTGTTGACTTGCATTGGCTGAACCTGATTCACTTTCTGCTTAAACCCAAAGAATCAGTAGTCCGGACAGACACCTTTCCGAACACGTAGTGCTTTCAAATTTTCATCCGTTTAACATCTGGACGACCGCGTCATCCGTTTTTTTACCGAAGTCGACTTTGGCGCAAGGCAATTCGTTTGCAAACATTCCGAAGCCTATTGGAAAACTCAGCGATTAAACCAACGGCTGTGTATACAGCCTGAAGTACAAACGTTCTCTCCACTATTAAGCATTACTGTCCGATATGTCCCATGAGATGCAGTTTGATCCCCCTGACCTGTATAGTGTCACCTTCTACTAAACGGAGCCGAGTGAATAGCTACCCATGCGCAACCAAGGGGAATTAGCAGCGCAGCCTACTTACTTTTCACCATCCATAGGTCGCAGGCAACGAAATGTTGACATTTGAACCGCTCCAAAACAGGCACAAGTGCGATTTGGATTTTTTTTATAGATATGGTGACCCGGATCTGGTATGCACTGCCAGTGATGTTGATTCTGAAAAGGCTTTTGAAGATTTCCATTCCCAGGAGCGAACTTCTGACCATTCGGATACCACAAGCATGTTTTATGTATATATTCAGTATTTTAGTGACCATTCTTGGCTATGATAGCTTCGTCTCTCATCGCACCGGAACTGCTACCAGCTGTTATTGTCGTGGACACCAGCTTTGTGGTTTAAATTCCGCTAAGTTCGTATCCACAATATGGCTACTAGTTTGCCAGAGTTATCGCCCAACCTGCTTCACCCTGAAGTCATGAAGACATGATCAGTCGAAGTGCGCATCGAGCAGATGATGGAGTTTCTTGCACGTTTGTAGTCATCCTTGGGTTTTACTTATCTTTCCCTATTTGTTCCGTTGTCTTGAATCTCTTCGTTGTAAAATTAAAAAAATACTCTTCATTTGTTACCAAAAAGTGCGGAAAATCTGCACCTTTCGTGGTTTCTGGCTTGATCGATTTGGGACGATTCCACAATGCCTTGTCAGTTTTATCCCTTTATAGTGAGTTGTATTTTCGGATTCGAACGATGCTTAACAATGCATTTTTCCGCTGTGCGGAATTGGCAGGTCTATGACCAAACCTGGTCGCACTAGTCGTAATAGGTCATTCCCCAAATGTTGGATTGTCTCTTCTCGAGGTGACCCGGTACTAGCAAACACAGTAGCTAAGTTTGGATACTTCTCAGGTGAGCTGTTTAGTCAGTAGTCACGCGCTAATTGCAGAACATTATTTTTGTCTGTTACTTGCCTTCTTTCAGGGACTCGTGTGGATGACAAACGGCTCGAGCCTAGTGACCGTAGCTGACTACCGCTCACTGCATCGTATCGACATGGAAACAGGGTACCCAAGTGGTTTGGTAGAGCAGTTGTCCACATCGGATCCAAGCCGCGTTGTCTGTTTGGCCTCTTCCGCATGTTCCCAGTTTCCCGCCCACCTGAGTCTTCTCCAACCGAGAATAGTGGGTGGTGGTGACTCGAATCTTGTAACCTATGCTACAACCAGTAACTTAATCATAGGGAGGGATTTGCGCGTTCCATTCTCTAGCCCTCCAGCTTGGTGCCTCAAACAAGACCGGGGTTCTGGTAAGTGGCGTGTCTTCGTGTGTCTCCCGTTCGCACATTGTTTCTTGGTTGCCAGTTTATTTCCCAACTCACTAGTGCGTAATGGCTTGGGGCATTGTGTACTGAAATAAAACAAATTTACATTTAATGGATTCTCCCTTAAGACGATTTCGCGGAAAGAGTTCACGCGATCTGGTTTGTATGCGAGGCAAGTGCGACTCGTTATACTGTCTCACAAACTACACGATAACTCGCCCGTCCGAGTATCTGAATAAGAACCGTCGCAACAGATTTTCCAAATGCGTAATCATAAAAGCAACTCGCTTGTCCAGCTACGATGACGGTAGAGAGGAGACGCCTTTCGGAATGGTTGACAGACTTGACGAACCACCGTATTCAGAAATCCTTTGTGACAGTGACCCAGTGATCCTCGTGGACTGCTGACGAAGAGCTCCATGTCAAACCGGAAAGCTAGATGCCAGTCCACGCCCAAAACATAGTGATAAACTATTTTACATGGCGTAGGACAGAATACGTTGGGAAGAGGACTAGGTAGCTTAAGGGGACCATACCAGAGCTCATCTTTAGCTCGATTACCTAGCTAGTCAGTTCCACTAGACTTGGTGGACACAAGTCATGTTACGTTAGGCGGAAGATAGAGCCCCGTTGGTATAAACAGTTCCTTCTATCCCATAGACTGCGCACCAAAAATAATCAAGCCGCAAGACAAAAAGGAGCAGAACTGTAGAGGGAACCACTCAGTGAATAAGCCAACCAAGTTGATTCTTTGATTTCTAATACCGTGTATCGAGAACTTGTGTATACATATGCTCGGTCAATACTGATTAATCCAAGCACTGATAGTTTCAAATTGACATTCTAAGACTCCGAATGATGCTGTGGTGTCAACCTAGTTGCCGATGGTTCGGATATGCTGTACTATGGATGAGGTGGGTTGCTGATTTCGGGTTTCGATCGATTGTTCAGTCAGCCCGCGGCTACTGTGAAACATCAGCTAAAGTTGCTGACGTTTAGTGAGTCTGTGCCGATTATTCAACACCGACGGGGCTGTTGCGTCCTTATTTCGTCTTGGAAGCAAAGGATCGTTCTGATTGGTTTTTCATGCCGTTCTACTTCCGTTTATGCTATGCATCGATTTTTTTCGGTACGCGTTGTACGAGGCAGCATGAAGCGCTAAGATCCCTCGATTTTGTCTTTTTATGGCAGCAGGTAAATTACGACATATCATGATGGTAATGCTAACTGTTTGCTCAGAGTCTCTTACAGACTACCGAACGAATTAAAAACGTTGCTTCACAATGGCCAAATTCGTTACAATACACCTACGCAACACTGGGTCACAGAGTCAGTGCTGTGGCACATCTTCACAAACTATGCGGATATTCGGTCCTGTCAACTGATAATCCATACGAATTCCCATCGTAGTAGAATAGCCGTGGCCCTCTGTAACGGTGCCCCGTAATTTCTTGCCCTTTTCCCGGGCAACCATTAGTTACGTGTATATGTAAAGACAAAGTGCATCAGTTAGTTAGGAAAGATGGCTGAATAAGGTGATAGACATTTTGGGAAAAAGCTATTCAGAATGTACTAACACCATTCGCTTGTACGTCCGGCAGATAGTCGTCTCATCGTATGACCCGATCAAGTTAAAACATTAGGAGTGGTCCATTCATTTCAACAGCAACGAAGTGTTAACTTTCACTTGCTCCGGTTCTGTCCAGACGACCTGATCTGTGCATACTTACTCAACAGTGGTTAATTTAAGGAATTCTAGGCTTCGACAAATACACTCATATCAACGGGGTTTTCACGGGAAACTCAACTGAATCTCTTGTTTGTGCTATCCTTCAGCTGAATGTGCTGTACAAAATAGAGCATAAGGTTGACGGAAAATCGGGGATGAGTCCCAAGAAGGGCGAAACCGGTCGTGGGCTGTGGAAGTTTTCAGCAACCTTGTGAGTAGTTTCCCTTATGAGAATCCTAGGCTTGTTCACCAGTCAGAAGCTCCTGGAAAACTCTTCCCGTAAGAGCACCACAGTCTCATTATAACAGTTATGTTACATCACCCAGTTTGTTTTCCCATTAATTGTACGGCGCCCACAACCTCTTGGTACCCTACTGCGCTGAGACAAATGTGGGCCCATCACTCCAATATTACGGGTTGACTAAGATCGGGCATGACGTGTGGAGCAGCTTGTTGGGGAAACACTGAACTGAGTTCTTGACGGCCTATTGGTTCCGTTACATCTCTTGCTCGAGAGGACTCAGGTCTCCCGTACAGCTTATTCTCTCCCTCTATGTAGGCCTTATCAGATCGCTGGTGATGCACAGCTGTCACACGTGGTTGGTGACTGGTACTTCGCGGAACCAGCTAGTCAGCTGGGACTTACGATACGAGCGGCCCGTGGCCTGTGTACAGCATCAGCATTCCAATCCTCAGCGCCAGCAACAAGGCCACTCAGCCATCCTGAGGCTCAATTTGGCGGAGACTGTTACATCTCAACTTAGACGTGGTTTCCACCTTGGCGAGGATGTAGGTCGGAGACAAACCCTTGTAAGTTACGTTTTAGTACACACAAAATTTTATTCTTGTGTATAGATGCACCCAACCCAAGCCGGCACTTATCGTAAATTTCAGTCTCACTCCTCGGAAAGCTATCAAGTGTTTTCAGGAATTTTCGCAAATCACCTCGCAAGGATTTTTAGGGTTCGGAGAAATAAGCATTTGGAAAGAGATTCGCGGAGAATTGTAGTTGTGAGAATAAGCAGTGCGTGTGTTATTGAGTTCGTTCCATCTTGGTAACCCCTGAGACCTTATGGTTTGATCGGCCTACCACACTTTCCACCCCCCACCCCCCCGGACGCTTCGTTACTTCGAAATTCGACGACTAAACCATCGCTACCGACTAACACGCACGCTGTTTATGCTGGTCTGATAAAAGGGAAAAAATTGTCAGCCAGTTTCCTATCAATAACTCGTTGCGTTTTCAAGTGATACGTTCATCCACCTACTGCGTATATTCGACAAGCGTCTTGTGATCATGCGACCTATTGCTTAATGGCTGGATACATGAAGCGTCCCAACGTTAAACGTGCATGAACAGAATGCTTGACATTCCTAACTGTTGACTCTTATTTCATGATACCCTTATGTTCCCAAATGTTGCGATCCACCGATCGAGGTGCAATACGTGTCTGAGCAGTTGGCTTCAGGTCGTTCTGCAGAACTGTTTCCAAGTGCTAAAAACTGAACAAATCTACGTTTCAGCTCTGTTTAACCGTTCTGATGAATGCAGCATGCTCCTTCTTGATGAAATTTCCATTGGCTGTCCTTTCCTTCTGTGGGTGGCAACTCTTCTATGGGAGCACAATTTAAGTTGTGGCTGACGGACAGCTTTGGTGTATCTATATTTTTAACTGGGGTCTTACTGCAGTCACATACGACCTTGACAGTACACCAATTAATAGAAACCGCCGAAGTACTACCTGACTGCGTGCTCCGTAACACTGATATCGAAATCAGTCGGGTAGCGATCGACTGGCGCTTGATGGAGTTGTCGATCGCAGCTCATGTTTCGGCACGCCACGTGCGAGAAATAAGGCTGTGCTTTCAGGGCTTTATGGCCCGATCTATCCGCGGTGCAGGGAATACCCAGGCGTTCCTCGACAGAGACATATAATCTCAATTTGACTAAAAAACATTTCAGAAACTTGAATGCTTCTGGAGCGGCTAATCAAGAACTAGGACTGCATGCCCTGCACAAAAGGCGTGACCAACGTACCGCCGACATCCTTGGCAAAAAAGTTCCCGATTACTACCGTTTGCGTCTGATACAATTTCATCCCTATTGTCTTGTGTCACACTGCAGCTGTATCACAGCTGAACAAGCATTTTCTAACTTGCCGATAAACCATAGATACCAGGTTATAAAATTCGGAATTTCTTCTGCGTAGATTGTGGCCAGTTCAGATCGGAATAATGGCGTTACGATCTGGGACTTGGAGGCTTGCGCTTCTGCCTCATCTGCCGCAGCTACCGAGAGGACTCTAATGGCACCTCAAACACACAGGCCTGTTGTTAACGGCGGTCTTGTCGCAACTTCCTGGGCCAGGCCAGCCACAACCCTGGATTACTCTCCAGTGCGTTCAATTCTGTGCCTCCCTCAACTGAACTCACAAACAGCAATCCAAGGATCCGGTTGGCCAACTATCGTCTCTGGGGGTGACGACGGGCGGATACGCCTTTGGAACTTCTCCAAGCCATCGAACTCCAGGATTTTCGCCCATTCCGCGGGAGAGGCTCCCATTGGTAATCGAATCTCATACGGGTAAATTTGGTTTCCATGTCTATATTCCTGTTTGAGATCGAACCCTTCGATAAATTACCACTTGCGTGTGTAGCCAAAGGACCAAATGGTTTAGAGCTGGTCACAAGCCGATAAGTGTTTGCAGGTGTCACGGCAGCCGAGTTGTTTCTAACCCTTCTACAAGTACCGTTCACGCACGCTAAACAAGCCTCTCACACCCAAAGGCACTATACACCGTCAGCCCTTAGTTTCTTCTCATGTAACTACGACCCCACGTTTTACTGCCATTATCGTGGATGTGACGGTGCCCCTGTTAATGGCTGTTAGCGCGGATCACGACTTGTTATCTTGTGGATGTGATAAGCAATCTTTTGCAGTTAAGTTCCCGTTGAACAACGAGCCTGTGCTCCCAAGTCTTGTGTCTCAGCAAAGGTATCAGGACTTTTTGTTCATCGGTCACTGCTCAAGATTGATCACGTTTCCAGAAAATTTCACCACAGAACCTGGACGCCACAGACTTCTCTAAACAGGTATTCATGTCTCTCTATTCTACCACGGCATTCTCTCGCCATTTTTAATAACGATTCGGAGCTGATAAGTACTACCCATGCATTGCTGTAGATGATAATAGGGAAGGCAATGGAGTTGTCTAAATCCGTGGCGGAAGCTATGAAGCGAAGGCAACGTTGTTATGATTTGGCTCGGGAGGTTTGTTACCTACACTATCCTTGCCTTGTCAGAGTTCACCGGACTGTATGCTGGAATTGAGTACAGATCGCGCTGACTTACCTCTGATGGTAAGCGGTATGATCTTGCCTGAAACAATGAACTCTAGTCCGATCCTGATCCATCCAGTGCTCTCATATGGCCTGAGGGGACTCGAGCATTTATGCAATGAAAGTGTGACATAAATGTTTGAAACTGCAGTGCTAACGGATCACTTATATAAGTTACATGAAACACCGTCACATTCTCATAACCTCGCGTAATTAACCGTCAAATGCTCGTATCTTTCCAATACAGCGAAGTGGTTGACCACGGTGTTAGAACAATCCAAGAGAAAACTGATGACAGTGGGAACCTGATGGCGACCACGGAACAGCCGGATTCTCGCCCTGCTAGGTTGGTGGAAGTTAGACGACCTACCTTGTCACGGAATGACGTGGCGAAATCGACAGCAGACTCTGTGGAAGCTGACACTACCAGATCGAATGGCGGTGGATTCCCCACAGAGGGTCGGCTGGAACAATACATGCCTTCAGTCGGGCACAGAAACATTATTTCTGACCTCAGTCTCATCCGGACTTCACACTACCTCCTTGTCTCCGCTTCTATGGACGGTGTGATCAAAATATGGCGATAAACTTCACGCGACCACATATTCTTGCTTTGGTGATAACCTCATAATTTCGATATGAATATTATTGATTTTCTTCCTTATACAGTTTGCTTTACTTCCTAATATTTGTTGAAGTGAGAACAAGAATATCTGGTCACACAAAATTTAGGCACGAAAATGTACAGGGGACGTTTTGGAGGAGGATCATATTTACCGTCTAATAGCCAACAGAACCATGTAGCTATCGGCGGTAGCTAGTTCTGAACTCAGTCTTGGTGCGGCTTGTTTAAGAAGACTTAGAGCAAAGCTGCTCGGAGCGAATAAATGTACTGAGAGTGGTGGGTTGCCTTCTGCCGGAGAGGATGAGATGTTAGTGTTGGTCTCCTCGTTTGTGGTAGCTCCGTTTTCCCCAACATACTGATTCAGTGGTTTCACAGGAACAACAACACCGACAGCCTGTTTCAGCTTCATGTAAGCTATAAGAGTTGCGAGCGGAAAGTGACGACCAGCTGATGAAGATGGGGATTTTGCCACAGCCTTCTCAATTCCACAAGCATGTCCTGTATGAGCGGAAGCGGTTTGTTCATGGTCAGGCAGCATAAGTAGCAGACATAAACCGCGGTGGTAGTTAGACAGTACGTCATGTATTCGGTGTGTGGCCTCAGCCATCCAAGTTGGATCTAATGAACCGCGCTTCTGAACTCGAAGCGTTGGATGTAGGACGTCGTCCTCATTAGGTTTTAGATTTGAGGACTTCCCGAGCTGAGACCCAACTTCAGCATCCCCGATAACATGAAGGCAACGGAAGAAAAACCCGTTGGTCTTCAAAAGGATTTCACCTCTCCAAATATCCGGTTGAAGGCAGTCATCCAAATCTCTCAAAGTCACGACATCTTGCAGAGTAATGGGCGGCTTCTCGGCAGAATCTGTTGTCCCATCGGTAGCCTGGAAACGAGGCGTACTCCGCGTGAAGGTGTGACGGCGATGCCCACTTTGTCTTCCACCATGTATAGGCTGCCAGTTACTGTCGCTAGATTGCTCATCGGTAATTCCATGAAGGCTAGTATATTTAAATTGCTGATCTGTTGGTCGAAATGATGTAATTCTGATGTTGGTCCTTGTAGAATCCGTCAAAGGTTGCCCTGGAAGTCCGCCCCCGCGGAATTCGGATGTATAGGCGGACTGGCTGGATGTGTTCCCCTCCAGCAATGCTTGTAAAGAGGATGGTCCTTTGTTGCGCCCAAATCGCATCGCTTCTGGGTTGATGAAATCGGACCGAAGTCTGCCACCTTTACGATCGCCGACTAATAGACCCTTGAGTTGGCTATTAGCATTGCATGCAGACTCACAGGTTTCAAACATAACGCGTGCGTATCGTCTGTCCGGCGGCCAGTCTAGCTGAGTTACTTGGCCGAAACGCGATAGCAATTGGTGGAAAGTTTCGGTTGAAATCCACGGGCCAAGTCCGCTAATATGCAAACACTGGGAAGGAATAGCCTTCCCGAATCCAATTTTGCAGTGGAAGGAACGGACGCGACGGCCGTTGATCAACGCACGGGCACGGCAGGCCATGTCAACATCTTCAAAGCGTACAAATGCATATGAGTGTGCGCCGGGTTTGGCAGCACGTTTCACGTCTATTTGCTCGATGTTCCCAAAGCGCTCGAATGCTTGTAGCACTTCGGTCTCTGTAATGTCTGACTCTAGACTGCCAACGAAGAGGGTTCTGGTAGCCTTAAGTTCCTCGTCTGGGTCAGACCCGGGAGACAGACCTCGAGGTCCCGTAGCCGGAGTGTGACGATTGTGGGATATGGTCGGTAGCATTGGAGGTATTGGTGGTGCTAAAGAGCCTGGTGGGGCTCCCAAACCCAAAGCTCTGGCAGCTGCAGCAACCATAGCTGACGAGGTGATTCCAGGCATCCCTAGCAGACTCGTCGACCCAGGTGGAATGACCGACGCAGTCTTTGCTAACATCTCTACGAATTTATGGTCCATTTTAGGAGCAACACTGCGCGGACGATCAAACGCTGATTCCACCGTGTCTTCTTGGTCTCCATGTCGTCTCGTGTTACGTGGGTTCTTTGTTACGACGTTACGCGGATCTTCCTCCACTATCGTCTCCGGAAGTATTTCCACCGGTACGGACCGATCGTTCAGGTAGACAGTGGGCTTCGCATAGTATGCTTCTTGTGCATCTTCACTGTACCTACAAATGCAGTGTAAAACATTATATTAGAACGGACCAGAAAAATTTTCAAGTCACAAGAGAATCAGGTGTTCAAGAGCGTGTTGCGCGATATGTGTAATCGTGGGCGGTCAAAGGGAGAATTTTGGCAGGCGAGACGAAGCGATGTAGGGGATTCCGATGTACCCACCTGATTAGTTCCCTAATTGGGGCAAAGAATCGTTCAGCTGTAGCACCCTTTCGGCGCCTAACTACCATGCCACCAGAAGGAAGCACGAGGGCTGGGATACTGCCAGCTTGCCCAAGCCTAGACAGGGAGAGGCGGATGTCGGGTTCGAAGCACGGACCTTCCGGTCAGTAAATTCGCGCTCTAACCACTGAGCCATCTCGCCCCGCAAAAAAATCTCTACGGTATAGCTGATTGGGATCCAATCACGTCTTACGTGATAGCATCCAGTTGAACCCGAAAACTTTGACTATACTGCGACTGCCGTACATTTCATACCACAGCGTAGACCATTGGATGATTTATGAGTTCTGTTTATTTTTGTACATGTTACGCGTTGCAGCAGCAGACAGAAAAGCTGGTGAAACGGAAGAAGAGGACTCTGCTTGTACAGCTGATGCCGACAATTTAGTGTGAATCATCTGAAACGAAGCGCAATACACAAAGAAACCTAAACGGCCGGAATACGCGTCTGTAGCTGTCGAAGCGAATAACCAAAAGAGTATAAAAAGATCCACTAAGGTTCGTATCTTCCTCTGGAAACACATGATACAGGCGAGAGCAGATTGCGGTCGATTTTGATTGACACGTGAAGCACCTCTTTGGGTAGCATTTTGACGTAGTCCTGAAGATGTGCCCGTTTCAACGAAGCCCGAAAACAAAAGTGGATGCAGTGCTACCGTTTCGGTACTGCCAGTTATTGAAATTTCGGAGTTGGTAAAAGTTTAATCCAGCAATCTCCTCAGCAACACGTCTGATGAGAGAACACTTTTGGAAGTGAGGTCATTCCTAATAGGGAGAAGCGACCAAGGAACTGACTTTCATCCCGTGAGGCGAATTCACCCCTGACTGTGGGACATTATAGTTTCTGGAACCAAAAGCGACGAACGTGTTAACATACCTGGCCTATGTCTGACCGAATGAGATCGCGTGGCCGGAGGACAATCAGCACTTATGTGAGCAGTGTTCGCTGGGTCGATACAGGGGCGTGTAATTCGATCGGACATCAACGTTACACTTAGGCCGGAGTATTTTCGGATAAGAAAACCCCAATTCATATTCACGTATAACAACACGCTGTATTGGTGATGGAAATTATGCTTCACGTTGAGTGGGCTAATAGCTAACGGATTCCAAAATGACTTTAACATTAGGCAGCCGAGGAGAGTTGGACGTGTGAGTCATTTTTAAAACCTCATGAAATTCAAACATATCGGCTCAATAAAGCAGGTAGTTGTGGCTTTTATTGTTTCAACGCTAGTAGCTGAAGTCCTAATCTGGTGGTTCAGTGTTTCAAATGTGTGGGCTCTAATTCGGCTACGGATCAGACCAAAAAATGAGCCGTTGAGTTGCGACAACTCAGCGCATAGGTGGAATACAACCCGAAGGATGGGCAAGGGTGGCATACTGTCAGGTTGTTCAAGTCTAAACAGGAACAGTTGAAAGACCAGAGTTCAGTCATACATATTAAACCACCCAAAATGAACCCACACTACTTGCGCTCTTTGACTGTCGAATGCTCCTGATGCAATGGATTGTGGTATTTATACCGCGGGAATTGCACATCGCCTCAGAGCTGAATGCACTTTGGTGGACTGGATTCCAGTAAATAGTCGTCTTCGCGGTGGACCGTGTTTCGTTGTTGTACCAGCATATCTCCAAAACCGGCAGCCCTGAGGCCTAGAAAGATGACTTCTGTCGAGATATGACAGCTGCTTTGGTCAGTCGGGCAGGTGATATGAGTGCCCAGGTCGACCGACTAGGTCCGGAACGAGCCGATTGGGGGTTAACGTTTATTGCACAGGCAGTGGACAGCGAATTCTTCAGTTATGTGTCAGCACAAACGCTCATGCTCACTTGGAAGCCACGAATGAAAACCAACTGCGGACTCCGTTGGACAATATGGCAATCGCCAGAGAGCTGTATTTCAACACTTTCGTTCCCTTTGGAAAACACAAATCGACTCTGACCACAACACTATGTGGGCACATGAATCAAGTAGATCCTTCATGTGAGTACGCCGTTTGACGTAAAGGCATTCATTTCATCACCTTCAAACGACACTTCCCAACAACAGAGCTGGGCTGGCTGAAGGACTTTCAGAAATAGACCGAAATGATGGAAATAATGAGTTCGGGGATGATTGGAAAAATGTGAAGGCTAAATCCACAAGCTTTGGAACCGTCTGGCCGTGGTCTCTCGAACGCTCCAATCAAAATTAGATATCTTCAGGATCGGTAACTCCCACTGATGTCAGGAAAACCACACCAGCAACAACCGATCATGGTGAGACAGATTCCTCAAATGCCTAATGATGAAGAGCTTAAGGATAAAGAGAATGCGCTGACGAATACCTCTAGAGACGGAGAAAGCTTTTGCAACAGGAAGCAGTCACAGGCTATCCCAACTAATTCGACCAAATGGTCCGAGGGCGGGTGTTAGCGAGTCAACCCCCCTCCCCCCCCCCCAAAGAAAAAATAGCTGAACCTAAAGTAATTTACAAGAACGTCGTCTTGAGCGATAAACGATTTGAAGAACAGTCCAACTTCCCCTTGAACCCAACCTCTGAAAGAACTTCATGAACCTGAAAATATTTTTTTCATTGAAAACGGAAACACAGCTGGAAGTTTAATTTCTGGGCATGATAACGCATTTGGTCCAGAGGTTTTGCATACTGTATCACTCAGAGGCGTGAATCCTTCGCAGGCAGCCTCACAAACTTACTCCAAAACGTCTGGAATGGAGACAGAATACCGATAGAAACGGGCACCTCAACGGTGACTCTAATATTCGGAACCACCGGGGGCTGTCTACTAGCCATAGCTTCCAAGATTCTGATTTTATCGTGCGCAAGTTGGCCCATCATCGGAAGAGGCATGTTTATGAGAATTGAACTGGGTATCACGCTAGCCGAGGTTGCGTCAACTACGTCCTCACTTTGCGACACTCCTTCCGATCACCGAAAATGGCCAACTTTCTTCATTTAGAAGCTGCCTTTGATTCAGTCGACCGTCATGAACAGTGGAAGTACCTGGCGGTGAAAGACTCCTAAATTCTTGTCCCTCATGAAGACTATATGCCCCCCATGGACGCGTACATCTACGGTACACTTCCTCCCGAGAACCACACCCAGGTGTCAGGCGAAGTTGCTCTCTCTCACTATTTTTATTTAACTCCGTAAGTGGCCTATTGTTTGAATTTTCCTAATCTGATTCTACTAGCCCGGAGACATAAATGCTCCCTGGACATTCGCTCACAGCCACTGAGTACGCTGACGAATCAGGTATTTCGAGAATTTAGGCCGTCGTAAATAACCTAAATAATTGTACTGCATAGTTTGGCATGTATTTCACATCTCCAAAGTGAGAAGTACTGCTGCAAAACTGCGTCGGATCTAATCGAGACATCGTGCTTACAGTTGTGATTTTTAGTGTGCGGAAACTTGAGGAGTTGTAATGGGGATTTCCTCCTGTAAGTGAAGCCAATCTATGCTGAAAAACCGAGAGGCACTGGACAGCTATTTTAACCCTGTTGGAAATCAGCAACAATTCTCATCCCACGAGACTCCAGGGATTACTGAATCCGCGACCATCCGGCTGGCAGTTTGAACACTTGACCGTTCGGCCACGAGCGGCTGTTGTTGATGTAGGTGACTTAGTCTAGCTGGGCTGGTGGAAGAGGAAACCATATCCCGAACTGGGGAGGTGGGGTTGGCGTTTGCCAACCGCTGACACTTGAGGTGTCTACGTGACATCAGTTTGATTGTCAAGGATAAACTGTAACTTCTGAGAATCAAAGACGTGGCTACTGCGTACACATGCCCTTCGAAGACTGTCTGTCTGCCCATCGATCCTTGCGCGGGTCTGGTGGGAAAATAGAATCAGTGATATTGACGGTTTTCAGGGAAACTCCTTTTCGATAAATCAGCTGGTCATATTCTATGGGTTACGCTGATTAGGCCATGCGGTTTTTATGGCAGACGACAGTTCGCTTCGCACAGCCCTCTTCGTCCAGCCATTTGTCGGATCGTTCAGCTGTAGCACTCTTTCGGTGCCTGGCTGCCATGCCACCCGAAGGAAGCACGAGGGCTGGGATGCTGCCAGGTTGCCGAAGTTTAGACAGGGGAAGTCGAGATGCAGATGTCGGGCTCGAACCACGGAACTTCCGGTCAGTAAATTCGCGCTCTAACCATCTCGCCCCGGATGGAGACGGCCCAGAAGCAACTAGCCATTACTTGGGAACGGAGCATGGAAGCACTTAACAGTCAGTTCAGTCCCGTTTTTAAATGCCGTCTCCCTGGATGGGTACCCTGGGACAAGACAAACAAAAGATCCTGACAGATATGGCTGTCACGCTGTCAAAAGCTTTGGTGCACCAGAGTTTTTCACTGTGGCTCTCTCACTCCGTCATTTCGAACAAAAAAAAGTATTTAACGTCAATTAAATGGCTGAGCCATCTCCTCGTACGCGTGGACCATGTGGACGCGTGAAAAGCGTCCTTCACGAAGTTCACAATTTTGCACAATGGAATGAACAGCTTTGGCTTTCGACGAGCACAAGGTCTGCAGAGGACCGGCATACAGTTGCAGCAGATTACGTTGGACATCCTTCAAATGTACATCTTCAGTTCTTGTTGACCTGGAATGTACCCATCGTCGATGCCCCAAGAATCAGTTCATTGTGTGATTGTTTTGTTGTGTTTCAGCGAAACAATTCCGATAGCTGCGGGACAAAATACCTACTGTGATATTTTCCTGCATTGCCTTCCTGTAACACATCCAGACCTTTATTGCAGCAACATCGATGACTTTACTCCATACGGCCCTCGTTTACGGCTGTGATGCTGAGCGACAGCTACACGGATGCAATATGACGTCCATTATATCTGCTCAACATGCGTGCTTCCCAGGCTGCAGGCTTTCTCCCCAACGTACCACCAACTTGTGCAATGTTCTGCACTGTTGACAAGACGCCCACCTTATTCTTCTTGATTTGGTGTCTCACGAGCAACTGCCCTGTTGCATCACGCTAATAAAAAGGCGCTGTCCTGATGTTGAGTTAGCAAGTCAGCATAGTTCATGGGAAGGTAAAACCGATTAGAAGGTACAAGGCACTCGCAGATGTCCAAGCATCTTGCAATTAGTAGGGCCGGTGAAGTTGACCCTGGTGACACTGTAGTAGTCCTTATGATACAATTTGGTCATGGGTCAAAGCACATAATTGTATTCCAGAAACTGTCTGAATATCGCTGAACTCATATGAACACAATTAAACTTCATGAAAGGAGGAGGTCCGAAAATTTCGGATTTGGAGGAAGTTCAAGAAGCTAAGAGTGAGCATCATAGGGTGAAAATTCGTGATGAAAGAAGTCGAATTTTATCTGCAAAAGATATTAATATGGAAAAAATCAAAGTAACACAGAAAACCTACATGGGACATACAGTATTTAGCTCACAAACATGAATGAGTTGATCGCATACAGATAAGCCAACCATTTTAATCTGTTTAAATGTTTCGGAAATACGGTGGACCTCTTCCGAACGGAGACCACTCATGGAGGACGGTCCAACTGCACTTGGTGGGTAAACAGACTTTTTGACGGAATAAATAATGATGTCTGTACCGCAAATTTTGACAGAAGTGCAAAGAAACACTGAAATTAATTTTACCAGCCTGCTTTATGACATCTGCAACATGGAAAATACCCCACTATAGAAACCCTTCATTATCCACGAACATTGTCACCGTTGTGAAAGTTGGGAAGCCATTACTTTACAAACGCCAATTAGGCCAAAACGTGTCTGCAGGTACCGTTTCAACACGAATGGGAAGTTTATCGTTCTCATACGGCATTAATCCAGTGATGTTTGGTTACACTCGATTGCAGTAAACTCTTGGCTGCAATATCGGTGCGCACCCTCCAAACGCAAACTGGTGTACAACACTAATGTGACCCGTCCATATGACTATAGGAGTGCTGGCGAAGTTTTAGGCCGTCATAGAGCTTCGAAACAGGAAGCCCCAAGCCTACTCTTACTGTCATAAGCATCCACGTCGTTTGCCATCAGTATTTATTCCGTACAGAGCGGGCTACCTGGCACTTTTCGGCCAGGTAGTACTGATTAAAGGTACTTCCTTCCGAAAGAGAAAAGTACCAGTCAGTCATTTGATATGTTCTCTCCAGGCGTGACAATTGTACACGCGGTAAACCAGCCAGGTGCGTTTAAAGCCAATTAATTTTGTCCTCTTATAATAATAATACGAATAACCGTTCGGCTGTAACACCCTCTTGGTGCATAGCTGCTATGCTGCCCAAAGGAAGCACGAGGGCTGAGATACTGCCAGGTTGCCAAAGCTTAGACAGGAGCAGTCGAGATGCAGAGGTTGGGTTCGAACCACGGACGTTCCAGGCAGTAAGTTCGAACCTTAACCACTGACATGTCTCAAGGCACAATTATTCGTTGGACTAAAGGCGTGGCATTGATTTCGCCTTAAACAACTAATAAACCCAAAAAATCTCCAAACTTCGAAAAAATCTTCAAATGATCGTGCATCCTTCATAGGAAGAGGACTTTATTTGTACGGGACAAGCTACGTGCGATGATTCTACCAAACTAAAAGCAAAGAGCCTCATTATAACCACTTACTTAAAAGTAATCAGAGCTGCTCGTTCCCCATCCAGGTGTCCGACACTTATTGACATGTCACCGAATTTCTCGAACTCACGGAACAACAATTCTTGTAGCGTGTCAAAACTTAATTTTGAGGAAAACTTCCTCACGTAAAGAGTACGGAAGTCATTTGGTGTTTCTTCCCTACACCGATGTTCACCACTGCGTCGTCCATCCGACGAGCGTTGACTACCTCGGGAATAAGAGGATGAAGAGTAACGTTCATCCCGTGGCCGTCGAGGCGATACCGTCCTGCCGTGTTCCGTGTACGAGCTACGGTCACGTGATCGCTTTGAAGTTGGCGAAGGTTCACGATCAGCACGGCGTCTCATCATAGAGACAATGCAACCTCGAGCACCTAATTTCCAATTTTTATTAGATCTGCAACGAAAGATATACACAATTTAAAGCGCAAATGCAGAATTATACTGTGATTACTGATTCGGTCATGAACAACGGTCAGTCCCTGGTGAATCGAACCAGTAAACGTATCCATCAGTGAAGGGTGCATTTATAAAATATCAATCAATCAATTTGTCAACCTAAACCGTGTGTCATGAGTATTTTGGTTCCAGCTGCTGCGATTTCGATCACCGAAGGTGACAGTATGGGACATACACCCAAGCACTAGAGATGGTGGCATGTTAGGTTAGTTCGGGAACTGGGCAGCTACGCACTGAAGTTGATAGCTTTGATGCACGAGCACCACTGATTGAGCGATTGGGCCATTCCCACCAGTATCATTAAGCATTGTGGTGCTGAGTCCCGGGGTCCCCATCCAGGGGGGGTGGTAGTTGTCGACCCGACTCAGTTTACTGGTTAGTGTTTTCATACTTCGTCGCCAGGTCACACACTATCTAACTCTTGATCACCTCCGTTCAGCACAGGGCTGGGTGAAAGGAGCTCTGCGAGGCAGGCGGTCTTCTGGAATGCGGAGTACATGTCCTAACTAGCGCAACCCATGAAGTGTGATTCATTTATCCATCGCGGGAGAGTTCCTTCTTCCTAGGTCCGTCTGGCGTACCTTAGAATGCTCTCACCAGACCCGACCAATGCTTCGGAGACACCGATGTTCAAACACTGACATCTTTCGTATGTCCTCTGCGCGTAGAGGACACGTACCTGATTCGAAATGCAGTATGGGTGGCACTGCCACATTGTAAACTCTGCGCTTGAAAGATAAACTGAAGTATGGTCATCGGACTGCTCACCAGGACCTCCCTACCCTCTTTGAAGACTGCAGACCATCCGGGCGTCTGAGTCATGTTAGAGTATTGGTATCTCACGCTGGATTTCTGTTGTTGACGGTGGGTTGCTGTCGATGTTCCACTCGGCCCCGATGGGTTCTTCCAGCGGTTGTGTTGAAGGAGACCAGCTGAACGGTTCTTTGAAGTGCTCAGCCCATCGCTCAAGACGAAGATTTTGTGAGCGAATTACCGTTCCGTCTTTTTCGCATACCGTTTGGCTGACACTGGTCTTCTTTTGATCGGCTGATCGAATAAGATGAAATAAGATAAGGCTGTTGCCTGCAGCGAAAGTCTTTTTCATCTCCTGAGCCTTCGCAGCCCATCAGCGTTCCGTCATTCTTCAAGCTTCTTATTATCCAGTGATTGAGGGATCGCCTTACAGTCGCTAGTTGCTGGTATGGCCTTTCTGACATAAATAAGATATGCTGATCTCGACGATATCCACTTTTCATTTAGTCGAGACAGATGCCTTGGACAAACAGTTCTGAAAGCTGAGAGTATAGCTTTTTTCAAATCGCTTCTATTCAACCCTCAAGAAATCTGCACCATTCGCATGATCGTGTGTTTCCAGTGGCTTTCTAGGTAGAAAAGCTCGACACACTTGAGCTACTGAAACTTGTCGAAGTTCATGAATGAAATCGCTCTGCTTCGGCACACTCAATGCTGACGGAAAGTGCAGTGAAGACCGGGCTCGTAAAATGGTATGATCAGCTTCAATTTGCGTACCCCAGAAGGAACGACAATCTTTAATTGAGACTCTCCAATGGTAACTGATAACCACATGGTCCAACTGAGCCCGTGACTGTCTTGCGGTTGGTGGCCTCCAAGTAACTCGATGTGAGCGTTTGTCCTGGAAGTTCCCACAAGCCAGGAACAGACGATGATCTGAACACGACTGAAGAAAGAAATCGTTCCACTGTAACACCCTTTCCGTACCTAGCTGCCACGCCACCCGAAGGAATCATGAGGGCTGAGATACTGCCCAAGCACGGAAAGAAGTTGAGATGGAGAGGTTGGGTTCGAACCACGGACCTACCGGTGAGTAAATTCGCGCTCTAACCACTGAGCCATATCGCAGCCCCCCCCCCCAATGAAGTCACTCCCCACTATCCGTACTCTGAGCATCGACTCGAAATATGCCACCTAATTGTTCTTTTTCGGGACTTAGTCGTCCAACCTGGGTATTCACATCACCCTCCAGGATTACCATATTCGTCCTTCTTGCTGACCGAAGCAGTCGCGACAGGTGTCGATAAAGCCCTTCCTTCTCAGTCTCAGAACTGCTGTCTGTCTGTATGCCGGGACGACAAATAAATACCGTTTACCGCATCGGCCTGAATTGATCGTATCTGAGCCAGACAACAGCAAAGCACAAAGACGACTGTTTGCTGGGATCCAGTCCAGTAAAGCCCGTTTAGCCTTGGGGTTGAATGCAACTCCTACACTGTAGACACCACGAGCCATTGCATCAGGATCACCAGATACCCGAAGAGTGAAATGTGGAACATATGAGCTCGTCCTAAGCTGCTTGAGGCGAATGGCCGAAGTGGGATCTTGTATGCGTGTTTCGGAGATACAACATACAGCGACAAAGAGCGAAAGCGAGGTTTCAACTACAGATGCCTGTTGCCCGATTTGACATAGAGTATGGACATTGAAGACTGCAACGTGGGTCAGATCTTTTGAAGTTAGTAAGTGATTATTTTTGTTTATTTTTCTGGGCGGTGGTTTAGACACGGAAGAATGGCTATGAGACTGGCAGATGGGTTGATCGCACTGCATCGTTCTGTCGGTGGGGAGGGGATGTGGGAGAAGGTCGGTGAGCGAAAGCTGCAAGAGCAATTGATAATTCCGGTTGCTCAGGCCGAAGAAAGGGGTTTAGTTGAGGTATCCCTCCCTGAGCCTTTGACTCAAAAGTCTGACTCACAAGGCAGTGGGAGAATGTAGGCTTTTGCTGGGGAACCCTGCCCCTAGCCTCTGGCTCAAAAGTCTGAACCGCAAGACAGTGGTTGTTAGGTATTTCTTGGGGGACCCTTCCCGGAGACAATGACTCAACAGTCTGACCCACTTGACGGGGCCGGCCTGTCCTGAAGACGGAGGAAGTAAGGCGTTAAGGTCTCACTTCTAATGCGGCTGCGCATAAAGATAATAGTCGCTCAGCTGTAACACCCTTTTGGTGTCTAGCTGCCATGCGACCCAAAGAAGGCACGAGGGATGGGATAATGCCAGGTTGCCCAAGTCTAGACAGGGGAAGTCGAGAGGCGGAGGTCGGGTTCGAACCACGAACCTTCCGGTCAGTAAATTCGCGTTCTAACCACTGAGCCATCTCGCCCTTCCTCGGTGAGAAGGCAGCATCGCTGCATTCACAAACATCGACATGCTGGTCGTCTAAAGGAAACGCCTTACTGCCTTTACACCCCTATCACCCTGGACAGTACGCCTTAAACCTCCATATCGTCTCGTAATACGATTTCTCGTAGTACGGGGACTCACCGTTCTTCATCGGGCTGCTTCCCCTTAGCCCTTTTGACACAGTTGACCTTTAGGGACCGAGTTCTAGCCAGTGTACCTCACGAGGTCATTGCAGTGCAGAAGCCCGACTACCACGACAATGTGACAGATTTAGGTCGGGCAGGAAAGTTGAATGACACCAAAGAGACCTGTTATCGTGCAGATTCCGCTGCATCACCTTCATCATAGACAGCAAAGCACCAGTAGTTGGAAACATTTTTAGCTGCCGCATAACCACGGAAAATGAAGCAATAGTCGAGAGTGAAAAGGAAGAATATCTCTCTTGGAAAATGGTCGATAGCAGGCTAACTGCACCTTCCAAGGTTATTAAAATACAAAAAGCTGAGAAGTACTTTGAATCAGGACGCCATCAGCAAGATTAATCAAACATCCCTTGCGTACCTCGTTTAACACAAGTCCAGCATACAAAGGTGGGCAACATTTAGCTAGGCAGTCCGGCTAAGATGTTATGCCACTCATATCTGTTGTACGCCATGTCCGTAGGGTTTCCAAACATACACAAGGAAACCCACGCGGACCTCACCTAAGAAAGCGTGAAGACCCAACAGCGTTCAACATGACAGCAGTCGCTTTCACTTCGTCTTGTTTCTTCACGAGCTATCCTTCACAAACCTTTCGGAACAAAGAGTTGGAGTAGAAAACACAGTCTTCATCGGTAGATAGTAAATGGAAATGTATATGTTACGTGCCCGAACCAGCTTAACACGACAAGCTTTACCTGATGCTCGAGTGAATCTAGTAATCGCTGAACGAGTACGTTGCAGACAAACCTCAACCAGCTAACGTCTGCTATGCTACTAAGGAATCGAAGGCCAAATGTGTGGAGAGATTTGGAGGTAAATTTTACACTAAATACATCCCTTGTCTGGTTGAAATCCTGCCTGATGTCCAGAGACTTGGTCGTTGCTGTTCACCCATTTTGAGGAAACTGTCTTGAAAGAAAGCTCATTCTGGTAACGATCATTCTAAATAGAAAGTTGATGTATCTTCTTGTTTAATCCGCAGTTACCATAAGGGCAAAGATGAAGCTTCAGATAGGCCGTTCTCAGATGACATGGACGTAAATATAACGCTTCTGAGGCGACGGATTCTCAGTGAATAAATGTTCAGTACTTACAGAAGTTGCCCGTAATAAACGTTATGCTAACCAGCTACTCTCTTCCTTACCCCCATCTGAGTCTTCTCTAACAGTTGCCCCTTTTAGCACGACCCAAAATAGCGAACCGGTTGGTGAATTCTAGCAGTAGTCGAACGTATAAAAACCAGAAATCCTGTCCTGTCACCTTCGAAAACGCTCCGTTAGTGGAATGAAGAATTCTAACGGCCTGCCTTTCAGCCGATTCATAGAGTCCCGTACAAGAATGTTTCGGCGATCTGAACAACCAGTCTTTTTCGTGTCTCCTCAGATTCAATACCACCAGACTGTCCTAAAAAGACAAAATTCGGTTTCACACTAACCATCTAAGTTACTAGGCCCGCTTCAAGTCAATTGTAGGAGGGCTTCAGTATCCTGACCAGTTTTATTGTATTTAAGCCCATTCGAGCTTTCAAGTCACCTGAGGAGGATCTGACAGAACCAGGCTCAGGAAGGTCATCGACATACATAAAAGTCAAAGCACACTTAAGCTCCCTCCCTTGGGACACCTGACCTATCCGCCATCGGCTTCAAGAACATTTTGTCTGCTTTGGCCCCGAACAGGCGAGCGACTCCCTAAGGCGGGTTCAACATGTTCGATAGGAAAGTACTCGAGTAGAAAGACAAACAATTATAGATTGGAAGTGCTCATCATCGTATCTGCTCAGGTTTGTGTAGCTAGCCTGAAAAACAGGCGAGCCTCACAACCTGAGGAGATGATCCTGAGATTTGGTGTAATACACGTAAGTATAAACAGGCGAGCACAATGTAATTAGGGATGTATGTTTGGGTATGTCGTTGCACATGCATAGGAAACGATTCGGCAATAGGAGGGGTGACGTCCTGAAAGAGGACTGATGGCCACGAGTAATGGTCAGTAACTAATGGGAGAGAAGAGCAGGAAGAGAGTTACCAATTATGTGTTTGGGAGTGTTGAGTATGAAGTCTGAGACTTTGGGTTATAAAAGCTTGCTACACAAGGAAGCGATGAGCAAGGAGAAAGTTTTGCCTGTAGAGTGGCACAAGCCGCCAGAGGAGGAACTTACACAAATGGTCACGCAGGTTAGCGTCTGTGTTATGTGTCGACAGGTAGCTCTTGCTCAGACCTTGTCCTCCCTTTCGATCGATGTGTGTTCTGTCTCCGAAACCCTCATACAAGACCCCAGTTTGGTCATAAAACTCAAACTCACGCAACTCACTTCGGGTACTTGATGCAATGGATCGTGATATCTACGGTGCAGGAGTTGTTCTTAGACCCAGGGCTGCATGTGCCTTACTGGAATGGACTCCAGTAAACAGTTATCTCTGCGCTGTCAGGTTCACTCGTTAATTCAAGATAGACTAATCTGGACGCGGCAAACGGTATTATTTGTTAAATCAGCATAGTGTCCGATATAAGGCAGCTCTGGGCTTGGAAAGACAACTATCATGATTTGTCAAGGTGTCTCTGGTCGGCAACAAGTAGAGATATCGTGATTCTGGCAAGTGATATGAATCATCAGGTTGGTCCGCTACGTCACGAGGAAGCCCATCTTGGTGGCCGATTGGGCGTAAATCACCGCACGGATAATGGATGACGACTTCTTCAGTCATGAACATCATTTCTGCCTAGGCAGCACGACCTTTCACCGCAAGCGCCCACACCGGTTGACTTGAAGGTTGCTAACTAGCAACCAGCTGTGGACTCATTTGGACTACGCAGCAATCAGCTAACAAGTGGCGAGCATTGAAACAAGACTGTCGTTCATTTTCGAGTGGCCCACTGGAGTCGGATCACGGCATTGTGCGGGCAACCGTATCTATTCGCTTTGCCTCTGAAACACGTTGGTTGATGCAAAGCCATGCGGTTCACCACTTGCAAAACGTCTCTGTGGCTCAAAAATACCGAGTTCAGTTGGCTGAGAAACTCCCAGAGCTCGACAGGAAAATGGTTATTTGGATGCAGATTGGATAAAGTTGAAAGAAAACATGCTCACACTTTGGAAACCGTTTGCCCGAGGCCGCTCGCACACCTCGATGAACACTGGATGCCGCCATGATCATAGCTCTGATTGAAGGCAGGAAAACTATACCAGCAAAAAACGACTATGACGGCGCGCGTAGATCCCATAAAAGCCGGATAATGAAGAGCATAAGGACCGACGGAGAGCGCTGGTGGATCCCAAAAGCCCCCGAAAAGGAGAAAGCTTTCGTAACGTGGAACAATTGCACCCTGTTCAAACGAATCCGATCAACTGGCCCGAGGGTGTTAGTGAAACCATCTCAGAAAAGAACGGTGCTTCAATTTATTCAAAAGCATGTCGATGGGTTGAACACCTGGAACAGCTGGGTCTCATCATCTCACCATCTGGAGGGACCAAATGAACTCGAGTGGAACATGGATATCGACGAAAGTTCAGTGTGCGGTTTCGTTCCTTAAGCACAAGAAAGCACTTAGCCCAGAGGGCTTGCATCATGCACTCTACAAAAACAGGTGGCGAGTCCGTCGTGGCTTTACAAGGAAACGGGTGCTGGTGCAATATATACTGGTGGTACAGTTGAGTGTCAGAAATAGAGGTAGGATGATGGGTGGGCAATGGACGTGGATGTACGGGCTACATGAACGGTTGGAGGGAACTTTGGGATTATACATGGATCAATGGGCGGTCTCTTACGCGATTTGGGTGGATACAAGATAGGATGAGGCCTTGTTATTTTTCGGACCGTATGTTTAGGATTCTGGTTCATTTGGGTCTCTATGGGTGTTGGGCGCGTTGTCTAAGTAAGCGGAGCTGAGAGAGATGGAACGGGATTATTATATTTGAGAGTGGGAGGGGAGAGGCGACGGCGGCCGGGGGTTACCATAGCTTTGGGCGGTACAACTTTCATCTTCGCCCGACTGAAACATGAGACGTCCGGGGATATTGAGCCCCCAATGTAAGCTACCCCGATGATGTGTCGGGCTCGGATGACATTTGTAAATGCACCCGAAGTAACGGTAACGGACAGGTGTCACTTGTTTCCCTCCTGAAATACAGGGTTGCTTGATCGCCTTCAAGCACGAAGGGAGAAATACATTTACCGCGGTCTGCTTGGGATATTTGGGTCTAAACGGCAGTGGTGAGGGAAGTGAACCCAATTGCTGTATCAGAAGTGACAAACGCAGTCTTCTAGACGAAACGGAGTAGCGCTTGCCCATATGCTGGGTAATTTTATGTGCTAGCGATGCCGCACCAACAACGTCGAGCACAGTCACCTGATGTGTCAGAGCACCACTGCAAGTGACTAGGTCCTGGAAAGCTGTTGTAATTTTATTTAACAGCCTGATGGATCACGAGAAGCCGGTCAATGGGAATATCTACCTTGCAATTATCGGTCTTTGCTAAATGCGGTCCCGCCGTGAAAGTATTTTTGGGATTTGAATTGGACCGGGTCAGTATTTGAAGGTTAGAAGCCAGGAGACTAATGGGCAGTGAATAAGTGGACATGAGAATGGACGGAAGAAACGCGCAGAACGCAACAACGTTGGCGTTGCTGGCCCGAGGTTAACCTTGAGCCAGTTTCGACATGTTATTGAAATGACCACAGGTGGGTGTAGAGCACCTTCCTGTATACCAGTATGAGCAGGCGTCACAATGTATGCCCTCAGGTATGTACTTGCCGCATCCCCGGCCGGCGCATAGATGATACTCCATTTTCATGGGCTCAGAAGCATTTCCAAGAATACGGCAACAGGGGAGTAGAAAAGAGCATCCTGGCTACATGATTTGTGGTAAGCGGAATTCCACGCTATCTATATCGTGTATACCTAAAAGGATTAATCTAGGCTGAGCAATGCTGTGCAATGTACACAGTTTTAAAACCCTGCTCCGTTGTTCACGGATTCACGGAATGATACACAAGATCGAGATTTTCGCCCAAGCTTCTCGGGCCTGGCTTGTACTCGTCATCGCCGAGCTTGTCACAGGATCGAGGCTTTTCCCCAAGTTTCCCGGGTCGGTTTTGCTTTTGTCGTTCAGTGGCTGTCGTACACTTAAAAGGCACAAGCAAAAAAGGGTGTAGCACTGCTCTTTAAGTTCTTAGCGAGGGGCAGTACGTTTACCGGCACGAGGACTCGCATAAGAAGGTGTCTAATAGTGCTTTGAACTGGGTTCTAGAAGGAGCGTGGACAACCGTCGGAGGAAGGTTATTCCACGCAGCTACTACAAGAAATGAGAAAAATTTTTGCCTAATAAAACTGTTCGCTCTGAGCTTGAAAATCTTCTTACCATGTCCCCGCCGTGTTTGCTGGCTCAACGGTGAAAAACCTGTTGGCCAAACCTTGTTCAAACAGAGCATAAGTAAGAATTAGGTCGCCTCGGAGACGGCGATACTCGAGGGGAAATAGGTCAAGCGCCGCGAGACGCATTTCGTAGTCCACGGATTTAAGGCCGGCAACCATTTTCGTAGCAGCTCGCTGGACACGCTCAATGAGGGTTACGTCCTTCGTGCGCCCTGAGTAGACAACT